>BKCH01001076.1:0-488930 GCA_008635985.1 Ficus erecta
TACATACATGTTTAACATACTTAATTGCTTAACAAAAGTAGTGAATTTTTTTTTTTTTTTTTTTTTTTTTTTTTTTTTTTTTTTTTTTTACTACTGAAGTACTGTTTGGAATGTATAAATATTAAACATAAAATTCTGCGGAAGACATAGCGGCTTATCCCTTCTTTCACAGTTGCCCCGCCAACTCCATCATCTTGTATCAAATTCGCCAGTAGGTTGTTTACCTACAGCATAGACGTAAGTCGTGAGCTTTCGCTCAGCAAGTACAACTTTATTTTCCACAACATAAATAATTATAAACTTAACATAGTAAATCATAACATATTCTAATTATGCATGATCCAATTATGCTTTATTATGCGTAATTGTTTATGGGCCCCTTATCATGGGTGATCGTACCGGGCGCGCAACTATGGAACGGTTGGGGCGGCCAAACCAATTCCAACTCGATCCACAGTCCTACCCGACCTTGGACGGGTCGGTACGTCACTGGCAAGCTCGCTTGCCACTATACTTATTTATCATCTTGACCTTGTTCTTATTAACTGTGAACATGCTTCATGATGTCACATGAGTATAACTGATAATCATATCTTAGTTATGCCATCTACTTTAAATTATAGCACATAACATACATTGTATCATGTTATATTTAAAAAGCCTATGCTGTAGGCGGAGTTTACTTACCTCTCTTACTATGTCCCTCTTTAGTACTGTTCTCTTACTGGCACAGCTGCAGGCCCTTTCCTGCTTGAATAGGGACATAGGTGAGAGTTCAATTCTCATTATGCAGTGTTGGTGTCCTAACCAACATGCTTACTAATTTCTAGTTGTATGTCCCCGATACTTAATATCTGGTTTGGTCACAAATAAAAATCCTACTGTTTGGGAGGATTTATTCTTTAAAAAGATTATTTGGACAAACCCTTGGGTTGACAAAAATGCTGGGTTTCTTTAAAGCCTTGAGCTTTGGGACTAGGTCCGGTAATTCAAGTATTATCCTTGATTATCGTCCGTAATCGGCTTGATTACAATTTTTATCTTAAAAACTCTATTTTCTTATCCCTTTGCCATTTGAGAGATTTAACTTTTAAATCCCTTTATTATTTTTGGTAAAAATTCCAATCTTTAAAACAAATCTTTATAAAGGTCGTTTAAGATTGAGAACTGCTTTTGGAACAGTTTTAAGTAAAAATACAATTTTCTTTTTCTTTTGAAACTGTTTGTAAAACTTATGTGCAGGAATTTTCGGTTCCCTGCACACTCTTCATAAAACAATACCAGTTTAAAAATCCATTTGGAATTTGAAAAACTTGTCTTCATGAAAGTTGTATCTCTCGAAAAATGATAAAACTTTCATGTTTTACGAAAAATCCAGTTTGCTTGTATTTGCGTCAGTTTTCGTTTGAAACAGGCTGATCCTGTAAATTGGGTCTGGGCAAATCCGCCACGGATTTTTGTAAAAACGAAGGCCATTGGAGCCTCATTTTTAAAATCTGCTCAACGTGGTCTTCTAGGAAAAATCGTTCCGAGCAACTTTCGTGTTTTACAATTTACCCAATTCGTCCTCTAAATGCCTCTAATTTTTACTTTCCCGAAACTGACCAGTTTTGAATCCGAATTGGCAGTTTTGGTTGTTAAGTTCGTTTTACGTCCTATTTCGTGGAATCTATCTCGACCGATCACTTCGGGAGTCTATATGGCAAACACACACAGCGTTTCTAACGTCCCACTTGAACCTTTAAACCGTCCAATTGAAACCATGCAAACCAAATTCAAAAACCCTAACTTTTTGCATACATCACATACAAGCATCAAACTTTGCTCCTTAAGCTAACATGCTTCAATCACTGCCTTATGGCAAGATTTTTGGACCAAACTAGGGGACACACAACCCTAAGCATCAAGCATGAAAATCAATCATAATCAAGCACAATAATGCAAGAATTTAAACCATACACCCTTAGATCTACAAATCAAGCACATACCTCTAACTTTAGGGCACAAAATAGGAAATGGACTTATGTCCTTACAACCAAATTGAACTACCATTTATCTTTAAATTTGAGCTCAAATAAGAGAGTTAGGGTTCTAGATTTTTACCTTAGACCAAAGTCAAGTTTGGTCACCAAAATCTCTTCCTCCCCCTAGCTCTCCTTAGCTCACGGCCACACCACCAAATGGCACCCAAAAATTTTTCGGTTTGATCTCCTTGGTAGATCCACTCCAAGCCGAGCACTCCACCAAGATTTGGCCTCAAATTTTTCAGCTTCTCTTCTTCCCTTACACACTCGGCCACACACACCAAATGACCCAAAAAATTTCTAAATTTTCCTTGGTTTGATCCTAGCTCAAATCCGAACCCCTATGATCAAAATCCCCAAGAAAATTTCTGATTTCCTCACCTTTCTCTCCTCTGATTTCCAGATTTTTTTGTGGAAAAATTTGACAAGAGCTTGGCTGTTTTTCTCTATTTTCTCAGCCAAAAAACCGCCCCCCTTAGGCCTATTTATGGAGTTTTTGGGGTCATTGTAATTAATTTTGTTCACCTTTTCTAATAATTCCATGAAGAAAAATTATTTCTATTTGGCCCCAAGGTGCCGGCCCATGCTCTAGAAGCTCCATTATTATCCAAAAATTTTTCTTTTTAATCACCATAATGATGTCATAAATCAAAAGGTTGGTGAGGTAAGCACCATTAGGCTTGTTTGGCAATTTTTCTTGCTAAGCAGTCCAAATTCAAGTTAACACAGATATTTAATACTGTTAACTATTAATAACAGTATTTTATCACTAAACTGCAGTCCAAAATTTATCTGTGTAAAATTTGACTGTATAAAATTTTTCTTATAATTTGAAGCCCTTTGCCCAATATACCCTAATTTATGTGCTTGATTTTTCTAGGTGATTTTAAATCTTAATCTTAACATCTTGTCCGAAAAAATGGTTTTTCGCAGTATATTTTCCATACTGTTTGACCATAAATCAGTATCATCATATGGTTGACTTTTCTGGTCAACCCTTGACTTTTTGGGTCGACTTTGACTTTTTAGGTCAAACTTTGACCCCATGCAAGACCATGCAACGTGAAATTTTCTACTACTAACTCAAATGATACATACTTGTTAAAGCAATCATTTTTAAGTCTCATAAGATCATGAGAACTTAAAATTTTCAATAAAAACCCATCTCAGATTTTCATGAATATATTCTAAACATGCAAATTTCTTTACAAAACAACGTAAGGTCGTGAAAATTTGGTTATTACAATCTTCCCCCCTTAAAAATTTTCGTCCTCGAAAATTAGAATAAATCGGGGTAGTTCTTTCTCATCTCATCTTCCAATTCCCAGGTTGCTTCTTCAACCTTGTGGTTGCGCCATAAAACTTTAACCAGGGAAATGGTTTTGTTTCTTAGGACCTTCTCGTCTCGATCCAGAATTCGAACTGGCTTTTCTTCGTATGTCAAATCCGTTTGAACTTCCACTGGTTCTTGACTAAGCACATGCGACGGATCTGGTACATACTTCTTTAACATTGAGACATGAAAAACATCGTGCATTGCAGCTAATTCTGGTGGCAAAGCAAGCCTGTAAGCTACTTTCCCAATCCTTTCAAGGATTTCAAACGGTCCTGTATATCTCGGACTGAGCTTCCCTTTTTGCCAAATCTCATTACCCCTTTCATAGGAGCAATCTTAATGAACACGGCCTCTCCAACTTGGAACTCCAATGGTCTTCTACGTTTATCGGCATAACTTTTCTGTCTGCTAAAAGCTATGTCGAGCCTCTGCTTAATCTTCTTGATATCTTCAGAGGTCTTCTTAATGAAGTCTGTTGTTTGTAGCTGCTTCTGTCCAACCTCTTGCCAGTGGATGGGAGATCGACATTTCCTTCCATATAGGGCTTCGAATGGTGCCATACCAATTGAAGCGTGATAACTGTTGTTGTAAGAAAATTCGATCAATGGCAGCTTCTGATCCCAGTTTCCTTTGAAATCCAGAACACATGATCTCAGCATATCTCCAGTGTTTGGATAGTTCGCTCCGACTGGCCGTCAGTTTGGGGGTGAAAAGCTGTGCTAAACTTCAGTTTGATCCCATAGCATTATGAACACTGGTCCAAAATCGAGAGGTGAAACGTCCATCACGGTCTGAAATGATTGATTTTGGCACTCCATGCTGCTTAACAATCTGAGATACGTAGACTTCAGCCAACTTTTCCACTGAGAATGTGGCTTTGATAGCAATGAAATGGGCTGATTTGGTCAATCTATCCACCACAACCCAAATTGTGTCATTTCCACTTGTCGTCCTGGGTAATCCTACTACAAAATCCATAGTAATTTGCTCCCATTTCCATTCAGGGAACTCTATTTTCTGCAATTCTCCTCCAGGATGTCGGTGTTCAGCCTTAACTTTCTGGCAAGTTAGGCATTTTGACACGTATTCTGCTACTTCATTCTTCATTTTTGGCCACCAAAAGTTCTCCCGGAGGTCCTTGTACATTTTGGAAGCTCCTGGATGTACCGAGTATGGCGTCTTATGAGCCTCTGACATGATCTGATCCTTCAGAAATTCAAAGTCGGGAACACAGATCCTTTCCTTGAAGTAGATAGTGCCATCGGCAGAGGTTTTGAACTCCTTGTTCTTACCGCCAAAAAGTTGTGCCTTTAGCAAAAACGGATCTTTTCCTTGATGCGCCTTGATGGATTCCAATAGATCGGACTGAAGAGTCAGAGAAGATAATTTCCCCGTGATCATTTCCAGGTTGAATTCAGTAATCTCCTTTTGTAGTGGCTTAGGGAACGCTTCGATAGACATTAGCATGCCCGAGGATTTCCTACTTAAAGCATCTGCTACCCTGTTTGCCTTCCCAGGGTGATAAAGGATCTCGCAATCGTAGTCCTTTACAAGTTCCAGCCATCTACGCTGTCTCATGTTGAGCTCCTTCTGGGTAAAAATATACTTAAGACTCTGGTGATCAGTGTAGATTTCGCATTTGTTTCCATACAAATAGTGTCTCCAGATCTTAAGTGCGAAAACTATCGCTGCTAGCTCCAGATCATGTGTAGGATAATTCCGTTCATGATTCTTCAATTGTCTTGATGCGTATGCTACTACTTTCCCATTTTGCATCAGGACAGCTCCTAATCCATTCTTGGAAGCATCACTATAAATTACGAAATTTCCCGCCTCTACATCTGGGATTATTAACACGGGCGCACTTGTCAGCTTTTTCTTGAGCTCTTGGAAATTCTCTTCACACTTCTGAGTCCATTCATACTTTTTATCTTTTCGAGTGAGAGCGGTAATTGGTGCAGCAATCTTGGAAAATCCTTCGACAAAACGTCGGTAGTATCCGGCTAATCCAAGAAAACTTCTTATTTCCGTCACACTCTTGGGTACTGGCCATGAACTAACTGCTTCCACTTTGCAGGATCTACGGAAATTCCCTCTTTGACACAACATGCCCCAAGAAATGAACTTTCTCCAGCCAAAATTCACATTTTGTGAACTTAGCATAAAGCTGATTCCTCCTCAACGTTTCCATTACCATCCTAAGATGCTGCGCGTGTTCCTCCTTGGACCTTGAGTAAATCAAAATGTCATCAATGAAGACAATGACGAATTTATCCAAATATTCCTTGAATACTCGATTCATAAGATCCATAAAGGCGGCTGGGGCGTTAGTTAATCCAAAGGGCATCACCAAGAACTCATAGTGCCCATATCTTGTGCGAAAAGCTGTCTTGGAGATATCTGCCTCCCGAATTCTGAGCTGATGGTACCCTGATCGTAGATCGACCTTTGAAAACACAACCGCTCCTCGGAGTTGATCAAAAAGATCGTCAATCCTTGGAAGAGGATACTTATTCTTGATCGTGATTTTATTCAGTTCACGGTAGTCAATACACATTCTCAATGATCCATCCTTCTTTTTGACGAATAAAACGGGTGCTCCCCATGGAGAGTAACTTTGTCGGATGAATCCTTTGTCAAGCAGTTCCTGCAACTGTACTTGAAGTTCTCTCAGCTCAGCTGGCGCCATACGATAGGGGGCTTTCGATATTGGTGCAACTCCAGGTAGCAACTCAATCTCAAAAGAAATTTCCCTTTCTGGCGGAAGTCCTGGCAAATCCTTCGGAAAAATATCCACAAATTCCTTTATAACAGGAACGTCTTCCGGTGTCAGCTCCATTTCTTGATCCTTGTCTACTATGTTAGCTAAATATCCTTGACAACCATTAGCTAACATTTTCCAGGCCCTTATTGCTGAAACAAATCGAGTTGCTGGACTCTGAGACTGACCATAGAAATTGAACTCTACTTCTCCGTAAGGGTTGAACGTCACGCACTTCTTGCGGCAGTCAATCTTGGCGTTGTATTTACTTAAAAAGTCCATTCCTAAGATCACATCGAAATCCTGAAGCTTGATTGCAATGAGATCTACATATAATTCTCTCCACAAATTCCTACGGATGTGTTTCGTATCCAAAAATTGGACCACAAAAATTCTCCGGATGGCAGAGAGGTTTTGAATGGTTGTTCTAAACTATCCACACCCCTTCCTATCTTTTGAGCAAATTCCAATGATATGAACGAGTGGGTGGCACCAGAATCAAATAGGACAATTGCATCATAGGTGGCGATAGAAATCTGACCTGTCACCACATGCGAAGTCCCGGCTTCTGCATCCCCTTGGTATAGGCGTAGATTCTGGCTTGCGGTTCAGGAGCCTCTAATCTGCCTTGAGCGATTGAGGGTCCTTCGAGCTTTGCCTGGACTGCATGTAACTGGCTGTTGGGGTTCCGGCTTGGGTATGAAGGATTCTGGCCTTGGGTGTTCAGAGTGCAGTTCTTTGCAAAATGACCCTCCTTGCCACAGAGGTAACATGCATTTGATCCCATTCGGCATACTCCCGGGTGTTTTCTCCCGCACTTGGCACACACCGGGTAGCTATTGCTATTGCCCTCATTTCCACGAGCAATCTTTTTCTGAGGGTAGTTTCTTTGCTGACCTGGCCAGTAGAGTTCTCGTTTCGTTTATTCTTCCCAAACTGTTTAGAACCTTGAGCAAAATTGCGGGGCTGACCTTTCTGGTTCATTTCGGGATTCTGACGGGGTTGCGTCTGCTTCCCCATGGCCTCTTCCTTCTTTGCCTTAAAGAACTTAGCTCGTTCTTCCTTGTCCCGATTAATCCAATATTCTGCTCTTATAGCTCGGCTTATACAATCGGATACCCGAGTGGGTGGACTATCACCAGCACTGACTTGCTAGCGATATCTGACCGAAACATCTTCATCATCAATCTAACTTTTTCGGTCTCACCTGGCACCAATTCCGGGCACAATCGGGCTAACTGCTCAAACTTATTAATAGCCTCCATTACCGTCATCGTTCCCTGTCTCAAACTGGTAAATTCATCCTGCTGGGCTGCCAGGATTTCTCTGTTAAAGTACATAGTTCGAAACTCCGACACGAAATCTTGCCAACTCATGGTCGTAACGTCGCGACGCATCTGGACGTCATCCACCAGTGTCTAGCGTCTTTCTTGAGAGCGAAGGAAGCACAAAGGACTTTTTCTTGCTCTGTCACCGCATGAAATCCAAAATAACTTGGATGTCAATCAACCAATTGTCAGCGGCAATCGGATCTGTTGGTCCCTCAAATTCCGGCGCTTTCATCCGCCTAAATCTCTCATAAAGCAGATCTTCCCGTACGGGAGGTAAGTTCGCTTGTAACCCTACTGGTGCTACTGGAACCTCTGGTTGAGCATCAGGTACCGGAGGTACTACTGGAGGTACTCTGATATTTGTGGGGGAACCTCATTAGCCTGAGGTCTCTGATTTATCTGAGCTAACTGCTCCCGGAGTCTATTGGTCTCCTGTTGCTGCTCAAGTAACTGTCGTTGCAAATTGCTACAACAGTTGCTAGATCCGGTGCAGGTGGATTCTGGTTCACAGGCATTGTTCTGCGAGGTCGTACCATCTTTTATTTCCTATTAAACCATAAGAGAAGATATTATCGAACTAGTAATATCTTTTCTTTCATCATACATTATATCGTAATACATTAGATCATAACATAATCATTCTTATCATAACATGGCTTACGTAATCATAACGTATCGCATCATAACATGATTTTCGTGATCATAACATAACATGGTACTTGATCTGTTTCTTGGAAATTTACAGAAAGTACATTATATTTGCCAAATAATATATACAAGATTGTTACATCATTCTTGTAAATACATATCTGTTTCATAGCATTTTATATACATGACCAAAAATGGTAATGGGAGTGTCTAACACTTCACCATCATACATAGTCAAAATGGCGATGGAAGTGGCTACCACTTTCCATCATACATCAGTACAAGCCTACTATCCAAAAAAAATAAGCGAGTACATATCAGTCCTAAGGTCAAAATAAATATACATGATCAGCCAAAATGATGATCTCTATCGCCATCTAAGCGGCTCCGTCGGAGTCAGTCTCCCAATCTCCGTCGTCGAAAATGATCTCCTCTGGGTCATCAACAAAATCCTCCTGATCCTCAAACCATCCTGCCTGCTCTGGCTCGGGCACCGGCTCCATCTCCTCGTCGTCGTCCTCCTCCTCACTGGATATATCAATGACAATGGGATCTGCCGGTGGATCTGCTGGTATAATCTCAACATCATCCTCCTCGTCACTGGGGATGTCTATGACAGGAGGGTCTGCTGGTGGATCATGGGGTATAACCATAACATCGTCCTCCTCCGGGTCCTCTGCACCTGGGTCACCCTCAGCATCCCCCTGCTCCTCGGCCTCATGGGCTGGCACCTCCTGCTGGACTGCAGGGATCGGCTCCTCTGGGGGTGCTGGTCCTACCTCGTGCAATGGCTCCCCTATGCCAGCGTCATCTACGGGTGCCTGATGATCACCCTCAGCTGCCTCCGCCTGCTCCGCGTCCGCGTGCATCTCAGCCTCTAAGATATACTCTATCATGTGCTCCACAGACATCCTGGGTGAGGGATAAGGAACATGCTGGCGAATACGACCAGGTAAGCCGTTTCGCAAAACCATCAATGCCTCCAACATAGGGTGGTCCATCTCCTGAGGAATGTAGGGTAACATGGCCTCCTGAAATCTCATACAGTAATGGGCCATGGTCTCGAGAGGATATGCGTGCCACTCAAGTGTATAGCTATGGTATCGTGTCATACATATCCTAAATATCAGGGTCACGCTGAGGCGCTCCTGGCCCGTATCCAGTATCGGTCCAAACGTCCAACCATCAGTGAGCGAAAATGCACCAAGTCCGGCTGGGTAGCTGTGGCCCCTACTGACATCCACCAAATACGGGCGTCGCCTCTCAAACATCGACTCCCAACGAGACCTGTAGCGCCCCGGGATATGGCTGGTGCGGAAAATCAGCTCCGTGTCATATAGCCATGCTGCTAAAGATACCGTGTGACTCGTACCGTCAAATAATAACGGATGTGCCTCATAGAATGACGATATAGTCTCTCGGTCCGCATCCACGTGATCCGGCTCCATATCGACGAATCTACATACCATAATCACATAATAAATATTTATGTATAAACTAATTTTAACTTACAATGATAGTGGCGATGGCAGGCGAACTGTGAAATCAGGTAGCAGGGAACCGCTCTGATACCAACTCTGTAACGACCCGCCTAGCACGGACCGTTACCGTACATACATACATGTTTAACATACTTATTTTAACAAAAGTAGTGAAATTTTTTTTTTTTTTTTTACTACTGTACTGTTTGGAATATAAATATTAAACATAAATTCGGAAGACATAGCGGCTTATCCCTTCTTTCACAGTTGCCCCGCCAACTCCATCATCTTGTATCAAAATTCGCCAGTAGGTTGTTTACCTACAGCATAGACGTAAGTCGTGAGCTTTCGCTCAGCAAGTACAACTTTATTTTCCGCAACATAAATAATTATAAACTTAACATAGTAAATCATAACATATTCTAATTATGCATGATCCAATTATGCTTTATTATGCGTAATTGTTTATGGGCCCCTTATCATGGGTGATCGTACCGGGCGCGCAACTATGGAACGGTTGGGGCGGCCAAACCAATTCCAACTCGATCCACAGTCCTACCCGACCTTGGACGGGTCGGTACGTCACTGGCAAGCTCGCTTGCCACTATACTATTTATCATCTGACCTTGTTCTTATTAACTGTGAACATGCTTCATGATGTCACATGAGTATAACTGATAATCATATCTAGTTATGCCATCTACTTTAAATTATAGCACATAACATACATTGTATCATGTTATATTTAAAAAGCCTATGCTGTAGGCGGAGTTGTACTTACCTCTCTTACTATGTCCCTCTTTAGTACTGTTCTCTTACTGGCACAGCTGCAGGCCCTTTCCTGCTTGAATAGGGACATAGGTGAGAGTTCAATTCTCATTATGCAGTGTTGGTGTCCTAACCAACATGCTTACTAATTTCTAGTTGTATGTCCCCGATACTTAATATCTGGTTTGGTCACAAATAAAAATCCTACTGTTTGGGAGGATTTATCTTTAAAAGATTATTTGGACAAACCCTTGGGGTTGACAAAAATGCTGGGTTTCTTTAAAGCCTTGAGCTTTGGGACTAGGTCCGGTAATTCAAGTATTATCCTGATTATCGTCCGTAATCGGCTTGATTACAATTTTTATCTTAAAAACTCTATTTCTTATCCCTTTGCCATTTGAGAGATTTAACTTTTAAATCCCTTTATTATTTTTGGTTAAAAATTCCAATCTTTAAAACAAATCTTTATAAAGGTCGTTTAAGATTGAGAACTGCTTTTGGAACAGTTTTAAGTAAAAATACAATTTTCTTTTTCTTTTTGAAACTGTTTGTAAAACTTATGTGCAGGAATTTTCGGTCCCTGCACACTCTTCATAAAACAATACCAGTTTAAAAAATCCATTTGGAATTTGAAAAACTTGTCTTCATGAAAGTTGTATCTCTCGAAAAATGATAAAACTTTCATGTTTACGAAAAATCCAGTTTTGCTTGTATTTGCGTCAGTTTTCGTTTGAAACAGGCTGATCCTGTAAATTGGGTCTGGGCAAATCCGCCACGGATTTTTGTAAAAACGAAGGGCCATTGGAGCCTCATTTTTAAAATCTTCTAATGTGGTCTTCTAGGAAAAATCGTTCCGAGCAACTTTCGTGTTTTACAATTTACCCAATTCGTCTTCTAAATGCCTCTAATTTTTACTTTCCCGAAACTGACCAGTTTTGAATCCGAATTGGCAGTTTTGGTTGTTAAGTTCTTTTACGTCCTATTTCGTGGAATCTATCTCGACCGATCACTTCGGGAGTCTATATGGCAAAACACACAGCGTTTCTAACGTCCCCACTTGAACCTTTAAACCGTCCAATTGAAACCATGCAAACCAAATTCAAAAACCCTAACTTTTTGCATACATCACATACAAGCATCAAAACTTTGCTCCTTAAGCTAACATGCTTCAATCACTGCTTATGGCAGATTTTTGGACCAAACTAGGGGACACACAACCCTAAGCATCAAGCATGAAAATCAATCATAATCAAGCACAATAATGCAAGAATTTAAACCATACACCCTTAGATCTACAAATCAAGCACATACCTCTAACTTTAGGGCACAAAATAGGAAATGGACTTATGTCCTTACAACCAAATTGAACTACCATTTATCTTTAAATTTGAGCTCAAATAAGAGAGTTAGGGTTCTAGATTTTTACCTTAGACCAAAGTCAAGTTTGGTCACCAAAATCTCTTCCTCCCCCTAGCTCTCCTTAGCTCACGGCCACACCACCCAAATGGCACCCAAAAATTTTTCGGTTTGATCTCCTTGGTAGATCCACTCCAAGCCGAGCACTCCACCAAGATTTGGCCTCAAATTTTTCAGCTTCTCTTCTTCCCTTACACACTCGCCACACACACCAAATGACCCAAAAAAATTCTAAATTTTCCTTGGTTTGATCCTAGCTCAAATCCGAACCCCTATGATCAAAATCCCCAAGAAAATTTCTGATTTCCCTCACTCCTTTCTCTCCTCTGATTTCCAGATTTTTTTGTGGAAAAATTTGACAAGAGCTTGGCTGTTTTTCTCTATTTTCTCAGCCAAAAAAACCGCCCCCCTTAGGCCTATTATAGGGGGAGTTTTTGGGGTCATTTTGTAATTAATTTTAGTTCACCTTTTCTAATAATCCATGAAGAAAAATTATTTCTAATTTGCCCCAAGGTTGACCTGCCACATGCTCTAGAAAGCTCCATTATTATCCAAAATTTTTTTCTTTTTAATCACCATAATGATGTCATAAATCAAAAGGTTGGTGAGGGTAAGCACAATTAGGCTGTTTGGCAATTTTTTCTTGCGAAGCAGTCCAAATTCAAGTTAAACACAGATATTTTAATACTGTTAACTATTAATAACAGTATTTTATCACTAAACTGCAGTCCAAAATTTATCTGTGTAAAATTTGACTATATAAAATTTTTCTTATAATTTGAAGCCCTTTGTCCCAATATACCCTAATTTATGTGCTTGATTTTCTAGGATGATTTTAAATCTTAATCTTAACATTCTTGTCCGAAAAAATGGTTTTTTTCGCAGTATATTTCCATACTGTTTGACCATAAATCAGTATCATCATATGGTTGACTTTTCTGGTCAACCCTTGACTTTTTGGGTCGACTTTGACTTTTTAGGTCAAACTTTGAACCCCCATGCAAGACCATGCAACGTGAAATTTTCTACTTATTCTAACTCAGGAATGATACATACTTGTTAAAGCAATTATTTTTTTTTAAGTCTCATAGGATCATGAGAACTTAAAATTTTCAAATAAAACCCATCTCAGATTTCATGAATATATTCTGAACATAGCCTAAATTCTTTACAAAACAACGTAAGGTCGTGAAAATTTGGTTATTACACCTTTTCTTTTCAATTCTTTAGTTTATTTTTATGAACTTATTTGTTGTTTTATGCAAGTTATCTATGCTTATCTTTTTTATTGAGATATAATAAAACATAGCTCATAAATTACGACAAACAATTCTTTTTGATGCAGCTGAGTATGGAAGACAAAGTATTTATAAAACTCATTCGATGTTGTTCAGATATAAACTACTTTAACCACTTCTGACACTTCATAATAATATTAATGCAAAAGTAACTCAAATAACAGAATTAAAGCTTCAAGAGGTTTTTCATGATACTAAATACACCGTTTGATATACGTAGTCTTGTTTTTTTCCGTCACTTTGTAATCATCTTTCTAAACTGCCACATTCTCGAATGTTTTGCGTGGCAAAACTTGCTGGTTCTTCATGCATGTAACTTGAGATTCAGAATTTTTTACCCCCACCCGCCCAAAAAAAAAAAAAAAAAAAAAAAAACCTTGAACTTCAGAATTTTCAAATATGCAATTGAGAAAAGTATGAGCCATTGCAAAAGTTCAAAGCTTTAAAATCTTTGATCCACATTGTTTACAATCTCTATGTATCTCAAGGGCTTTAAAAAAAATAAATTAAAAAAAAAAAAAAAAAAAAAACACTGAAACAAACTCGACAGTCGTGGACTAGCTAGTATATGGACTAAAATACGACGTTTAGCAAAGTTTAGGCAGCAACTAAAAAAAACTCAAATGAGTTTTTGATTGCACAGTATACTAATCAAATGGAAATATCTTCCAAATAATGACTTGGGGATATCAGCAAACAAAAAATAATAGTAATAACAATGACGTTGGGAGAGTATTTTTTCCACATTATATTTTCTTAAGCTTCATTTGAGTACCGCCAGTGGCATCAATCTGTGAAACAGAAAAACAAACTCCAAAGATACTAAGACGGAAGACGAACAAACACACTCTGCCTAGTAACGCATACCTATTGTTGTAACTCTTGCAAAGATGAATCATTTTCCAAAAGTAACTGTAGTTCTTCAGGCACAATAAAGTCTTTCTAGATGAGCACGTATGATGTTTAAAAAAGGAAGGTGACATTTAGATGATCTACCCAAAAACTTATCAGAAACTATTCATCTTACAATGTTCCTTAACGAAAACTATTCATCTCAATGGAACAACAGTTCCTTTCGAATTCTAAGGTCTTTTTTTTTTTTTTTTTTTTTTTTTTTTTTTTTTTTGCTGATAGTGTGACGTTTAAAAAACAAGGAATATATGACATTTTGATCATCTATGCAAAGACTTCTCAGAAAAAATTTATTCAAAGACGTTCCATGTGTGTGCATAAGGCATTTTTGTGAGACATTTGCATTACTTACAATCCGACACGTCAAGGGATTTTATGGACATGACACAACCCAGTACCAAAGAGTTTTGGGGTGTGTTAACGGCAAAAATACAGTGTAATTGATCAACCATGAATATTTTTCTCCCCTTTCTCTCTCTCTCTCTCTCTCTCTCTCTCTCTTTTTTGACAGCAATTCAAAGGCCTAAATGCTACAAATTGAACAGAATTATTAATAGGAAAGGATATACAGTGCTAAAATTAACCTCAAGCAAACTAAAGATTTTAAGGAGTTCATGAGGGAGTTGGAATACAACCGTCTTTCTCTTCTCAAGATATGTTGGTTACCTCGTCCATCTCCAAAAGAAGAGGACAATGACGACCGTGAATAACATCCCAGCGTACTTGATCCATTTATTTAACAAGATGTCGCCTCTCAATCAGCTTCAACACAGAGTTGGACAGCCCCACTTTGTTAAGAACATCCAGTGCTTTCCTTTCTGCCCTCTGGAAAAAACATCCATGGTTAAATTTGAAGGCAGACTAACCAAAAGCAGATAAAAGACTTATCATCATCTAACAAGGACAGACGTAAAGAATTTTACTTCCCTCATTTTATAATCCTTTTGGTCCTGAAACATATCAAAGAATTTCATCACAATCTGAAAAATATATTCAGAGATAGCCTGAAATGAAAAAAATCTACAAAAAACTGTGTAGTAAAATTCAGAGCACAACATAGAAGTTTTTCACCAGTACACCTATAAATTTCTTTTTCCTTTTCTTTTAAAAAAAATTTAAGTATTTTCCGAGTTTGCATTGCAAACAAAACCGTAATAGATTATTATTTTTTTAAGATTCGAACGAACTGCCATGAATCAAAAAGACAAGAATAAATCTATGCATATTCCAAAAAATGTTGGCAAGCATCAATGCAAAAGCAGACCTTATAGCCATTTAAAAGCCACTAAAAGAAGAATCATATTAGAAATGTGGAGAAACCACACTCGTATAAAAAAGAACAGAAAAGCATAAGCATCCCGAATCAAAGACAGTAAACTAGGGACGCTCCTTGAGAATGCAGGTCGAGAAGTTCTTCTTTTAATTCAGATCCTCATTTATCATTGTTTCATTATGTCCATGGTTACATATTTTGCATTTGTTGCAACTTTTACATCACTCTTTTACCCGTATTCTATAAATTTCTTTGCATTCATAACTTAATCAGATTGCCACTTTCTAGTTCTGCTTTTTTTATTCTGTAGTAACATTATCGGACCTCAAGAATCATTACAACTTTAAAAGATATAACCAAAAGAAAAATGTTGGCTTATTCGGTAGTAACATTATCGGAGCTCAGGTCCTTTGCACCAAGAAGAAAACAAGAACCGAAACAAAGAAGCCATCTCCAACAGTATGCAACACTAGTAGACTGATGGCCATTGTAGATGAACTATGAAAGTTCATTCGTAAGGAAAAATGTTTCTGAAGGCAATATAGATAGAAAAAATTCCAATTACATTATTATACTATGGTAAAAAATTTAATATAATACCTTCAGACGTTCTCTCTGTAGAGAATCTCCATTCTCAACTGTCTCTCTCACAAAGTTTGGCATCAGGTTCGGATTCTCCATCAATATCTCCACAAGGCTTGGTTGCTAAAATCTCTCCACCAGAGTTGGTTACAACAGCTCCACTACAATCGGCTATTGAAGTTTAAGATTCTGTTTTTATCATCTCCTTGTATTTCTCCTTGTAACACAACAAATGTATATCTCTATATATACCTTCTGATGTAAACAATTTTTATCAATGAATAAAAGTTAATATTCAGCTCATTTAAACTTTATATGGTATCAGAGCACTGACTCCAACGAGATTTTTTTTTTCTCCTCTCACAAAATGACCTCCGACACCTCTACTAATCTTCCTACCTCTGTTGCTGTTGTTCCTTCTAATCCCTCCCAAAACTTAATAACCATCAATGCTGCTGCTCAATTGCCTTTCAAACTCACGACCCTCAACTATTTTTCTTGGAAAGCTCAGTTCACTGCCTTATTTTTGGTCTAGATCTTCTTGGTTATCTTGATGGCACACTCCCGTGTCCCCTCTTCAACAATTGTTCAAGATGGTCAGCCTGTTCCTAATCCAGATCATCTTTTATGGCGTCGGCAAGATCAACTCATTCTTCATGCTATTTTTGCATCCCTCACTGAAGCTGTCATTCCACTTGTCTCCTCCGCAACATCCAGTCACGAAGCTTGGACTCGACTCTCTCGACTATATGCTAAAAGATCCACCACTCACATCATTCATCTTAAGGATAAACTAACAATGATTACTCGTGGATCTTTATCTGTTACAGATTTTCTCATCTCCATCAAGAAGCTTGCTGATGAACTAACTGCTCTTGGCGCTCCTCCTAGTGATGCCGATCTTCTTGTCTACACTACTCGTGGTCTCGGCCCTGCTTATAAAGAACTCATTACAAGCTATGCGAACTAGAGATTCTGTGGTACCATTTGAAGAATTGTTTGATAAGATTATTGATCATGAAACTTTCCTCCTTCATAATGAGAAACACAATCCGGATCCTACACCACCTACTGCAAACTTAGCCAAACATTCTCAACCTTTATATCGTCCATCCAAGCCTTTTTCTCCCTCCTCAACTCCTGGTTTACTTCCAAATCCCTCTCTAGCCAATAAACAGTCTACATCCAATCCCTCCAATCCTAATCCCACTATTTGCCAGTTTTGTGATAAGCGTGGCCATGATGCTAAGAAATGCTTTTAAACTTTTTCCTCATCTTCGTCCTTCCCGACCTTCCGCCAATCATGTCACTGCCTCTCCCTCTCCACAAAATCCTTGGATAGTTGATTCGGGTGCTTCTCATCATGTCACCTCTCACATGTCAAATTTATCTCTTCATCAACCGTACGAAGGTCCCGATGATATTCTCATTGGTGATGGTTCAGGTTTGAAAATTACTCACACGGTTCAGTTTCCTTTTCTCCTTCCTTTAACCTTTCAAAATGTTTTATGTGTTCCCTCCATTAAACAAAATCTCATATCTGTTTCCCAATTTTGCCGTTCTACACCACACTTCTATTGAATTTTTTCCTTCTTATTTTGTTTGTTAAGGATTTGTGCACGGGGACTCCTCTACTCCGCGGAAGGAATCGACATGACTCTATGAGTGGCCGATTGCAGAACATTTAAATAAAAGTCCAGCCATGGCTTTGTCTACTGGTGTTACTGCTAAAGCATCTCCAGTGATTTGGCATGGGCGCCTTGGTCATCCTTCGTTAAAAATAATAAACACTCTTGTTCATTCTGGTCTAGTGTCACTTTCCTCCTCTATTTCATCAGATTTTATATGTCAATCTTGTTTATGTAATAAAAGTGAACGCCTCCCATTTGGTGTCTCAACCTTAGAGAGTCGAGGGCCTCTTGATTTGGTGTACACTGATGTTTGGGGACCTTCACCAGCTCCATCATTTGACGGATTTCATTATTATGTAATTTTTGTTGATCATTTTACCAAATATGTTTGGCTATATCCTTTGCGCCTCAAATCTGATGTGTTTTCTATTTTTCGTCAATACAAAGCTGTTGTTGAAAAGTTTTTTAATCGATCCATTATCTCTATTTATTCGGATGGTGGGGGTGAATATACTGCACTCAAAGATTTTTTAAGCACAATGGGCATTCAACATCTTAAAACGCCACCTCACACACCTCAACACAATGGTACAGCTGAACGACGTCACAAACACATAGTTGACACGGGTTTAACTCTTCTTCATCAAGCACATCTTCCTTTAAAATATTGGTCCTATGCCTTTCAAACTGCAGTTATTTAATTAATAGGCTTCCTACTCCCATTCTCCAATATTCCTCTCCATATGCAAAATTATTTACACGTACACCAAATTATAACAAACTCAAAGTTTTCGGCTGCTTATGTTTTCCTTGGTTGAAGCCTTACACAGCTAATAAACTTGAAGCAAAATCATCTCCTTGTCTTTTTCTTGGATACTCACTAAATCAAAGTGCTTATTTTTGTTTGGATCTACAAACCAATAAAGTCTACACTTCACGTCATGTTCGGTTTGTCGAAACTGAGTTTCCTTTTTCTAAATCTTCCTCTAAGTCCTTACCTTCTTTAGATAAATGGTCGATGTCTCCTGCTTGTTTTCCATCACAATCTGCGCCTTCTTTAATCACTATGCAACAGTCACCGGTTGGCGATTTCATGGCTGCTCCACTACATGTTTTGCCTCGTCCATCATCAGACTCATTGTCTTCTCCTTCTGCGGAATCAGGTACCTCTCTCCACAATTCAACTTCTATTAATAATTCAACCTCTTTACCTCTTGTCTCTGATTCTCTCACTCATACAGTGGCTTTACCCGAGTCTTCTCATTCCCCATCTCCTCGTCCCACCACCGATTCCATAATTAATATTCCAAAACAGCCCACTCATGTTATGACTACCCGGTCCAAAAACAACAATCTTCAAGCCCAAACGTTTATACCAAACAAACACCGCTCATCCTCTTCCTGACTCTATCGAACCTTCTTGTGTTACTCAAGCAATAAAACGTATTGAATGGAGGCAAGCCATGTCCGATGAGCTTACAGCGCTTCTTCGAAATGGTACCTGGGCACTCGTTCCGCCTTCGCCTACCCAAAATGTTGTTGGTTGCAAATGGGTATTTCGCATTAAACGCAATTCCGATGGTTCCATCTCCAAGTATAAAGCACGTCTTGTGGCAAAAGGGTTTCATCAACGGCCGGGTGTGGATTTCCATGACACTTTCAGCCCAGTTGTCAAGCCAACTACTATTCGGCTTATTCTTGGCCTTGCCGTGTCTCATGGCTGGCCTCTTCGCCAATTAGATGTAAATAATGCATTTCTTCATGGAACTTTGTCTGAGGAGGTCTTTATGCAACAACCACCTGGTTTTGTTGATCAAAATCATCCGGCTCATGTTTGTAAACTTCAAAAGGCCATTTACGGTCTCAAACAGGCCCCAAGAGCGTGGTATAATGAGCTGAAGGGTTTCTTGCTCTCTTATGGTTTTGTAAACTCAAAAAGTGACACATCTCTTTTCATCTATCACACATCTGTTGTTACACTTTATTTTTTGGTATATGTAGATGATTTGATTGTCACAGGAAATGACAATGCTTTTCTCACGAGCTTCCTGCTTGCTCTCGCCAATCGCTTCTCGGTGGAAGGATCTTGGGGATCTTCATTATTTTCTTGGCATTGAAGTTCTTCCTACTACTTCTGGCCTATTGCTCACTCAACATAAGTATATTCGAGATTTGCTAGAAAAGACTAATATGACCGGTGCTAAAGAATGTGCTACACCAATGTCATCAACTCAATCTCTTCAACTCCATGATGGCTCTCCGTCCACAGATGTTACAAAGTTTCGACAAGTTATTGGTGCTCTACAATACTTGTCCCTTACGCGGCCCGATGTGTCTTATGCCGTCAACAAGTTGGCACAATTCATGCATGCTCCCTCTGAGACTCACTGGTCCGCTGCCAAGAGAGTTTTGCGTTATTTAAAAGCCACAATTCATCATGGTCTCTTTCTTAAGCGCCATCAAAATCTCGATGTGACGGCCTTCACCGACGCTGATTGGGCTCGAAACACTGATGATCGAAAGTCCATATCAGCCTATATTGTCTATCTCGGGGGTAATGCTATTTCATGGTGTTCCAAGAAACAAAAATCAGTTGCTCGTTCATCAACTGAAGCTGAATACAGAGCTCTTGCTTCCTGTGCAGCTGAGGTACTATGGATCAAGAATTTGCTTCATGAGCTCCATGTTAATTGCTCTTCTTCTCCGCAAATTTTTGTGATAACATTGGTGCAACATATCTCTCTGTCAATCCTGTGTTTCACTCCCGAATGAAGCATATCTCCATTGATTATCATTTTGTTCGTGACCATGTGGATCGTGGATCATTCCGAGTGGCTCACATCTCCTCCAAAGATCAACTTGCTGATGCTCTAACGAAGCCTCTGTCATCGTTTCCATTTCAACAAATCCGCTCCAAGATCGGTATCTCCAATGGGAGCACCGTCTTGCGGGGCATGTTAGAGAATCTCCATTCTCAACTGTCTCTCCACAAAGTTTGGCATCAGGTTCGGATTCTCCATCAATATCTCCACAAGGCTTGGTTGCTAAAATCTCTCCACCAGAGTTGGTTACAACAGCTCCACTACAATCGGCTATTGAAGTTTAAGATTCTGTTTTTATCATCTCCTTGTATTTCTCCTTGTAACACAACAAATGTATATCTCTATATATACCTTCTGATGTAAACAATTTTTATCAATGAATAAAAGTTAATATTCAGCTCATTTAAACTTTATACTCTCTGCTCTGAATATTTGAAAAGGATGGCCTCTCCCGTGGCACTAGCTTCTTCCAGCAAACGAGAAGAATTACGAACTGACTGCATTGCTTGTGCTTCCTCATCGAAAATTCTCAACACACGTGCAGATTCCTCATTCTATATTACACCATGAACAACGAAAAAGAAGCGAAAACAAATCACATGGGGATTCCGAATGAAGCATTTGAATAAAGATTAAGAAAATATTACACCAGATGGTCCTTTTTATTACGTACAGCTCTTCCGAGCAATTCTGCCCTCTCCTTGGCTTCCATCATCCTCCTCTGATTCCATAGAATATATTTTTTCAGACTTTGTTTCAGAGATTCCGCCTCCTCCGCTACTTGTTCAACCTTTCTGCGCCATTTCCACCATTTGACGAAATTATGACCCATAATAAAGTGTTTATATTCTTTTTTTTTTCTTTTCTTTTCTTTAATTCAAACGTCATATTAAGCAATTCCATCACCAACTTTTACTTTTGGAGTAAGAAACAGATAATTGTATCAACTTTGTGCAAGAAATAGAAGATTCTTCAAGAACCCCCAAAACACAGTTTGTTTTACTACTAACAAATTCTATAAACCGAATTTATCAGGCAATGGATTTAACAGATGCCAATTTTGGTGTAGAGATTCAGTAAAAAAGAGAGATATATATATATATATATATATGTATATGTATATATATAGAGAGAGAAACCCAAATTGATTTATGTATGTGTGTATACATATATGCAAGGATTAGCTGGTTCTTGAAAATTACTCACTGAGTTCATCGATGAAGATAGGAAAAACCTAAAATTAAAGTTGATTTCGTCGATCAAGATGAAAAATGCGAATATTGAAGTTAAGTACGAGATTGAAAGAAGAATCGTGGAGAGAGAGACCTCTACCTGAGATCGCGTTGGGACTTGGAGGCGATGGAGCGGCAGAGGCGGTCCATGTCAGCACAGAGGGACATTATCTGGGAGATGTCCTTCTTGACGGAGAAGGAGAGCTCAGGGTAATCAATGGAGGCGGAGGCGGAGGTGGAGGAATACTCGAAGCTCTCCAGGCCATCTCTACCCTCAGCAGCAGCTTCTTTCGCGCTCTGGTATATCTCCGACAGCGTCCCACCTCCTCCGCCGCTGCCCATTTCCATCGCCATTTTCTTCTTCTTCTTCTTCTTGCAGGTCTTGCTTCGGAGATTCTTATGGCTATTGCTTGATGGAGCTTTTTCTTTCCACGTTTGATCAGGAACAATTGCATATACAACCTCCAAATGAAACGGTACTACAAATATAACCTTGTTTTAAAATTTATTTTCTTTTTATTTTTTTTAATTCAATGATTAAGTAAAATGACTAAAAACCCCCGTCTTTTAAAAAAAAGACCCTTGCTCCCAGTTCTGAAACTTAAAAGGAGGGGAAGTCCCATGCATCGATATTCCCTCCAAAACTCTACCACCAAAAAAAAAAAAAAAAAAAAAAAAAAACAAAGTCAAAAAGCTGAAGCCAAACCAAACACTCCCTCCCACTCTGCTCTCCCTCCCTGTCCGTCCCTGACCTTCCCCCCCAAATATCTACCAGCCAAACCCCAAAAAAAAAAAAAAAACTGAAGCCCAAAGCACACTCCGGAACTCTGCTCTCTCTCCCTGTCCGTCCATAACCTTCCCCCCTTCCCCGACAAATATCTACCAGCCAAACGAAAAAAAAAAAAAAACAAAAACAAACTGAAGCACTCTTCCCTCCCACTCTGCTTTCCCTGTCCGTCCTTAACCCCAACCCCAACCCATTGATCTTCCCCCCCAAATATCTACCAGCCAAACGAAAAAAAAAAAAAAACAAAACAAAAACAAACTGAAGCACTCTTCCCTCCCACTCTGCTTTCCATGTCCGTCCTTAACCACAACCACCCCAACCCCAACCCATTGATCTTCCCCCCCAAATATCTAACCAGCCAAAACGAAAACAAAAACAAACTGAAGCACTCTTCCTCCAACTCAGCTTTCCCTGTCCGTCCTTAACCCCAACCCATTGATCTTCCCCCCCCCCCCCCCCCCCCCCCCCCCCAAATATCTACCAGTCAAAAAAAAAAAAAAAAACTCAATCACTTTGTTTCTCTTGAAGACCTCTACCCGTCCGATCGTGCTTCCAACAGGTATCTTACCAACCTAACTGACCACGACGACAACAATAGCCGCATTGTCTTAGGCGACTCGATCACTCCCCGTAAGTTTCTCTAATATTTTGCAAAACCTCTTTGGCCGGGTAGAAGATTACTTTTGTTTTGTTTTTGTTTTTGTTTTTTTTTATTAAAAAAAACCAACTGAAAGTTATTATATATATTTTGTGTGTTCCCAATGTATATGTTTCAAATATGTCGTCGTTTGTCACAATGCCGTTGTTAAAATGATATTATTGTTTCTATGCAAATTGTCGTTTTGAGAACTTCATACTTAAATTGTCATTATCGTAGAAAAAGGTCCCACAAATAATCACACTTAAAGTTATAATTCAAATCCAGACAGTGACAAAGCTTTAAAAAAAATGCAGTAGAAAAAGACTAAACAATGCGTCAACGAGTGATTTTTTTCAAACATGCCTTTTTCTACGATAATGACAATTTAAGTCTTTTTCTACACAAAAGACTAAACAAAGCCTTTAGAAAAAGACTAAACAATGCCTTTTTCTACTGCATTTTTTAGTCTTTAATCATTGATTTTTATAAAAAGGCATGTTTGAAAAAGACTAAAAAATGCAGTAGAATAACAATGCCTTTAGAAAACATGCCTTTAGACTAAACAATGCGTCAACGAGGCATTGTTTAGAAAAAAAACATGCCTTTTTCTACGATAAAGACTAAAAAATGCAGTAGAAAAAGACTAAACAATGATTAATAATAGGGTTATATAAAGCATGCCTTTGAAACACGGATTTTAGAAGTAATTTTCAAATTAAAATTGATTGATTTTTATCAAGTTTAAGAAAACATTGTCGTTTGCAACTAATATTTATGGTTCATATGTATAAGTTGGTATCAAACACAACTAACATTGTCGTTTTATTATTTTATTCTATTAAATCTCGTAAGTACTGAAGAATATGAATCATGCGAATGCTTATGAAGAGTGATCCTAAGATCATGTGCTGGATGATTGTCTATGATTTTTTTTTTTTTTTTTTTTTGATCTCTATGATTTTTAGATCTGCCTAATAAGGTAAGAATTCAGTTTTCAATGGAAACCAATTTGTAATAAATTCCTATTATCACGGGTAAAGAATACCCGTGACTATAAACTTCGTTATCAAGAAAAGGAAAAAAAAAACTATATATATATATATATATAAACAGTGATTCAGATCATAATAGTTATTTTACATATAAATTGTTTAGTCAAAGTCTTCCCTTCACTTTTCTAGTAGGAAGGATTAAAAATTGATGAACCCACGGATTTGCAACTTCCTTCGTTCTTAATTTTCACTCTACCAAACAAACCAAGATTCTTTTTTCCTCACTAAAATCCCTACTTTAATTTCATTTATCTCCATTTTCCCACTCTATCAAATATAGGCTTAGAGAATCTGCTGTTGGTATGAAATAAACCCCCCATAACCGCATTTTAAGGGGAACTAATGGCAGCACCATCAATGTGTACCTTAATCCAACTTCTAAAGCTAAGCTTATGTTTGGCATATGGGTTTGAAAAGGAGTTTTCCAAACCATAGTACTCTGTGAGGTAATTTTATTTGATATCAGGAATCTTTTTCATGGAACAGTTCTGTGCTTCTGATTCGTGAGTGATTCATTGGATCTGCTTTTAGTAAAGCATACGGTACTTAAGTGGTGTTGGTTCAGTTATTGTGGTACTTAGCTTAGTAGTTGCACGAATCACTACTGATATGAATAATGAAGGGACCAAGTCTTGTACGTGGTGATTCTATTTGTGTTTTCCTTTAAGTAGGACGAAAACTCTGTTTAGGAAATCAATAAGGTTGTCACTTATCATAGATGTGTTTTTTTTTTTGTTTCCCCTCGCTTAATTTTATTTAATTGTCTTGTCTAACATGTAGCTAATTGGATGTTGATTTTTGTTCTCTTGTTAATTTAAACAATCAATTTTCTTGAATACATTTTATGTTGTCACTTATCATATGGGTTTGAAAAGGAGTTTTCCAAAAAGATTTTAATTTAACTTTTTTTCTAAAGAAATCTGCAAACATTTATTTATTTTTTTTTTTTTTTCAGACAACCAATTTAAAAGATTCCCAATCTAAATTTAGGATCATTTCTAGCTATGGCACGGGGCCATAGTTCACTGGCATCCCCTCCTCCCCCTGCCCAACGGCAGAGATATTTAGAGCCACCAGAGACGGAGTCGGAAAATGACTCCGAAACGGTAAGCAGGACTCCGCCAGGACCAAATGACAACATGCCACCCGCAATCACTAGCCTTGATAACACCGGTTAGTGTTTTTGATTTTCTTCTATTTATTAGATTTATGCAGTTAAAGTTAACAAAAAGAAATGTTTTGTCTATTTTGTTAATTTAACAAATAAGCAATCTAATTCATTTGTAGGTTTTGGACGCCCCACCACCTACTTTTCATTTGAAATCAGATAAGATGAATTTCAAGTGCAAAACAACAACAAAATGTTTGTTGTCCAATGCGGTTGAAGTTGTGACGAAGGCGTTAAAAGACTACCCACGTGGTATGGAGTGGTTCATGAGCTCCCAGTTTGCCCACCTATTTTCCGTTCCACAACACCTTGACATTTGTTTAGCACCATTGTGGATGCTACAATGTCGTGCGGTTGAAACAAAAAAGAACTTTGAAATGTGGTTCGTTGTGAACGGAATTCCCATAAGATATTCTCTTATGGAGCATGCTCTAATAAGTGGCCTCAATTGCTCTACTTATCCTGCGGATTATAAAGATATAGGTAGCCAGAGATTTAAAAACAGAAACTTCCCCAAAGAGAAAAAAATCTCGCTAAGAAGCATTCGGGAAGCCTTGGAAAAGATGAGCACCCCTCGTGAAGAAAATCTGGGCGGTAGCAAGAGGCAAGGTGGCAACACGAGCGAAAGAGAAAGACAGAGTTCAACTCGAAAAGAAGATAAGTTGAAGATGGTTGTGTTATACTTTTTGTGTTCAGTCTTGATCACTCATGAAAAGGATGACACACAGATTGCGGATGGACTTGTCCAAATTGTCGATGATCTAGATCGGTGTCGCACCTTCCCATGGGGAAGACGTTCGTTCCATTATTTGCTCATTCATGTCCAAAAGTTGAACATTGCTGAAAAGTCAACAAATGCATTTGAGAAGAAAAAGGCAACGTGGGCATGTCCTGGGTTTATATTACCGTTGATGGTAAGTATATTTTGTTTGAACATAAAATTTTGACATGTAATTTATTTTAGACCGTTTCTAACATATACCTTGATTTTTCAATTGTTTAGCTTCTTCCATTCGAATGCATCCCAGCGCTAACTCCAAAGTTTGCAACAGTTCAGAGGGATGTCATAGAACCAGTGCCGAGGATCTGTCATTGGAAAACGAATTTTAGAAAGAAAAAGGCTCCAACGTTGGAAGACGTTCTACAAAGGGTCGGAGATACCAAGGTTGGTGTTTCAAAGAAGTTAATTTTGTTTTCTGAATATTAAATTAGTTGTTGATTCATAGGTTACTAATTCAAAGTGCTTAATTATCAGGATATAAGAAGTATTCTTACCCCAACACCAAGGGAGCAGGAAACTGCGTACATGCGAAGCTTTGCTCCTGATGACGATGAATCCGATGCCATTATTGATCAGTGGACGATGATACTAGAAAACGAACTTAGTAGCATATTTTGGGAGAACGTATGGTATGCCGATCTGGAAGGCCGTCGAAATTTCCTTGGTTTGCATGTTTCCACTAAGGAAGTACAACGGGAAGATCTGACAGAAAATATTCAGCATGAGAATGTTCGATGTGAGGAGTCTAGACCTCAACATGCTAGCTCTCCAATGGGCCAGTCTAGATCTATGCCTTTTCATAGTCCTCTCGCTGACGAGTCCATGCGGCCACAGGCTAGCCCTCTTGTCGATGACCCTAGGGTGCTACATAAGCTAAAAGCTTTGGAGGAGAAAATAGAAAAAATGGACAGGGAGATGAAATCTCAATATTCTCAATTAGAGAAGATAGTGATTGAGCGCCTTGATAAAATGATGAACATCATCGAAAGGTTAGTTCCACAACAATCACCTTGGGCAGGAAATGGAAGTAGAGGTGGAGATAGGGCTACCAATGAGGGTGTTGGCTTTGAGAATGATAGAGATGTTAATACTGAATTGAATGTTCAAGTGCGAGATGTTAGGGATAGCGTTGATACGGAAATGAATGTTTTATACTATCATTCTCCAATTTCTTCAAATGATTGTGCAAAAGTTTTTTTTTTTTTTTTTTTGGAAAATTAAAATCTTCATGTCAATGAAATTAACCATTCAAATAGAAAGATATACAAAAATTAAAAATAAGAAAACAAGAAAAAACTTTCATTTTGTACATATCGATTATTATGGTTGGGACGGTTAACAAGTCTTGTTCATTCACTGGTTTTACTAACCGACCAAATCAAAGTCTTTTTCTTCACTTTTATTTTAATTTTGAATTTTCTCTCTCTTTTAATAGTCGGTCTTGTTGTATATAATGTTTAATTCTCAAAATACAACATTAAAAATATGTTGTATTTTTCGTATTTTTGGAAACTCTTCCAACCGTCATACAATTGGAACGGTCTTCTCGTACTAACCGACAAAATCAAAGTCTTTTTCTTCTCTTTTATTTTAATTTTGAATTTTCTCTCTCTTTTAATAGTCGGTCTTGTTGTATATAATGTTTAATTATCAAAATACAAAATTAAAAAAATGTTGTATTTTTCGTATTTTTGGAAACTCTTCCAACCGTCATACAATTGGAACGGTCTTCTCGTACTAACCGACAAAATCAAAGTCTTTTTCTTCTCTTTTATTTTAATTTTGAATTTTCTCTCTCTTTTAATAGTCGGTCTTGTTGTATATAATGTTTAATTCTCAAAATACAACATTAAAAATATGTTGTATTTTTCGTATTTTTGGAAACCCTTCCAACCGTCATACAATTGGAACGGTCTTCTTGTACTAACCGACAAAATCAAAGTCTTTTTCTTCTCTTTTATTTTAATTTTGAATTTTCTCTCTCTTTTAATAGTCGGTCTTGTTGTATATAATGTTTAATTCTCAAAATACAACATTAAAAATATGTTGTATTTTTCGTATTTTTGGAAACCCTTCCAACCGTCATACAATTGGAACGGTCTTCTCGTACTAACCGACAAAATCAAAGTCTTTTTCATCTCTTTTATTTTAATTTTGAATTTTCTCTCTCTTTTAATAGTCTGTCTTCTCTTTTATTTTAATTTTGAATTTTCTCTCTCTTTTAATAGTCTGTCTTGTTGTATATAATGTTTAATTCTCAAAATACAACATTAAAAATATGTTGTATTTTTCGTATTTTTGGAAACCCTTCCAACTGTCATACAATTGGAACGGTCTTCTCGTACTAACCGACAAAATCAAAGTCTTTTTCTTCTCTTTTATTTTAATTTTGAATTTTCTCTCTCTTTTAATAGTCTGTCTTGTTGTATATAATGTTTAATTCTCAAAATACAACATTAAAAATATGTTGAATTTTTCGTATTTTTGGAAACCCTTCCAACCGTCATACAATTAGAACGGTCTTCTCGTACTAACCGACAAAATCGAAGTCTTTCTTTTCTCTTTATTTTAATTTTGAATTTTCTCTCCCTTTTAATAGTCGGTCTTGTTGTATATAATGTTTAATTATCAAAATACAACATTAAAAATATGTTGTATTTTTCGTATTTTTGGAAATCCATCCAACCGTCATACAATTGGAACGGTCTTCTCGTACTAACCGACAAAATCAAAGTCTTTTTCTTCTCTTTTATTTTAATTTTGAATTTTCTCTCTCTTTTAATAGTCGGTCTTGTTGTATATAATGTTTAATTCTCAAAATACAACATTAAAAATATGTTGTATTTTTCGTATTTTTGGAAACCCTTCCAACCGTCATACAATTGGAACGGTCTTCTCGTACTAACCGACAAAATCAAAGTCTTTTTCTTCTCTTTTATTTTAATTTTGAATTTTCTCTCTCTTTTAATAGTCTGTCTTGTTGTATATAATGTCTAATTCTCAAAATACAACATTAAAAATATGTTGAATTTTTCGTATTTTTGGAAACCCTTCCAACCGTCATACAATTGGAACGGTCTTCTCGTACTAACCGACAAAATCAAAGTCTTTTTCTTCTCTTTATTTTAATTTTGAATTTTCTCTCTCTTTTAATAGTCGGTCTTGTTGTATATAATGTTTAATTATCAAAATATAACATTAAAAATATGTTGTATTTTTCGTATTTTTGGAAACTCTTCCAACCGTCATACAATTGGAACGGTCTTCTCGTACTAACCGACAAAATCAAAGTCTTTTTCTTCTCTTTTATTTTAATTTTGAATTTTCTCTCTCTTTTAATAGTCGGTCTTGTTGTATATAATGTTTAATTCTCAAAATACAACATTAAAAATATGTTGTATTTTTCGTATTTTTGGAAACCCTTCCAACCGTCATACAATTGGAACGGTCTTCTCGTACTAACCGACAAAATCAAAGTCTTTTTCTTCTCTTTTATTTTAATTTTGAATTTTCTCTCTCTTTTAATAGTCGGTCTTGTTGTATATAATGTTTAATTCTCAAAATACAACATTAAAAATATGTTGTATTTTTCGTATTTTTGGAAACCCTTCCAACCGTCATACAATTGGAACGGTCTTCTCGTATTAACCGACAAAATCAAAGTCTTTTCTTCTCTTTTATTTTAATTTTGAATTTTCTCTCTCTTTTAATAGTCGGTCTTGTTGTATATAATGTTTAATTATCAAAATACAACATTAAAAATATGTTGTATTTTTCGTATTTTTGGAAACTCTTGTTTTTTTATTTTTAATTTTTTTATATCTCTCTATTTGAATAGTTAATTTCATTGACTTGAAGATTTTAATTTTCCAAAAAAAAAAAAAAAAAACTGTATTTTTCATTTTTTTGACTTTTTTCCAACCGTCAAACGGTTGAAACGGTCTTCGCGGTTGGTAAAACCAGTGAATGAACAAGGCTTGCTAACCGTCCCAACCATAATGATCGATATGTACAAAATGAAAGTTTTTTCTTGTTTTCTTATTTTTAATTTTTGTATATCTCTCTATTTGAATGGTTAATTTCATTGACATGAAGATTTTAATTTTCCAAAAAAAAAAAAAAAAAACTTTTTTTTTCATTTTTTTGACATTTTTCCAACCGCCAGATGGTTGGAACGGTCTTCTCGGTTGGTAAAACCAGTGAATGAACAAGGCTTGCTAACCATCCCAACCATAATGATCGATATGTACAAAATGAAAGTTTTTTCTTGTTTTCTTATTTTTAACTTTTGTATATCTCTCTATTTGAATGGTTAATTTCATTGATATGAAGATTCTAATTTTCCAAAAAAAAAAAAAAAAAAAACTTTTTTTTTCATTTTTTTGACGTTTTTCCAACCGCCAAACGGTTGGAACGGTCTTCGAGGTTGGTAAAACCAGTGAATGAACAAGGCTTGCTAACCGTCCCAACCATAATGATCGATATGTACAAAATGAAAGTTTTTTCTTGTTTTCTTATTTTTAACTTTTGTATATCTCTCTATTTGAATGGTTAATTTCATTGATATGAATATTTTAATTTTCCAAAAAAAAAAAAAAAAAACTTTTTTTTTCATTTTTTTGACGTTTTTCCAACCGCCAAACGGTTGGAACGGTCTTCGAGGTTGGTAAAACCAGTGAATGAACAAGGCTTGCTAACCGTCCCAACCATAATGATCGATATGTACAAAATGAAAGTTTTTTCTTGTTTTCTTATTTTTAACTTTTGTATATCTCTCTATTTGAATGGTTAATTTAATTGACATGAAGATTTTAATTTTCCAAAAAAAAAAAAAAAAAAACTTTTTTTTTCATTTTTTTGACTTTTTTCCAACCGCCAAACGGTTGGAACGGTCTTCTCGGTTGGTAAAACCAGTGAATGAACAAGGCTTGCTAACCGTCCCAACCATAATGATCGATATGTACAAAATGAAAGTTTTTTCTTGGTTTCTTATTTTTAATTTTTGTATATCTCTCTATTTGAATGGTTAATTTCATTGACATGAAGATTTTAATTTTCCAAAAAAAAAAAAACTTTATTTTTCATTTTTTTGACTTTTTTCCAACCGCCAAACGGTTGGAACGGTCTTCGCGGTTGGTAAAACCAGTGAATGAACAAGGCTTTCTAACCGTCCCAACTATACTGATCGATATGTACAAAATGAAAGTTTTTCCTTGTTTTTTTATTTTTAATTTTTTTATATGTCTCTATTTGAATAGTTAATTTCATTGACATGAAGATTTTAATTTTCCATATTAAAAAAAACGTTATTTTTCATTTTTTTAATTTTTCTTCTAACCGTCAAATGGTTGGAACGGTCTTCTCGGTTGGTAAAACTAGCAAAGTGAACAAGGCTTGCTATCCGTCCCAACCATACTGATCGATATGTACAAAATGAAAGTTTTTTCTTGTTTTCTTATTTTTAATTTTTGTATATCTCTCTATTTGAATGGTTAATTTCATTGACATGAAGATTTTAATTTCCCATATTAAAAAAAAAAACGTTATTTTTCATTTTTTTAACTTTTCTTCTAACCGTCAAATGGTTGGAACGGTCTTCTCGGTTGGTAAAACCAGCGAAGTGAACAAAGCTTGCTAACCGTCCCAACCATACTGATCGATATGTACAAAATGAAAGTTTTTCCTTGTTTTTTATTTTTAATTTTTTTATATCTTTCTATTTGAATAGTTAATTTCATTGACATGAAGATTTTAATTTTCCAAAAAAAAAAAAAAAACTTTATTTTTCATTTTTTTGACTTTTTTCCAACCGCCAAACGGTTGGAACGGTCTTCGCGGTTGGTAAAACCAGTGAATGAACAAGGCTTGCTAACCGTCCCAACCATACTATCGATATTTACAAAATGAAAGTTTTTCCTTGTTTTTTTATTTTTAATTTTTTTATATCTCTCCATTTGAATAGTTATTTCGTTGAAATGAAGATTTTAATTTTCCAAAAAAAAAAAAAAAAAAACTTTTTTTTTTTCATTTTTTTGACTTTTTTCCAACCGCCAAACGGTTGGAACGGTCTTCGCGGTTGGTAAAACCAGTGAATGAACAAGGCTTGCTAACCGTCCCAACCATAATGAACGGTCTTCTCGGTTGGTAAAACCAGTGACGACAACAAGTTTTTCGGACTGTACCAACTGTAATCCTGAAAACCAGTTATAGAACAACTTTGTGAATGGAACGGTCTTCTCAGTTGGTAAAACCAGTGACGACAACAAGTTATGCGGACCGTCCCAACTGTAATCTTGAAAACAAGTTATAGAACAACTTTGTTAAAATCTTGAAAAATTCACAAATGCAAAATACCCAAATACATCAAAATCAAAATTTGACACATGTAATCTAATTCAAGCTTGCATCAGCACTCATAGCTTTCCGGGAGCGCTTGTTTTTGCCTCTCCTATGCTCTCCAACTGAAGGAAATCTAGTTTGTTGAATCCTTCCACGCTTTGTAGTAACATCAGGGGGTAGCACTTTCATATTCTGTACATCCTCGGGGATATCCCACTCTGATTGGTCTGGTACTGGGTAAATGGTTCGGACATAAGCTAATGCCCATAACTCCTTCATATAGTATTTTGAGCATAAGTTATGCATTTTATCTGGGCCTTCTTGGTATGCTGCCAAGGCATGTATACACGGAAACTTATCAATGTCAAACAGTTTACAAGTGTATGTTCCCCTCCCAAGATCAACTAAGCAACTACCATTCGACCCTGTAACAAAGTACTCGAGCGCGGTCCTATTCAATTCTTGAACTTTTAGGATTGTTGACTCTTTGTGTCTTGCGTGCAATGCTTTCTCTACAACCGGAGTTAAGAGCTGCGATAAAGATCCGAGACTTGAGTCCTTTCGGTGTTTGTTGAACCATTCAGAAATTTTATTCACTATCGCATCAATCAAAGGTAGGATAGGATATGTTCTGGCCTTTTCTAACATGCTATTGATGCTCTCGACACCATTAGTAGTCAAGATGTTGTATCGCGAACCCGTGAAGTAGCATCTAGCCCATTTGCTAACATCAACACTGTCTTCAAGATACTCAGTTGCAATTGGATACCTATTCTTTAGTTCGCCATATTGTTTGTTGAATTCCTGCACTGTATATGCCGCTGCAACTTGCATGAACTTCGTGACAACAGCATCCTTCACCTTCACCTTGCCCATGCCCTTGGCAGCTTTAGCACGGGATCCTCTATTAACGCGCGATTTGATATTTTGGGAGATGTGCCATGCACAAAACCCATGTTGGGACTTCTTGTATACATCGGCAACTGCATTTCGGATGCTTTGGTGCCTATCTGAAATGATGACCAAATCTTCGTCATCTGGTATGAGCTCTTGAAGTTTAAGCATGAACCATTTCCACGAGTTGTCATTCTCAGAGTCAACTACTCCAAAAGCTAGTGGATATTGGTGGTAGTTCCCATCTTGAGCAGTGGCAATAATCAATGTCCCTTTGTATTTGGTTTTTAGAAAAGTCCCATCCACAGCAATAACCTTCCTCATTGCCTTGAACCCTTCAATACACGCCCCTAATGCGATGAAAAGGTATTTGAATCTTTGATCATTATCCACCAACAAATGTGTGATTGTGCCAGGATTTACAATCTTTATCATGTGCAAATAACTAGGAAGCAACTCGAAACTATGCTCTGGTGCGCCCCTAACATCACTTGCAGCTTTCTTTTTGCCCCTCCAAGCTTTGTGGTATGATATTGACACCCCACGATTTCTCATCATGTCCACTACTCTACTTGGAGCCGGTGTGTCAAGCTGTCCTGGGAACTCCTTTCTCAACATATCTGCAACTAACTCTGTCGTTGCTTGCCTATTCCTCACATCCACCGAACTAGTTGAGCAAGTGTGCATATTGTAGTATGTTCGGAGGGAGAAACGATCCGAGTTCTTGATCTTTGCTGCTCGCAATGCCCACTTGCAATCTTGAACTACACATTTCACCACAAACAACTTCGTAGTAGACTTAACTATGTGAAAATCAAAACAACTTTTCAATGAAGCATTGATTACTAAATTCTTCACCTCATTCTTGCTCGCAAATTCTTGACCAATTGCAATATCCATACCATCATAGAAGTTGAAAGACACACAACCATCATCTATCGCTAATGGTTCACAATGATCCACCACAATATCTTGTTCTGCACATGAAGGTTTTTGTTTTGGTGTTGCAGCAGAAGCCGTTGTTTCTTCAAGGAAAGTTTCCTCCAATGTAGTTTCTTCTAGGCGGTCACCCTCACAGTCTTTTGCAGAAGCAGCATCATACACCATGGGTTCCCCCATGTCTTTGTCAAAATAGTCTTCTTGAATGATTTCGTCATCTAAATTATTAAGTCCTTCATTTCCATCAACATCAAGTCTCTCTTTGTCATTTGCTTCTCCACTTTCGTTATTCTTGATGAGCTCAACATGTAATATGCTTCTACGTTGCGATATAGCACAGCGGTCCAAAAGATAACACTTTGCATCAAAATCATCCAAAATAAACTTAGGTTCTGCTTCTATTGAAACCAAAGGGATGTAACTTAGTTTCAAATCTGTACTCCTTCGACTTACAGGAAGTCTTTCAAATATGCAATCAACAATCTCAGAATATTTTACCTTATTCGGATCATCCAATAATACTATGCTCTTCAATTCCTTATTCCTTGGACACCATTTGTAAGAACCATCTTCTTTTTCCTTCCATTCTCCACCAAATCGATAATATATGACAATCTCAGCCATTTTCCTAAAATAATAATAATAATAATAATAATCACTTTAAAAGAACATGAAAAATAAATGAGAAGACCGTATACTAACCGTCCCAACCGTACTGACCGTATAGATTGTCCAAACGGTTGGAAGGGCCAGTCAGGGATCATTCAGGGTCAGAAATTTCTGAGAGTTTAAATGAGCCAATACTGACCATTCCAACCGTACTGACCGTACCAACCGTACTGATCGTACCAACTGATAAGAACAGTTTGACGGTCTGCATGGGTTTCCCTGTTCATCTCCGTTTTTTTTCCTCAAAATTTCAGATTTAAAAAAAAAAAAAAAAAACAGATGCAAAGGAGACCCATGTTGTTGTTTTTCCAACTTAAACTCCAAAATCTAAATGCCCATACTTTGCATAATAATTTCAAGCAACCAAAAAAAAAAAAAAAAAAGAGATGGTTTAAGATTAACATACACAATTTGAAGCTTGCTTCCTCGAAAATTTGAAACTCCCCAAAACTTTTCAACCTTTACTTCTCAATTTCGGCCGGAATATATGGGTGACGGTGATACAATGGTGAAAAAGGGGATGAGAGGGTGAGGGTTTTTTTTTTTTTTTTTTTTTTGTTCAGGGAACGTGGGTTTATGGGATGATTTGTCATCTTTCTTTTGTTATTATTATTATTATTATTATTATATTTTTTTAACAAAAAGGGTATTTTAGAGAATCTAAAACTTTCATTAAAAGTGAGGGTCATTAATGTAAAGCATTTTTATTAAAGGTTACTCATGCAATCAAATGTCCCTTTTAAGGTTAAATATGCAAACAGCCCGTTTGATCAGCCTGCCAGACCCAAGGACTTGGCTTGGCGCCTAAAATAATAACTTTTTATTTTATTTTATTGTTTTATTATTATTTTTATTTTTATTTTTGCTTGAGGCCACCTCAACCTTCCAATAGCCTTTTGCCACGACATATATAATTTGTATGACTTTTGCATGTCGATTCACCGTTGCCAAAGGAAAAGCTAGTTTGTCACACCCCTATTAGCAATATGATTATATGCTTCTAAATTAAAATTGTATGGTTAGGGATCAAAACTATTCAAGAAACAAAAGTTTAAGGAGTAATGTACAATAAGTTTGAATTTATCAAGACTCTTATGTTCGATCCGTCTTGTAGATTTATGTGTGTTATTGTTTATATGAATCCAAAAGAAATCTACAGAAAGTTTAAATTTCTTTTTTTTTTTTAAAGAATAAATTGTTAGGTTAGTCTCCAAGTTTTTAACTTTGTACAATTTTGATCCCTCAATTTTTTTTGTAGCTGGAATACTCATAATCTATTAAAATATTGCTACAATAGTCTTTTACGTTAATTTTTGGACGGAATCCGTTAGTCAACATCACTTTTTAACCAAATTACTGACGGATTACATCTAAAAACTAATATAAATGACTATTAGAGTAATATTTTAATAGTTTAGGGACATTCTCTGTTCTTTTTTTTTTTTTAACTGAAATGACCATAAATTATTAAAAATGTTGCTATAATAATCATTTCTGTTAATTTTTGGATGAAATCAGTAATTAGTACCACTTTTTAACTAAATTACTAATATATTCTATCTAAAAATTAACGGGAACGACAATTGAAGTAACATGTTAAAAGTTTATGGACTAAATAAGTAATTTATCCTTCTTTTAATTATCTAAAAGTTTGAATTTCAACGTCATTATTGTGATAACCAATTTTTAAAAGTGGTAATCTTTTTGGGAGTTATAGAATGAAGATGACGTGGGTAACTTTTACTGAACTTGAAAGATGGATCAAGTCATAATATTGTTTTTCATGTGCTTTCATTAAATTCTCGAATAGGCCATGGATATTAGAGAAATTTAATTTGACTGTAGGGAAAGTTATTGCTTTATATATAACTATCTTTATTAGGAATTTTATTTATATATAACTATTGTAATTTAGAAAAAAAAAATTATTGATTTTAGTAAACTTGTTAGTATTAGAAAATTTATCAAATTCTGTATATTTTGTTTGTATATATACAAAACTGCAAAATAATAATAATAATAATAATAATAATAATAATAATAATAATAATAATAAATAAATAAATAAGAGGAAAAAATTCATGGAGTAATTTACTAAAATCAAAAGTTCGGATATCAAAGTGATAGAATATTCAGAATTCAAGACTAAACATACATATTATTTTTTTTTTATAATTTTTTATGACCAACGTGATAAAATAATGAATCAATATAATAAATAATAATAACCAATATACAAAAATATTATGAACATTTTGCTAAAATATTGTGAACAATCTAGAATATTAAATATAAAAAATAATCAAGTTGTATATTAAAAAAAGGATTTCATGGAATATAAGAAATACTATATAGAATAACAAAAAAAATCTGGTAGAATATGCAAAATAATCTGATAAAATATCAAAAGTATTCTATCAAGATATTCTCTTGAGTGGGTATCCAGTCACCCATGATCGGTGAACATATTGAATATTAATAGTATTCTGGTAGACTATCAAAAGTAATCTACCATAATATTCTTTAGCACGAGTCGTCGATTGCCATGATCAGAGATCTATGTTGATTACCAAATGTATTATGGTGACCTGTCGATGGTTTGTGTTGACTCCAATGGTCGGAGAATATTCTGGTAAAATACAGGAGGTATTCTATGAGATTACTTATTTGACCGATCATGGATATTTCTGAACAGATATATGTATTGACTTTTGATTTATTTTATTAAAGGTCAAAATTTTTAGAATCACTATAGATGGAATAATATTTTAAAGCTATGTTCTCTTTGAGGCAATCCTCAAAATCACCCATGTTTTTCACCGACCAGCCAAACATTTGTATTTGAAAGAATTCCAATTGAGATGAAAATTCAAACAATATTTTTTATATAATTCTCTCTCTCCCTCTCTCTCTCGCGTTTTATGCGTGATAACAACATTACATATAATTTTACAAGGAATTATATTAATATATTTAAATATGAGATGGCAAATGCATTAAACTTTCATTTTTGGAGTCTTGTACCGTATGTTTTTTTGTTTCAATTGTCTAGTTTTTTTTTTTTTTTTTCCCTCCTTTTGGGAATGATAAATTTTTTTAATGTTATTTAAATTTTTTGATTTATTTTTTAGGATAAATTAAATTTATCTTAAAATAAACTAAAATTGAAATGAAAGTGAGATCTATGAAAGTTAAATCAGGTAGGGTGGATTTACTGATACCCCTTATATACTTTTCCCACGTACCTACTTAAACCACTCATTAATTAAATTTAGAAAATTTATCTATTACTTTCTACACACCTCATAATATGACAAAAAAGCCCTTAAATTAAATTGTACATTTTTCTCTTTATTTCACCCACCCACAAATCAAAACAATCACACCCTCTTTATTTTAACTGCTTTTATTCTATTCCACGTTCCTTAACTATTTTTTTTTATCGTGTATATATAAATTTTATATATAATTTTCAAATGATAAACAAACAAAAAAAAAAAAGCTCAGAAAAAAATTATTAAATTTAAAATTATAAAAATGTGAATCTATATAGTATTTCCTTACTGTAATCTATTAAAAAAACCGATTCATCATTGAAAATTACATATACTAATATTTGTCTTTTTTTTTTTAAACTGCAGTAGATTATTATAAACGAAAAATGTAAAAAAAAAAAAGAAAAAAGAAAAAAGAAAAGTCAATATAACGATATAAACAATTGTTGATTCTTATACAAAAATTCAAATTACCATCAACAAGATATAGTTCAAAAAAAAATTTACTATTTTCTCTTCATGCCATTCTTCTATTTATTGTTGATTAAGGTTAATCATTTTGTATTATATTTTAAAAAAGATATTTCAATTTTATTTTTTAATTTTTAAATGAGGTGTTTGAAAAGTATATCTTTGACTATTTTTTGTCCTTAAAAGTAATTTAATTATGGATAAATAAGGAATAACATAAATTCATTAAATTGGAGTCTGAAAAAAGTGGACATAGGTGGCAATAGAACCCCCAATCCGGTATTATACAAAAAGTAACAATAAAAAAGATTAGATATTTTAAACTTATATATGTAATATTTATTAGTTGGGAGAACTTACAAATTTGATATGTGCAAATATAACAGATCTTTCCATTTTCCAGCTTCGAGGTTTGGATCTTTCAAAATACCGAATTTGCCCCCCATGTAAGTTTTAAAGCATGTTTACCAGCCTGTTATGGATTGTAAAAGGATTGAAAAAAGAAAGTAAAAAAAAAAAAAAAGAAAAAAAAAAAAAGAAATAGATTATTGGCTCCTTTTTCAGTATTTACTTACCTATAAATAAAGAAGAAACAAATTCCAAGTTTGTTGTAGTAAAATAGAAATTTTGTTTTTTTTAGTAAAAATAATTCCAATATTATTTTTTTTTTCATAAAATATAAATCTTATATTATAATTAGCAACACACCTATGTAATTAAATAATCATTGACTTACATCATTTTAACATATTGTATCATGTATGTAGACTCATTAAAGATTTACATTAAACGTAATTTAGTCTTTCACTCCATTCAGAATTAATACAAAAAGAGGTGTAATATTGACATTTCCTAGCTACATTGGGTTGGGAAGCTATACTCTCCTTGATTTTCTAAGTAAACATATATATATATATATATATATATCTATATAGATATATATATTTATTTATATACATAGGATTCGTCTTACATCCGAGCCGGGACAAAATACTGGACGTGTCCGGCAGGTGAAGGAGGACCAAGCTTTGAATTCGTTGTCAAACTTCTTATAACCGGACTCAATTGACCCTTGGTAAGAATGCATACTCGATTGAGCATTGCTTTGTGTACAAGTTTTCGTGTTCAAGAGGGCCCCAGATACAATAGTAATTGGAAGTTAAACACTAGTTCATCGACTGGAAGGTAATAAGCACGAAATTCAGCTTCCAGTAACTGAGATTTAAGCCTCTTACCTTGTCTTAACTATTTGGTGTTGCATAAAAGTTCATCATACTAAGTTGACTTTGCTTTACTTTTATCTTGTCTTAACTATCCAACGTCCACGTGTATGAAAGATGAACTATGCTTTTTTCTTACGCTCTTTCATCATTAAGCTTATGTTTCTGTATTTTTATTTATTTTCTTATGCTTCGGGATCTTTGTTTGATTGGTTAACCGATTGATTGCATTTTTTCTCATACATTATACCATGTTTGACCTATTTTGCGTTCCCTGCACATGTAAAATCGAATTTACTCAGGTCACACCAATTTGTTTGACCTATTTTTGGTCATTCATCTATACATGCGCTGTTGACGATTATAAATTAATTATATAGTTAGGCAAGTTCCACGTTCAATGGCGAATTTTGGTCCTTTACACAGATCATTTTTCAAACACAATATTAATATTCCCTTACTTTCCATCTATGTGCTCCAGTGATGTTTTACTTAATTTTTTTCTCTTACAATTTGTTGGAGAAACGAACCAAGGATGAGTATTGTTATAGATATTTTCCCAACCACATTTCACGTTTTTTCAATTTTAACCTCGATCAAATCAAACACTATTAACCTTCAATAATGTCAATTCAAACTCAATCTCTACCTACCAAACTCATTCACCGAGACGCAAACAAAATTTAGCTCTTAGCTATTATGCCCATTTTAACATTGCTTCAAAGTTTTCATTTGATTTTTACTTGACTCTTTGTCCCTAATTTCATACTCCCTTCCATAAACTTGTTCCAATTATTACAATTCCCCGTCCCATCCACATGCTTGTTGCTTTCTCATCTTATCTCTTAATTGGCTAACTTTTTTTTTTTTCCCCCTTTTGTCCTATCGATTCAATCTATCATCGGCATCACATCTTACAACTTCGGTCCCCAAATATACATTAATTTATTCGTGGGTATATATTTGGCCTTTCGCCTATTTTTTAAATTTACTTATTTTCCTTCCACCTATAATCCTATATTCATTTACCATTCCGCCCTTTATTCAATTAATTTTGAATCAGCCTTTTCCGGTCCAAACTTCCCTCCTCCCAACACGTGGTTATTGCCTGATACAAAAACCAAACCACGTCGGTACTGTCTCTGGAACGGTGCCAAATTTGAGACTTGCTCATATGTATATATATATATATAAATAAGTTGTAATGAACCCATAATCACTCCCCCCTTTCCATCCTTTTCATGCCGCGTAAAGAACAATTAATTGCCCCAAAAGGATCTCTCTCTCTTCTAATTGCTGTTAGAGAAAAGAAGTAAATAACAATTTTCTTATAAAAACTAAAATGAATAGCAGATTTTTAAAATATTTATCATAAAAAACAGATTTATCATATAGTTAATGTGTTTACATCAAATTTACTAAGTAAATATTTTATTTATGTATTATAAATATGTTATTTATCTAATAAATTTTTTATTTACCTGATAAATTTGCTATATATTTCAAATATTTTTAGAACTTTCTCATTTACTTCAAATTTTTCGTAAAAAAAACTATTTACTACAATTTTCCTAGTGGCATTTCTCCTCTTGGGTCTTGCTCGATCTTTTCTAAAGGCCACTATTTTTTTTTATTTTTGCTAGATTTTCTAATTAATGACCACTTAATTGCTCGTTGTGGGCTATACAAAATATTCTCCTCTTTTATGATGGCTAATGAGCTGTTAAAAAATCTAGTATAAAATTTTCATCAACTTTGCCACCAGCGAATTTCATCTAGTTGCACTTACATCTCGCACAAAAGTTTAACCTTACAAAAATAATAATAATAATAATAATTGGCCAACAGAATGTACATACTCTATTGATGAACATTTCTTAAAGGTACAGCATGACACTGCCTCTGTTTGTAGTTTTTACCATAACTTTGTACAGTGGGGAAATTTTCTTTTTAACATAATTTCTTAAAGAATACCTCAGGCCCCACTTAATCAGCATGAACAGAGCAGATTGCGCTTCTGCGCCACATGTAAGCATAAATGTACTGAAAAAAATGTTTTCAAACTCATCAAATGTAGCCTAAAGAGAGCCCTAATATCTTCCAAGTCTTCAGACTGTAATTCTCTCCCTCTGCTGTACGAACGGGTTTAGAAAAATGACTCAGCGAAAGGTTGCACTACGGTTCCCAGTGGCCGGGAAAGCTTTTCGTCGTCTCCCTTGTGCAAATTCTCCTGCTTCGTCATCTTTCGGTATGCAAACTTTATCTGATTTTTTTTTAGCCTTGGAATCATGGAGGCTTCTTTCACCTGCCCCAAGTTCTTTGGAATTCTCACCGAATATCACCTCTTTCCTTGCTGCTTCGTAGTCGAATGGCTTCAGTTGCAAGCCAATGGATTGCTTAGATTCCTCAGATTTATCTTCTTCTCTTGCTTTCCTGTTCCGATTAACAGAATGGAAACACTGTTGGAAGCTTGAAGACAAATCAGAGAGAGACATTGGCTCGTCTTTATCTATTTCTGAGGCAGATGCCGCCAAATTGTTGTCGTTGTCATCGTCATCATCTTCTTTTGCAGTTCCAAAATCACCATTTCTTAATTCCTTAACATCTAAATCATCTTGCAACACTGTGGTGTCATCCTTGGCAGGTGATGCCACAGCAGCAGGTGGAACTTTGAAGACTGTGACAGGCGTTTCCGTAACAGATTTTGACTGGCCACCGATCCTAGAAAGTGAATGGAAGGGAAATTGTACCGACGCTCTAATTTGCTCTAACTTGACCTCTTCCTTGGCCTGCAAACATGGGAGTTTGTAAATGACATTTAGTTCTCAAACCAAAAAGATTCAAAAAACAGGCCTTTGGGTCGATGGTCGGTTGCTCATTTTATGTTCATAAGAAAACTCTCGCACCTTTAGCAAAGAAACAAAGTCATGTTTCAACAAATCAACTGGATGGTAAGTCACAAAGGCAGAAATGATCAATCCTCTACGACCATGCCACGAGAACCATTCTCTTATATACGAGTGGAACGTTTGCATGTGGAGAGGAGCATGCAAACATTGTTGTTTTTACAGAGTTTAGTTATTGACCCATGAAATTGAATAATGACCCTATCAAAATCCATTTTAGGAACAGCCAGAAGAGTTTCAGTAATGACCTTGTTACCAGAATCGAGCCTTTTTTTGGTGGTCACATTTCCCAGGAGTGCGCCAAAAGCACGACTAGGCTTTTTCTGTACCTGGACAGTTGCACCATTGACCTAAAAGACAAAAAAAGAATAGCATAAAGCTGTAATCCTCTACAGTTCAGAAAGAAAAAACACACAAGTATCCTAAAGACATCAAGCATTAACCTTCGATGAATCAGAAAAAGCGGTACTGGTACTACTTCCTTCTTTTCTCTGCTCTGAAGCAGCGAGGCTCTCTTCAAGAACCACTGGACCATGACTGCCAATATTTCCATCTTTACTTTCCCTGGCACGCGCGAAAGAGCCTCCTCCTCCGTCTTTTTCAAGTTTAGAAGGAACATTTCCGGGCACTACCAAGCAAGTGGATGGAAGTGCAGATAACTCATTGTTGATTGCAGAGCCATCGGAATTGCTTTCTCCTGTAGCAATTGCAGTTTCAGCCGCTTCAAGATCATCATTGTGCTCTAAATTTTCTTCCGATGCCTGCACAATATAAAAGCAATGTTGTTACATAAACAAAGATTTAAAATCAACCACGGCCATCTTGAAAGCTATCAAATACCCGTTATTAGCCCCCATTAATACTTCACACAACAGTTTCCAACATAGATTAAATTAAGAAAGCATGAAAAATTAACTGCATTTTAGAAACTAGACAGCCAAGTGCGCCTTAAATATCAGAAAACGTAAAAGTATCGCCTCCACTTGCCCGTTTCTCTGTACCAGTTCAAATGAATAAACGTTTCAGTGGATCACATCTGCGCCTAATAAGCTTGTGGATAAGATTTTTTTTTTTAATTACTTTTTTTCTTTGGCTGTTAATTTCACTTATGCTCTCCAAACTAGTAGTAGCTCCCTTTTTTTCATGAACTTTAATTTTCAACAACTGTAGCAGCTGAATTTTGATAATTGTTTCACATTCTTGTACCTTTTTCTACAAAGAAGTCATCATGGAATTCTTCATTTGCCACATCTGGCAACGAATTCTGTCCAAAAAATTCACAGAACTTTATGGAGGGTGTGAACGAGGATGATTTTCTAAGTTTAGGGACCGGGGATCCCTCAAATTGAAGTTTGGGTGGCAAAGTGAGATACCCTCAATATTCAGGAGCATACATAAAACTAAACCTGTTGTTACCTTTTTTTTTTCTTGGCTAGAAGAACATGCTAAAGAATAATACGACTTAACTTTGCAATACGAAAAGAAAATTATTAACTTAAAGGCCCCTGGATTCAAAAATAACAATGCATAATCTGTAGAAATAAAGCAGTCTAATCATAAACTTCCAAACCAATTTTTATAATCTATGTTTACTCAAAAAAACAAGCAGCTTATGCAACGTTTCGATTCCATAACTGCCTTTATTTACAGTGTATACCCTTTAAAAAAGGGCACTATTCAATGCAAATGCTCCTATTGACCTAAGTTCACATTAATCAGTTTTTACAGAGAAATATTTGGGAAAGTAAGTGGGCAGTGAAAGAAGAAAAGAAAAGTTATACCCTTCCAATTAATGGTTTGAAACTATATTTATTATTTAGAAAAACTTAGTCGGACACAGATGACATTTAATTTGTAGCAATGATAACAAAATTTCTCTAAACATTGGCATGTTATCGCTTGAAGAGCTCCCTGAAGAATCTATCAGATTTCAGAAAATTTATTCAGATTGTCTCAAAAGAATGTTTTTATCCATAAAAGAAAAATCTGCTCTCCAGCGGTTGTGCCAAACATGGACAAAATCCAAATTTAACTACTTTTCATTTCAGATTGTCTCAAAAGAATGTTTTGATCCATAAAGAAAAATCTGTTCTCCATCGGTCGTGCCAAACATGCACAAAACCCAATTTTAACAACTTTTCATTAAAACATTAAACATGACAAAAAAAAATTATGAATATTTACTCATCTCGATTGAAAACCATTGCAGCAAGATAAGTAGGGCTTACCTTTCCCTCTTTCAGATATTGTTCAACAGCCTCAAATGCACTAGCATTTAGCATAGAATTCGTGATGATGCTAACAACAGACCCAAGATTATGCTCAATGTATGGATGCTTTGACTTGACCAATCTCCGTAACTTGCTGGTAGTAGTAGGCATCTGCTTGGCTTTTACAAGAACAAAATGACGATATTTAAATAAGTAAACATCTGTCCAGGAATTGTGCAGTATAAAATAACATGAAAAGAAAGAAGCTGGCAGAAATTTGTTCAGATTTCCAATTACCAATTTCAAGCAGAGTTTTGTTTGGCAATATGTAACCAGTACTTTCATCTTCTGCACGAGCAACAACATCTCGCCACTCACAAAGGCCCTTCAAGTCATTTTACAAGTACATATTAGAAAACAGTACAACGCGAACCATTTGGAAGCACACTGAAGAATTGCACCAGATATGCAAGAATGAGAATGACATCAATAGTTTTTTACTTTCAGACGATAAGTAAATGTTTAAATTTAAGTTATCTACAAAATTCAGCAAAATAAATAAATAAGTAAATAAAAGTAATCTGTAAAAGGAAATAAGAAAATACCGCAACAATGGCAAGCTGCTGAGCATTTAAACCAGCTCCTTGCAAGCTGTATTAAAAGCAATAATAAAAAATTTAACTAAGAACACGGTATACTGCACAATTAATGGCAAACAAGTTCATTAAAGAGGGGGAGAAAAAAACACTGTACCCATATATATAGAGATATGAATCTTCTGTCAGAAGCTCTTTCTCATAGAGCTGCATACATATGTCATAACTGCGCTGGTAAACCTGCCGAGCAGAGAAAATTTCAATACCCTTGCCAAAAGTATTGTAAATGATTAATAAGGACAATGAGCATAACACGATAAAGCACACCTTTCCTTAGCAGTATCAGTCAAATAATAGAAAGAAAAAAACAAAAACAAAAACAAACAAATACACACACACACACACACACAAAGCAACGAGACTTCATTTTCTGAAAGCATGGTACACAGGATTCATAATGCAAATAGTACCGAACTAAAACAGTTTAAGCAAAATTTCCAAAATTGGAACAGACTATAATTTCCAAAATTGCAAGGAACATCCGCAACAAATTAACAAGCCCATTTATCCTGGAAAGGCAGCAAAACAACACTTCAAGAGCTATATGAGTCCACTTTCTCCCCCAAGTGGGAAAACAAAAGAACACAACAATAAGTAACCATATATGATTCTCAGTAACATTCAGCGCCACTAAATTTTTGGATGATAAACTATAAATTTGATACCTTCATTAGCTTGTATTAACAGATTTTGACACTTTTAAGATACTAACTGTTATTAAATATGCTGTCTTTGCCTTGTGAATTATGAAAATGAGATTCAAAGAAAGAAGACTTAAAACTATTTAAAACTAAAACTTTTAAGGAACTATTTAAAACGTAAACTGTGATTTCCATTTGAACTTTTGGAAGACAAACTATTCAATCCATAGAAACACATACCTTGCAACAACTGTGGGGTAACAAAACCGTCCATTTACGAAAAGAAATAGAAGGATATATATAAATCTATGTATATTCATATATAAGGATAGACTCAAATTCTATATGCATCCACTCATCCGCATCACAATTATTTTTTGGATGACACATGTGGATAACCAAAGGAAAACAATATTGGCTGAACCCAAGAAGTATAGGCATATAAAAGAAAAGGAGAAAGAAAGAAAACAAAGAAAAGATGAAGACTTAGGCAGTACATTTGATCAACCACATTCTTACCTTTGCAACATTCTATGTACAAAATTAGCCCAAAACAAACAAAAATAAATAACAAGAAAAGCACACAAACAGAAAGGATTATGTTCAGCAGTGCCATCAAGCTATAGACAGCTGCCACAATCTTGTAGCATTATATTAGAAAACCAAAAGAACAAAAAAAAAAAAAAACAAAAAAAACCAAAAACTAACTTGTGTGTCGACTATAAAGGGTAGTAGTACCAACAAAAAGATGGCTTAGACATGTAATCTTGTAAAACGCAGCAAAACAACCTATATAGAACTACAAATTACATTGACGGGATGAGTCAGATGTTCAAACAGACCGTACCTCTAGTAAAGGAGTATTAGGACATTCAGAGTTATTTGACATCGAGAACAATTCTATTCGCATCAGATCATATATATGCAACAGATAGTGTGTATCTTCTCTGGCATATCTGTTAAACCAAGAAAGCTTAATTAGATAATAGGAGAGGCTGAAAGACTGCATAACCCAGAAAACAACACCTTAACCAGGAAATGGAAAACTAAATAAATTAAAAAAAAGTCTAAGAATGTTGGAAACCAATAGAATTTAAATGTTTGATACAAGTTACGTATCCTGAAATGTATCACCAATGTCCAATTTTGTGGAGGAGATACCTAAGTTAACAAACTACATAACTGTTGTTTGGTTGTTTATTTATTTACTTAATTTAAAAAAAAAAAACTCTTTTTATGGAATAATGAAGGGTATGGTGTCCTCAAAGAGAACAAACAAACAAACGAAACAAATTAAAAAAAATGGGGAAAATACAAAATATAAATTAGTAATGAAAGATTTCCCAAAACCAACAAAATTAAACATTAAAAATAGAAATAGCTTTAGCAATATTAGCAAAAACAACAACCTTTGATGTCTGTCGGGAAAAAAATGGGTACATCCAGATGCCACTTACGTCCAAGGTGTTTGATGGCATATTGGCATTAAAGCCGTATATTGGGTTAAAAAAAAAAGTAAAATTGAAAAGTCTGCAAAAGATGAAAAGGGCTTTCCAAATTTATATCTAAACCTTTTAAAAGTACACATCTATGTTGATAGTGATAGAATCTCTTCAAATAAATAATTTGCAAAATCAAAGTTCCCTAAGTCGGGGCATTAATTTATAATGCAACAGTACCCTATTATACCAAGAACAAATCATTATATACACAAAAATGAAGACACTATTATCCACTTGAGAATTAAACAGAATTTCACTTTTACCTGAGCATCTCCTCAGGTAGTGGGCGCAACCGCCAATCTGCATTTTGGTATCTGCAAAGAGTTGGAGATTAACATTACATTAAAGAGAATGGATTAAATTATATTGAAATAAAAATATTAAAAGAGGGAAAAAAAGAAACCAACTCTTTGTTAGCAGTAATTCCACAGTAGTGGTGAAGAAGATACTCAAGACTATTTCTCTCCAATTTCAATACCCTTGAAGCCTGAAACAAGGAAAAAAATAAAACCAACAAATCATTTTCGGTTTTTTCAATCGTCAATGCGTAGGGAGAACTGTTTCAAAATTTGAAGCAGTAAGATGAGCAGAGAGGTATTTTTCACGAGAAAAAGCACAAGATTCAAGTTTTAAAGCCCAGAAATCACAAGTTATATCTAACTTTGATTTATTATGACCAGAAAGAAGAGACGATCTGACTTTTGAATCCCAATGACAACAATCTGTAATTGAAATACCAAACACTGATGGAGGTTTTAAAAGCCTCGTGTGAGTTCGTATGAATCCTAAAGTGACAGAGTAATGTCAGTCAATAAACTTTTAAGCCATTTTCAAACTTTTGTAAGAACGGGACGGAAAAAACGGATCTACCAAGCAACAAAAATGTTGGGGATGGGGACCTAAGAAACATATGATCGTCACTTCTGCTGTATCAGGAAAATCTGCCCCTAGACGAAGAGAATTCAGTGATCTTAAATACGATTTAAGGCATATAAATTATGATAATCTACAGAATATGTAATACCAAATTGACCACAATATCCTCAATTCTATTTAAGTTTTTAAATTTCAACACTAAACTCTTTTTAAAACTGCGAACTGGACAACAGGAGCTGTAACTTATGTAGCATATGATACATTTATAATAGTTATATATTCAAACATTTATAAATGTTGGTGTGCATTTTATTTATTAGGGTCTTGGTTGGATAATCTATGACTACAGGACGTGTACATTTCACTCAAAAGGTTGTCATTGGCACTAAAGAAAATTGTAAAAAGAAAGAATATATTGGTGAGTCATAAAAACTACTTTTACACACAAGAAAAGACACAGGGTAATTGTTCTCTGCACAGATAACCAAAACGAATTAATCCCAATAATCAGGAGCTTGAAGTTAAAATACCTGGCCAGTATCAAACAGATTGCAGATATAAATGCCAAAATCCCGTTGTAGCCAGACTATATCTCGATCTGCTCCATGCATCACCTAATTGAGCATAAAATTTGTAACATATTGTGATGGTCTATGACAAAGAGAGAAAAACAGCTGTGTAGTAGAACAACCTTTCTCTTTGCCGGGTCCTTGAAAACTTCCCTAAGGTAAGGACCAATGTGAATTCGGAGCTTCAAAGCATCTATCACAAAATCCTCATTTCTAGTAGAAATTTGTATCAAACAAGTCAATCCTTGGAAAGAACGATACTGATTATGTTCCAAATCAACCTAAAACAATGAAAAGACTGTGTAAAAATTTAAGTAGATAATCCATTGAGAGATTCTAAAAATATACCGGACTAAGGCGAGCTAACCAAATGCCAAACTATAGGGAAATTGGTGTTCATCCTATAATTTTTATATGAAGAACAGCATAACAAAAAGAACTCACTGTTTTATTTGTTTTTACATCATATATACATAAAACAATCCGCAAGAATTTGAAAAGAACTCATTGTCGTACAATTAAGAAACACAATCCACAAAGATGCAAAGAAAAAACAAAACTACAATGGTTGGCTAACTTAAAATTTTATAGCATTATTTTACCGCAAATTCGTTCACACCGCGAAGTTTAGCAGCCAGTTTCTTCAAATCTTTGACTTCCACAACAAGATTGAACGATGTAGACTCTAATGAGGGTGGTTTCACCGGCTCTATATGCCGAATATCTTTATCAACAAAATCCGAAACAGAAAGCTTCTCCTGTAGTAGAGTAAAGAACAGCGATTAAAAACAACACAGAGTTCCTACTCTTGGACAGAAAAACCAAAAATAAAAAAAATAAAAACAAATAAGAAAGTAAAAGAGAAAATTAAAAAAGGCACAACCTTTAACAATCTAAAAGTGAACAGAAACGGTTGGAACAAGATTAAACCAATAAAAAAGTTGAGTAAATATATGAAACAAATAAATTAAGCAACCCCATTAAATTAAAACCAAAAAAAAAAAGATTATATAAAAAGAATTTACCAGAGGATGAAAAAAGCGCAGACCATCTTCACTCCTCTGCAACCAAACATGCTCAAATGGTTGGTTAGAATTATTTACAAAGATATTGAACTCCTCTTGAGGCCTCCGAATCGTCGGTATATGAAACGGAACTTTCGGCTTCGGCCCGGTGATCTTCTTGTCTCTGGTCGCCACCTTGACGCCCAACTCTTGATTCGAATCGTTGTCGTTCCGACTCTGAAACTGACTCGCCCCTTTCTTCTTCTTCCTAGATACCAATTGGAACCCATCATCCTCCAAAAAAGAGGCCGAAGCCGAAGAATTTGAATTCTTTAACCTCTGAAACTCGTCGAGCGACATGTCGACCCGCTCGAAGATGTCGTCGTTGACGTCGACCAACCAGTCGTAGGCGTCGTCGATGTCCTCCGGGAAAGCCCGCTCTTTGCCCCACAAGTGCGCCGAAGAGCCGACCGATTCCAGCATCGACTGAGATTTTCTGGCGATTTCTTGGATTGGGAGTCTGAATTCGTCGAAATTATAGTAGAAATGGAAGTCCTTGTTCGACCGTATGGGACGCGACTGGCTTGAAAGCTTGGACACAGACGACTCCAAAGTGCCTTTGGTTAGGGTGCGGAGGGATTGGGCCTTCGACGACTTGGACTGTTCCACGTTCATGGCGTCGTCGGCCATGGTGTTCACGGAGGGTTTCGGAGTTAGGGTTTTAGACTCCATTGCTGTGAGCTTCTATTTATTTTTTATTTTTTATTATTTTTATTTTTATTTTAATTTTTTTGAGCTTTGAGAAGTGCGGTTTTGGTTTTTGGATTCGCGTGTGACACGTAACCGTTGTGAGTGTGAAGGCACGTGCCAAAAGACAAGCTGATAGGGATGGAAAATTGGAGACTACTCTAATCTCAACTTTATCAACTTATATAATATATGAGTTGTCTTTATCTATTAAAAAGTGTTTAAAATATTATACATCAACTGATTATATCTATCAATGAAAATATAATATATAAGTTGGTATTCAAAATGTTGGGCTTAGATGATATTCTTAACATTACTCAAAATTGAAAGGACAAATTCATTTTTGCTCCTGAATTTTGATGCTCTTTTAACTTTGTTCACTGAACTTTGAAAATTGATAGTAATGTTCTCTGAACTATGAAATGTTATCATCTTTTCTTCTTCAAATAGTTAAATCGATAAGATTGCTGACATGATAATAACTAAAGTGTAATTTAACATGGATAAATTTCATTTTTGTCCCATAAACTTTAATGTTCTTATAATTTTGTCTCCCGAATTTTGAAAATCGGTGTTCATACCCTTCAAACTCTTTTTTTTTTTTTGGTTGACTCATACCCCTCAAACTTAAACAGTTAATCAGAACGTCTCTCGAACTTTAAACTTTTAGGAAAAATATTCTTTGTTTCATATTTTGGCCATATAAAACTTGAAAAAACTTTATTTTGCGATCTAAAATTTGGTACATTTATAACTTTATCTCTAAACATTGAAAAACCAGTGCTTATATCTCCGGACCTTCTATAACTCCAAATATTCAAATAACAATAATGTACAAATTTGACATTAGAAATTAACGTGGGTAATGTGATGAGATTTTGTGTGGATAAGTATAACGTTATGTTGAGTTATTTTTTTCAGGTAATACGACGAGGACTCGATGCATTAGAATAAAGTTTTATGTTAAAATGATATATTTTTATATGTGATTATTTGATGAATTTATGTGGTAATTTAATATTATTGTATATATTATATAAACCGATATTCAATATTAATTATAAGTTATAAGTGCAATTCTAAAATGGGGGTAAGGTCATTTTACTCCATTGATGGTGCAAAATTTTGAACCATTAGATTTGATTTAAATGGTCTAGATGTTATGTTCACAAGAAATCTATTATGTGCTCATCTCCATGTGATTAAAATACAATGATTAATTAAAAAAAAAACACTTTTCTTTCCGCCTGTCTTCCCCAACTCCGATGCCTCCCAACTCCTTTTTCTCATCGATGCCGCCCTCGCCTCATAGTCGGAGTTAGATGTCGACGACTAGTGATAGAGGACGCTCGACGACTTGCTGTGGAGCGGCTTGACAGTTTGCAACGAAGGGGGCTTGATGGCTACGCGGTGGAGGGGGCTCAATGGCTCGCACGATGGAAGGGACTCGCAACGGTGACATAGGCGAGCCCTGTGCTGAATATGGACTGTCGGTGAGCACCCCTTGCATCTGCTCGATTTGTTTGGCCCACAGTATGCGGCGCTCCCAACTTGGGGGCAGCTCATGAACACCACCGACAGGTCTCAAGAATCGCTGGAGGTTATTGCTGCCACAACTCGACCTACGTAGGGCTGTGACTTCGTACTTAACTTAAATACCAACTTTGCAACGACCCGATTTCATGGGGCCGTTACCTTACCATGCTTACTTAAACATAGGTCTTGTTTGGCAAAAAGTTTAGTTTAAACTAAACTGTACTTTTTTCATCATGTTTTTTGTCTTTTTCCCCAAAAAGTTATTTGTCTTTTCTGAAAATTCAAAAAAATTCAAAAAAATTTACTATTTAAACTTACAAATCTTAACTCAAACTTACACACCAAACACCCCCATACTTCATCTTAAAACTTACTTTTGCTTTATGTAAAAATACGGAAATGTTTTTTTTTTCTTTATTCTTTCTTTTTAAAATTCAATTTAGAACTTAACTTATACTCATACTTATTTATATGTACTCACTCAAGTACCGAACTTTAAAACCATCTTTTAACAAATTATACAAGTTATCATATACTAGTACTATCGACTTATCATAATATAATACAAACCCATTTTATAAAACATATTTTTCAAAACCCGTGGCGGTGTTCAAGCCAAATTTCACAGTCTGCAGTGTCATTTCTCCACAGTCTTGCATCAAGCATTGCTAGTAGGTTGCTTATGTAATAGCCGCCCTTTTTGCTGATTCATGATTTCATTGTTGAGGAATATGAATGTTTATGTAAAATGTCTGATCTAATTTTATCAGAGTATATTTGAGTTCTTATAGCCTTATAAGACTCAATGATAGTTTGTTTAGCTAAGCATAAGGCCTTTTGAGGAAAAATGCAGAATAAGAATTTATGATTTTATTCCGGTCAACATTTGACCACAATAATTTAATGCATGATTGTGACGGTACTGCAGTATAGCAAGCAATATGAAAATTATACTGCGAAAAACCGTCATTATAGATGAAATAGTAAGAATAAGGTTCAAGACCACTCTAGAAAAATCAAGCACATTATTTAGGACAATAAGGGCTAAGTAGCTTTAAGTCATAAGAAAAATCTCTATGCAGTCCAATAATACGCAGATGAATTCTGGACTGCAGTTCAGTATGACAGTTCTGTTATTAGTTGAAAACAGTATTTGTAATATTTATATTAGTATGAAATGAATTGCATGTTAGGAGAATGGCCAAACGGAGCCTTAATGGGAGGACACCTCATCATGGATAAATATGTGAATTTTTGGATTTTTGGGAAAATAAAGAAAGAATTATGGAAAGTGTTGGGATCTAAATGTGCCATAAGGATAGAAAATCAATATTAGGGATTTTCTGTAAATATGACATTTTGATATTAATAAGAGGAGGTTATTCATGTTTAATAAGTTGTGTCCTGTTTACTTTCATTTGTTGATTGTATGGTTATTTTGAGCAAACATAATATACTCCTTGACTGTTGGTAATATATCGGATTACCATATGTATACGGGGGTATACATAGAAGGCGTGGTAATTTGATAACAGTCTAAATAAATAGTCCGCAATCGATGGAATAAGATTTGGGGATCTTATTCATGATAAGATTGTAAAGGTTGTCTACTTCCTTGGAGGGATGGTTTGCCTTGACCATCGGATAGGTTCCGAGTAGAAACTTTAATGTATACCAGTATTGAGGTATGACATTGGACTGGACCTAAAGTGTTAATTGATTCGATTTAATAATTCCGTTTATAAGAATCAATGACACTTTGATTATCATCCTGCATTAATCTTAATCCTGAAATGATTACTTGAGTTCGCATCCATGACTTATGTACTTTAATGCACTACAGGTGAGACACTGTTAATTCATGGTTAATATACTTGTGTTTTGGATACATGACTTATGGATGAAAAAATCAAGATTCATAGATACAGAATCCATAGCTATCTTAACGATAGTAAATGTTATCTACTTAAAGCCATTATTCGAGGATTGAAAGATAGTATAACAAGATCTTGGCCATCGGTTTACTTTGTGTTCTCTGGTGGTTTACCAATTGTATGGTTTTATAATTGGTGATTCTTTAAATAGAGAATAATGGAACTTTAAGTTAAAATGATTGAAAAGGTAAAACGGAAAAAGTCATTAATTCAATCATGGATAACATATGGGGATTAAGCAAGCGATGAATAAATCATGGAAGAAGCACAACTTAAGAGAGCTTTCGTAATACGGTATGTAAACAAAAGTTCAGCTTCAAACTTTTAGTGGAATAGTTTTGAAGTTGATAATTGATGAATAATTAATCTGAGATTAATTTTTCACAATTATAGGAGCCTCTCTACATATTTTCATCGGGTCCCTCTATTAGCTCATATAGTTCCATATAGCGTCTCGGGATTTGTTCCTAATGAGATCGGTAAATTTAAAAGGAATTTAGTAATGTCTATTAAGACATAGTACTCTCTAACATGCAATCCAGAAAGGATTGGACATGTGAAATTTGTAGACAAATGATTTGTCAACATGTGATTGGTTAATTTGAGTTTTGGAAATAAGAATATGTTTTGAATTATTTAATTTTGGAAAACAAATTTTTCTCTCCTAATCTAAATGTGGTACACTGTTTTTAGATAGGTGGAATGAAGAAAATTTTATTTCAAAATTGTTCAAATATATTCCTAACATTAAATTATTAATTGATTTAAATAATGGAGATTATTTGATGGATTTTTTCTTTCCTTTAAAATGTTGTGGACGGTTTTGAGAGGAGAAAAATTTCAAATATTCCATTTATTTAAATTAATAAATATGGTTGATGTTTGAGGAAAATATTTAATTCAAATAAGTGAATCTTATTTAAATTCAAAAAGGTTTAAAAGGAATTTGAATCTAGATAGGACTAGGATCTTTTGACTAGTCTAGATTCTTGATTTAAAATTTGAACCATCAATCTAGCTTAAATTTCAAGTTGTGGCCGAAATTTTTGAAGCATTCTCTCCCGTTGGAAAAACGTTTTTAGGTTCAATGAATCTAGCTCTAAAGTTGTATGATCTTTTGGTTCAAAATTTATCCGAAAAAATAATTATTAATTATTTTTAAAGGAGATAAATTTTGAAAAATGATTGGACTTCTCTATAAAGGCTAGGGATTCTTGAAAAACCAAATTTTGGTAATTCACAAGAGGAAAAATGTTTTTGGGAGTGAGAGAAAAACCAATAAGGGTTTCTTCTTCTTCAATAAAATTCGGCTATCTTGTGAGAGAGAAAAAGAGAGAAAATTCCATTGAATCAAAACTGTGAGGAAGGTTAAACCGAGTGATAATTTTCATAGGAGGTTAACCAGTTCCTATTTTGTAGTTTTGAGGAAAGAAGCTGGATCATATTCCCAACGAGGAACATCGGAATTGAGAAGGAGGGATCTAGGCTTCGGAAAGCATTACCGGTCACTTGGATTCATAGAACGTGTGCCCACACACACTCTGAGACGTGGAACTCGAGAATAGTAGAGAAGACACGTTGGTCAAACGCTCTAGTGATTCCGGAATCCGAGAAATAAGGTACGCTTGATCATGAATTAATTTATTATTATATACATCATAAGATTCTTTTCCGGAAATGGCATAAATATTTTAAAACTTCCGCTGCACCGTAACTCTGATATCGGATCCGATTTTTCCAACAACTGGATGACTTGGCCTCCAAGGAACCATGATGGCCGGCCACCTCAAAGGATTCTTTAGCAAATATTTTATTTTTGGGGTTAGATATACAATTTTAGGAATAAAAATAATTCTAGAAAAGAAATTATTTTTCAACTATAAATAGATGAGGAGGGTCAAGTTTGTGACCACTTAGTGGAATCCCTAACTTTCTAGTTCATTCTCAACTCTCTCTCTCTTGTTGGAAAAAACGATTCCGATATCAAAGTTACGGCGTAGCAGAAGTTTTAAAATTTTTATGCCAATTCAGAAAAGAAGCTCATGATGTATATAACAATAAATTAAATACATGATCAAACGTACCTTGTTTCTCGGATTCCGGAACTACTAGAGCGTCGACCAACGTGTCTTCTTTACTATTCCCGAGTTCCCACGTCTCAGAGTATGTGTGGGCACATGTGCTATGAATCCAAGCAACTGGTAATTCTTTTGAAGTCTAGATCCCACCTTCTCAATTCCGATGTACCTCGTTAAGAATTCGATCCGGGTTCGTTCTTCAAAAATACAAAACAGGAACCGGTTAACCTTCTATGAAAAATATCACTTGGTTTAACCTTCTTCACAGTTTTGGTTCAATGAAAATTTTTCTCATTTTCTCACACCCAAGAAGGACGAATTTTTCTCAAGCACAAAAAACTAGATTTTTGCGTTTTTCTCTCTCCCAAAAACCGTCCACCTATGAGTATGATATGATGATTGGTTTTGTCAAGAACCCCTAGTCTTTATATAATACTCCAATCATTTTTCAAATATATCTCCTACTTGAAAAATAATTATTTTTCTGGATAATCTTTTGAACCAAATGATCATTCAAATTTCAGGCTAGGTTCTTTAAACTTTATTGACGGTTTTTTGCTAGGAGAAACTCAAAAAATTCGTGCTCCCCTTTATGTGGATATTGATTGGTAGTTCAAATTTAAATCAAGAATCTAGACTAGTCAAAAAGTCGTAATCCTATCTTGATTCAAACTCCTTTAAAACCTTTGAATTTAAATAAGATTTTCTTATTTGAACTTAAATAAATATTTTCCACAAACATTATCCATATTTAATTAATTTAAATAAATGGAATATTTTAGATTTCCTTTCCATAAAAAAAATGTGCACCATTTTTTAAGAAAAGAAAATCTATCAAATAAGCTCCATTATTTAAATCAATTAATAATTTAATGTTTGTAATATATTTAAACAATTTTGAAACAAAATCTTCTTCCCTCCATCCATTTAAAAACCGTGCCCTATAATTAGGAGAGAAAAATTTTGTTTTCAAAAATTAAATAATTCAAACACAACCTTATTTCTAAAATTCAATTAACCAAAATAATTAACAAATAATTATTTTATTTACAACCAATCATATGTTGACAAATCACATTATTTGTCTACATTAATTTCACATGTCCAATTCTTTCGGGATTGCATGTTAGAGAGTACCATGTCTTAATAGACATTATTAAATTCGCATTTAATTTACCGATCTCATTAGGAACAAATCCCAAGACGCTTCCTGGAACTATATGAACTAGTAGAGGGACCCGATGGAAAGGGAAGGAAAGGACCATTCTCAAGGCTTAAAGGTAACCCTCCTAAACCCTTTAAGCAATTCAATTAAGTTGTAATTCAAAAGTTTAAGTGTATTTCATATTGGGTTTGTAAGAGCATAAGCTCACTTTTATTTTTCATGCAATAGCCTAGATTGCTTGATATGTGCTTGATTAGGGTTTAATGGTCTTGATTTATGATTTGGTGCATGATTTTGATGCTATGTTTTAGAAAACTTGTGGTATGTGTGGATGCCTATTATGTATTAGTTATATGTCCCCACATGCTTAAGAAGAAGCATGGTATGCATGAATGATGGTGATGATGTTGTATGATGAATCAAGAGTTAAAACTAACCCACAACCCTAATTTGGTAAAAGATACCACACGGGTTTGTAAGGATGAAGAAACCAATGCATGATGATGGAAACCATACGTAAAATGCTACATGCTTGTCGTAGGCTCACGGTTGCGACCATTTGAGGTAAGGTGCACGTAATTTTACATAAAATCAACCAAAGTTAAAACTGCCAGTTTTCGGGTAAAACTGGGCAATAATCTGGAAAGTTAATTTTGAAGCCTTTACAGGCCGAATTTGGAAAAGATTATAACTACAAAGTTGTAGAAAATTGACAATCCTATGGGGCATTGTGGACAGATTTTGAAAAATAAGCTCCAAAGGCTTCCGTTTTTATGAAAATCTGAACCTAGTCTGCCTAGACCATATGCACGGCTAGGCAGTTTCAACAAGGAAAAAGGATAGGTTAAAGGTAGAATTAGGTTTTGAGTGAAAAACAAAAGTTGCAAGAATCTTTGAGGTCTACAACTTTCATGAAGAAAACTTTTTCAAATTCAAAGCAGATTTTAAGATAAAACTGGATCTTAAAAAATATGTAGAAAACAGGAAATTCCTGCACAGGATTTTCAAAACAGTACATGAACAGGCAATTCATGCACATGCACTGATAGCTGAAATTATGAAACTGTTTTCAAAGATTCAAATATAGTTTTTAGAACTTGACAGTTTTTATTACCCTTACTCAAAAATTACAGTTTTATAAAAAAAAAAATACAATTTTAAAAAGATTAAAATTTTATAAAGGGTATAAAAGGAAAAATTTGGACAAATACTAGGTTTTGTTAAGAAAAGAGAAAAATAAAAAAATGGGCTAAAAGTTATTTTAAAAACATAATAACAAAATGATGACCAACGGTAACCGGATAAGATACCCAAGTTACTGGGTTGGGCCTTACACCCATGGTTACCAATAGTAAATTACTTTAAAAACAATTGGGCCTTAGTAACCTAACGGGGTATCATTTTAAATATGATTAGGCTCATACCCAAGGTTACTAATAGTAACCTAACAAGGTACTACTTAAGTACGATTGGACCTTGTGTTCTAGGGTTACATTTAATAACCGAATAAGATATCATTGTAATATGTGGGGGACATATAACTAGGGTTACTTATGAATGCTGGTTAGGATACCAACGTTAAATGATATGGTTTAGGATAAAATAGGATGATTCTTATCTTACGTCCTTTTTGGAAACAGGAAGGTAACCTGTTGTTACGACCTGTAGGAGCAACAAACCCAGGACGTAGCATATCCAGTAAGTACAACTCCGCATATAGCATAGGCGAAAAATGTATTTTTTACTGCTTGTATGTTTTCAAGCTCATGTATTCATGTTAGTGATGCATATGATTATGTTTTATTATTGTGGCATCATGAAGCATGCTCACTAATGATAAATCACTTGGTAAGAATGAGAACCCAGTTTCAAGTTAGAAACTGTTTTAAAAGACTGTTTTCGAGAAGAAAACTATTTTCAAGGAATTGTTTTCAAGAAGAAAACTATTTTTAAGAAATTGTTTTCAAGAACAAGTTAAGGAAAAGTTTTCAAGTATGATGACAAATAAGTTGCCTCGTGTTGTACCGACCTGCCACGAGGGCGGGTTTGGTTCATGGTTTGAGTTGGACTGGACTGGTCGCCCCAACCACTCAATGACTGCGCGCCACGGTACGTACACTTATGTTAAGTAATGAGCCCAAAAATGTGCTAACTTAAGACAGGATAATGAAAGCATAATTGGTTCATGCATTGTTCCATTATAAAATGTTTTACGGATTAAAAGTTGTACTTGCTGAGCGAAAGCTCATGACTTACGTTTATGCTGTAGGTGCTTACCTATCGATAATAATTGATACAAGACGGTGGGGCATGGCACGGCTAGTTTTGAAACTTGGGATGGTGACCGCTATGCGTTTTGTTATATTATATTTGTTATTTATGAGATATGTTGCATGTAAGTTTGATGCTTCAGTACTGAAGTAAGTAAGTTTATGTGTATATACATGTAAGTATGTAATGAGATAGATTTCAGTTTTAAAGTTGTAAAAAAAAAATATCTTGTATTTCCGCTAAGTGAAATAAGTTAAGTATTATGTAAGATAAGATAAATATGGTAACGGCCACGTTAGGCGGGTCGTTACAGCTTACCTACAGCATGAACGTTAGTTATGAGCTTATGCTCAATAAGTACAACTTTTTATTTCGCAAAACATTTTTTGTAAAAGAATGCATTAACCAATTATGCTTTCTTATGAATCAATTATTCTTTCTTATGTTAATTTGGTTTTGGGCCCCTACATAACATGAGTGCACGTACCATGACGTGTAGCCATGAAGTGATTGGGGCGGCCAGTCTAATCCAACTCAAACTATGAACTAAACCGTTTAACATGGAGTGGTTATGGCAGCCAATCCAATCTAACTCAAACCATGGACCAAACCGTTTAAACCCGCCCTTGTGGTAAGTCGGTATGACACAAGAAAACTTGTTTGTCTTATCTTTTTACATGAAAACTTGTTCTTGGTTGATCATACTTAAAAAGTTGAATCTTAAATGTTTCTTACTTAAAAACTTATTGTTGTTCTTATCATGTGATTTATTATTAGTGAACATGCTTTCATGATGTCACAATAATAAAACATAAAACATATGTACATCATGTAAATCAATGCATGAATTTTTGAAAAACATGCAATGTAATAAAAACATTTTGCCTATGTTGTAGGCGGAGTTGTACTTAAAAAGTATCCTATGCTCTTGATCTATCGTTCCATCAAGGCACGACAACATGTCATATTCCTGTTTCAAACAAGGCGTAAGATTAGAGTCATTCTATCTTACTATAAACCATAACATACTGGATCGGTATCCAATCCGATTACCTTTGATAATCATATATTCAAATCCTATCATAGTAAACCGGTATCCTATCCAATTACCATTGGTACCTTAACATAGTAAACCGGTATCCTATCTGGTTACCATTGGTAATAATGGATACATGCCCTAACATAACAAATTGGTATCCCATCCAATTACCATTGGTCATATACTTGCTACCATATTCTTATGTAACTTAATGTATTTTCCTTTCTTAAAAAATATCTTATTTACTTGAAAATATCATAACTTTACAAATTAATTACTTGTTACCATAATACTTGAAATTACCTTTTATAAAATATAGTACGTTTACAAATCACTTGGGAAATTCCATTGGATTTAAACATTTTTTCAAACTATTTTATAAAATCTCAGTCTCTTTTTCAAGAGGTCATAAAACCTTAAAAACTGCTTTTAAAACATCCTTTTTAATTTACTGGAATGCATGTGTGCATGAAATTTCCTATACCAGGCACAGTTTTGAAAATCCCATTTTTATCTTTAAATTGGTTTAAAATTTAGGAAAATTTTCTTCACAAAAGTTGTAGATCTCGTTGAAACCTACAACTTTTTTTTTTCATTCAAAACTTAAATCTACCTTTAATTTACCCGTTTTTCTCTTTGAAAAATTATGGCCTTGTACAGTACTTGAACCGGCCAGTTTTGAAAACCGATTAAAATGAAGGCCTTTGGAGCTTGTTTTTTAGAAACTGTCTATGCTAACCCCCTAGGATTTTTTGTGTTCTAAAAATTTGCAGTTTTAACTTTTTTCAAATTCGGCCTCTAAAGGGCTCAAAATCCAGTTTCCAGAAAACTGCCCATATTATTTTTCAAAAACTGGCAGTTTGTATTTTTTTGTTGGTTTTCGTTTAAAATCCGTGCACACTACTTCAAACGGTCGAAACCGTAAGCCTACATCAACATGCAACACGTATGATTCGTTCTTAACATTTAATCATACACTTATCTTTTTACTTGAAAAACACAAAATTGATAACCTTACTAGCTTATCAAGTTGTGTTTTGAGGTTAATTTCTTAACCATCATACACTTAACATTCACAATCATCATCATCGTCATCATAAAATCTCCCTACTTAAGCATGTGAAGGAATTTTCACAAACACATGGTGAGTAATGAGTACACATAACCTTAAACTCAACATAGAGCATAAAAACCAAACTCATGCTTAGAACTTAGCAAACAGGATAATCTAAACTTAGATCTAGCATAGACTAAGCATATAAAAACCATAACATAGCAAGATAAGAAGCATGAGCTTATGCCCTTACAACCCATGGCTTGAAATACACATAATTCCCATAGACCAAAACTTAATGAAATTCTTAGTTAGAGGGTTGAGATTATACCTCTAAAGCTTTGAAAGAGTGGTTCTAGACCTTGCATGAGTAAAAATTATTGCTCCACTCTTCCACCATAGCAACCGGCCACCACCTTCCTCTCACTCTCTCTCTCTCTTTTTTTTTTTTTCCCTAAGTCTAGAGAAGAATAGTTGAGAAGGAACTAGAAGTTGGGAAGTTCACTAACTACTCCTATTAAATAGGTGGAAATTTTCAAAATTTTCAAAATTATTTTTATTTCTAAAATTCTCCTTGAATTGCATATTGACCCTTAAAAGACAAAATATTTCCCTTCTAGTCCCCCAAGTGGCCAGCCATGCATGTATTGGAGCCAAAAAAATATTTTAAAACTTATCTCTAATTTGTTTCCTTGTTCCCTAAGGCCACCCAATGTAACCGACCATTTGGCCTAGTTGGAGGCTTTGGTTAAGAAAAATCCATAAATTTCATAAATCAAAAATGACATATTTATCCACAATTTCTTGGCCTCCAAGTAAGGTCATGTTTGGCATTCCTCCTAATAAGCAGTCTATTTTCTAAATAATCCAGATAGTATTAATATTATTTTAACTATTAACAGTACAGTAATACTGAACTACAATCCAGAATTTATCTGCACTTAACTGGACTGCGTATAGGATTTTCTTAGAATTTGAAGCTACTTAGTCCTTATTATTCCAAATATTATTCTTACTTCTTCATTTGTAATGATGGTCGACCACAGTATAATTTTAATACTGCTTATTATACTGCAGTACTGTCTTAATCGTGTCATAATTTATCCTGATCATTCATTGGCCCTTACAAAAATCATGATTTACGGTTCGGCCTATTTCATCATATAGCCTTATCCTTGACTTAATAAATTATCATTGAGTCTCACATTACTTATAAGAACTCAAACATACTCTGATAATCAAATCAGATCATGAGCTTTATGTTGACATGCATGATTCAGACTTAAATTTTCCTTGTATCTAAGGAAATCACAAGTTCATCAGAATTTTAGGTTGTTACAGTTGTTGTGGCGGAAGAAAAAAATCCATATCTTGGGGGGACTGGCGAGGTCCAATTGCCCACTGCTCGAATCGCAACCTTGTCGACTTCGTCAGCTTGGTCGTTCTTGCCAGTCACGAACCACAGCGAAGGGTGGAGATCCAATTGATCTCCTCTCTCCTCCCTCTCTAACTCCATCACCGATGCCGCCGTCCTCATAAAACTCGACGGAGGGGGCTACTGATGGGGAGAGGGGTGGCTGCCTGTTGGGATCTATATGTGCCATAAGGATAGAAAATCAATAATAGAGATTTTTTTGTAAATATGACATTTTGATATTAATAAAAAGAGGTTATTCATGTTTAATAAGTAGTGTCCTATTTACTTTCATTTGTTGATTGTATGATTATTTTGAGTAAACATAAAATACTTCTGGGTTGTTGGTAATATATCGGATTACCATATGTATATGGGGTATACATAGAAGACGTGGTAATTTGATAACAGTCTAAATAAATGGTCTGCAATCGATGGAATAAGATTTGAGGATCTTATTTATGATAAGATTGTAAAGGTTGTCTACTTCCTTGGAGGGATGGTTTGTCTTGACCATCGGACTGGTTCCGAGTAGAAACTTTAATGTATACCAGTGTTGAGGTATGACATTGGACTGGACCTAAGGTATTAATTGATTCAGTTTAATAATTCTGTTTATAAGAATCAATGACGCTTTGATCATCATATTGCATTAATCTTAATCCTGAAATGAATACTTGAGTTCACATCCATGACTTATGCACTTTGATCCACTATAGGTGAGACACTGATAATTGATGGTCAACATACTTGTGTTTTGGGTGTATGACTTATGGATGGAGAGATCAAGATTCATAGATACGGAATCCATAGCTATCTTAACGATAGTAAATGTTATCTACTTAAAGGCATTATTCGGGAATTGAAAGATAATATAACAAGATCTTGGCCATCGGTTTACTTTGTGTTCTCTAATGGTTTACCGATTGTATGACTTTACAATTGGTAGTTCTTTCATTGGAGAATAATGGAACTTTAAGTTAAAATGATTGAAAAGGTAAAACGGAAAAGTCCTTAATTCAATCATGGATAACATATGGGGATTAAGCAAGCGATGAATAAATTATGGAAGAAGTACTGCGTTAGAGAGCTTTCGTAATACGGTATGTAAATGGGAGTCCAGCTTCAGACTTTTAGTGGAATAGTCCTGAAGTTGATAATTGATGAATAATTAATCCGGGATTAATTTTTCACAATTATAGAAGCCTCTTTACATATTTTCATCGGGTCCCGCTACTAGCTCATATAAATCCACGAAGCGTCTCGGGATTTGTTCCTAATGAGATCGGTAAATTAAATGGGAATATAATAATGTCTATTAAGACATGGTACTCTCTAACATGCAATCCCGAAAGGATTGGACATGTGAAATTAATGTAGACAAATAATGTGATTTGTCAACATATGATTGGTTGCAAACATAATAATTATTTGTTAATTATTTTAGTTAATTGAATTTTGGAAATAATATTGTGTTTGAATTATTTAGTTTTTGAAAACAAAATTTTTCTCTCCTAATCTATGGTGCACGAATTTTAGTGGTTGGACGGAAGGAAATTTTGTTTCAAACTTGTTTAAATATATTACAAATATTAAATTATTAATTGATTTAAATAATGGAACTTATTTGATAGATTTCCTTTTCCAAAATAATGGTGCACGTTTTTTTGGTGGAAAGGAAATCTAGAATAATCCATTTATTTAAATTAATTAAATATGGATAATTTTTGTGGAAAATATTTATTTAAATTCAAATAAGAAAATCTTATTTAAATTTAAAGGTTTAAAAATAGTTTGAATCTAGATAGGATTAGGACTTTTTGACTAGTCTAGATTCGTGATTTAAATTTGAACCACCAATCATTCTACACATAAGGGGGAGCTCAAATTTTTGAAGTTTCTCCAAGCAAAAAAAAAAAAAAAAAAACCATCCACAAGGTTTAAAGAACCTAGCCTAAAATTCGAATGATCCTTTGGTTCAAAAGATTATCCAGAAAAATAATTATTAATTATTTTTCAAGTATGAGATATTTTTGAAAAAGGATTGGAGTATTATATAAAGGCTAGGGGTTCTTGAAAAAACCAACTATCATCATACACAATAGGTGGACGTTTTTTTTTTGGGAGAGAGAAAAACAAAAACTAGGTTTTTCGGGCTTGAGAAATTCGTCCTTCTTGGACGTGAGAAAAATAGAGAAATTTTCATTGAATCAAAACTGTGAGGAAGGTTAAGCCAAGTAATATTATTCATAGAAGGTTAATTGGTTCCTGTATTTGTAGTTTTGAAGAACGAACCCGGATCGAATTCTCAACGAGGTACATCGGAATTGAGAAGGTGGGATCTAGACTTCGGAGAATTACCGGTCGCTTGGATTCATAGCACGTGTGCCCACACACATTCTGAGACGTGGGGATTTGAGAATAGTAGAGAAGACATGTTGGTCGACGCTCTAACAATTCTGGAATCCGAGAAACAAGGTACGTTTGATCATGTTTTTAATTTATTGTTATATACATCATGAGCTTCTTTTCTGAATCAGCATAAAAATTTTAAAACTTCCGCTGCGCCGTAACTCTGATATCGGAACCGTTTTTCCAACACTAGAGACATTGCTTTTTTTTTTTTTGATATGTTTTGTAAAGTAAGAATCAAGTGTGATGGGTTTGTGATTTTGTAACGACCCGCCTAACGTAGGCCGTTACCTTACTTATCTTACATAATTACTTAACTTATTTACCCTAGCTGAAATACATAATTTTTTTTTTAAATAACTTGAAACTAAAATCTACCCCATTACATACATACTTACGTACTTCAGTACTGAAATATCAACTTACATATAACATAGTTTATTAATAATAACATAATATAACAAAAGATGTAGCGGTCCCCATCCCACGTTTCACATCTCGCCGTGCCAAGCCCCACCGTCTTGTTTCAAGGATTGTCGAAAGGTTGCTTACCTATAGCATAGACGTAAGTCGTGAGCTTTCGCTCAGCAAGTACAACTATATACCCGCAAAACAAAACTTAATAAAGCAATACATGAACCAATCATGCTTCATTATGCTTTCTTATGTTAGCATATCTTTTGGGCCCCTTACATAACATAACATAAGTGTTCGTACCGTGGCGCACTGCCATAGAGCGGTTGGGGCGGCCAGTCTATTTCCAAGTCAAACCATGGACCAAACCCGACCTACGAACGGGTCGGTACGACACGAGACAACTTGTTTGCCAACATACTTGAAACTTATCTTTAAAACTTGTTCTTATCTTAAAACATATTTCATAAACCGTTTCATACTTGAAACTTGGTCTTAGTCTTACCGTATGAATTAGTGAACATGCTTCATGATGTCACATCATAAATCATAAATCAAATACATCACATAACTACATAAGTATTAAACAAAACATGCAAGTAGCGAAACAAAAGCCTATGCTGTAGGCGGAGTTGTACTTACAGGTTTCGTCCTGGATTTTGTTGCTCCAAATCAGGTTGTAAAAATAGGTTACTTCCCTGTTTTCAGAAAGGATGTAAGATAAGGGTCATCTTATCTTACCATAAATCATTACATTCAATGCTGATATCCTTAATCAGCATTCATTAGTAATCCTAGTTGTATGTCCCCCACACACTACTATGATAACTCATTGGGTTACTAAGTGTAACCCTAGGGCACGTGACTTACTTTAAATCAAACAACATCTTGTTTGATTATTTGATGAACTTTGGGTTTAAGGCCCTATCATACTTAGTATCTTATTAGGTTACTATTAGTAACCTTAGGTATAAGCCCAAGTTATATGTGGATCAAAATCCTATTGGGTTACTAATGGTCATCATCTTGTTACTATGCCTTAAAATAATTTGGGCCTGAATAAATTTAGTAACCTATCCGATGACCATATATCTTACTACGGTTACCCTATTACTTGGCCCAATTTATTTATTTTTCCTTACTAAACTTGGTTTAACTAACCATTTAATAAAATGTTTTTATAAAACTGTCTAAGTTTGGAGGAATCTTTTGAAAATAGTCCCATTAATCCAACTATCAGTGTATGTACAGGAATTGCCTGTTCCTGCACTGTTTTACAAATCCTGTGTAGGAATTTCCTATTTGCTGCACAGTTTTCAGACTCCAGTTATACCTTAGAATCCATTTTGAATTTGAAAAACTTTTCTTCACGAAAGTTTTAGATCTTGAAAAATCCTACAACTTTTATTCTTTGCTCAACACCCAGTTCTGTTTCTAACCTTATCTTTTTCCTTGTTGAACCTGCCTGGCCATGCACAGGGTCTGGGCACGACTAGGTGCAGATTTTTGTAAAAACAGGGGCCTTTGGGGCCTTATTTTTAAAAACCGTTTGCATTGGCCCCCCTAGTATTTTCCATTCCTACAACTTTGCAGTTTTAACTTTCCTCAAATTCGACCTCTAAAGGCCTCAAAATACTGTTTCCAGATTACTACCTAGTCTTAATCCGAGACTGGCAGTTTCTGTTTTAATTGTTTCTTTCGTGAAATTACGCGTACACTACCTCGAATGGTTAAAACCGTGAGCCAACATCAAGCATGCAGTGTGTTACCTAATGTTTTCATTGTCATGAATTCATTTTCCTTCATACAATCATTCATGCAACCCATATGGTAAATCTTTACCAACTAGGGTTTTTAGGGTTTTCTTAACCCTTCTAGCATCATACATCAATATCACATAGTCTATCACACCATATCTCTTCTTGAGTGTGTGGGGACATATTACAAACATTTACTAGGCATTCATACATACCATACATACTCTAGCAATTGAAATCATAAGCATACACAAAATCATAAATCAAGACCATTAACCCTAATCAAGCACAAATCTAAACTACTCTAAGCTATTACATGAAAAATAGAATGAGCTTATGCTCTTACATACACACATAAAATACACATAAAGCTTGAACCAAAAACTTAATTGGATAGCTTAAAGGTTTTAGAAGGATACCTTTAAGCTTGGAGATTGGTTCTAGACCTTGGATCAAACTTTCCTTCCTACTTTGGTTCCTCCACAAATCCGGTCACTTGCTTTGGTTTCTCCCTAAAATCCGACCACTTGTTCTCTTCTCTCTCTCTCTCTCTCTCTCTCTTTTTTTCTTTCTCTCTTTGGGGGTTCGGCTGCTAAGGGGAAGAGGAGTTGGGAGAGAATTTTGCCATTGTTTTGGTAAGGTCTCATAAAAATGACTCAAAACCACCCCCATCACCTATTTATTGGTGAAAAATAAATTTCTTTTTGGATTTATTTTTATTTTCAAAATTACACATTAGCCCTTATGAGCAAAATATTTGCCCAATAGTCCTTGAGGTGGCCGGCCATTGGGAGCCGTGGGGGCCAAGTTAGATAATTCTTTCCCTAATTTTCTAAAATTCCATAAATCATGTAATTATCCAAAGGTGAGGTGTCCTCCCCTTTGGGCCTTGTTTGGCCTTCCTCTTAAAATACAGTCCATTTTTGTACTAATACAGATATTACATATACTGTTTTTACTAATAACAGTACTATCATACTGGACTGCAGTCCAGAATTCATCTGCATATTATTGGACTGTATAAATTTTTTTCTTATGACTTAAAGCTACTTAGCCCTTATTATCCTAAATTATGTGCTTGATTTTTCTATAGCGGTCTTCAGTCTTATTCTTACTATTTCATCTGTGATGATGGTTTTTCGCAGTATAATTCTTATACTACTTGCTATATTGCAGTACCGTCATATTCATACATTTGACTTTTATTGGTCAAACTTTGACCAATATAAAATCATAAATTTCATTCTACCTTTTTACTCAAAAGGTCTTATGCTTGGCTAAGAAATTTATTATTGAGTCTTATAAAACTATAAGAACTTAAATACATTCTGATAAAATCAGATCAGACATTTCACATAACATTCATATTCCTTATCAAGGAAATCATGAATCAGTCAAAAGAGCGACTATTACAATCTACCCCCCTTAAAAATTTTCATCCCTGAAAATTAGAACAAGTAGGGATAGCTTTTCCTCATTTCTTCTTCTAATTTCCAAGTGGCTTCTTCCACAGCATGGTTTTGCCATAATCCCTTAAGCAAAGGAATTGTCTTATTCTTTAAGACCTTTTCTTCTCGATTTAGAATCTGAACTGGCTTTTCGTCATACGTTAAATCAGTTTGGACTTTGACTGGTTCCTGACTTAGAATGTGAGAAGTATCAGGTACATACTTCTTTAATATTGAGACGTGAAAAACGTTATGCACATAAACGAATTTTGGCGGCAAGGTAATCTTATAAACTACTTTTCCAATCCTTTCAAGGATCTCAAATGGTCCTATATACCTAGGACTGAGTTTTCCTTTCTTTCCAATCCTCATTAGTCCCTTCATAGGAGCAGTCTTAAATAAAACAGAATTTCCAACTTGAAATTCCAAAGGTCTTTGACGTTTGTCGGCTTAACTTTTCTGTCGACTAAAAGCTATGTCGAGTCTCTGTTTAATCAACTTGATATCTTCTGAGGTTTTTCAGATAAACTCCGTAGTTTAAAGCTGCTTTTATCCGACTTCTTTCCAATTAATGGGAAATCTACATTTCCTTCCATACAACGCTTCAAATGGAGCCATACCAATTGATGCGTGATAACTGTTATTATAAGAAAATTCGATCAAAGACAGCTTCTGATCCTAGCTTCTTTTGAATCCAAAACACATGATCTTAACATATCTTCCAGTGTTTGGATTGTTCATTCCGACTAGCCATCCGTTTGGGGTGAAAAGCTGTACTAAACTTCAATTTTGACCACATAATGGTGTGAACACTTATCCAAAATCAAGAGGTAAAACGCCTATCACGATCTAAGATGATCGATTTTGTCACTCCATACAGCCTTACGATCTGATATGCGTGAATTTCAGCCAATTTTTCTACTGAAAAGGTGGCCTTAATAGCAATAAAGTTGGTTGATTTGGTTAATCTGCCAAGAATAACCCAAATCATATCGTTCCCACTTGTAGTCCTGGGTAATCCTACTACAAAATCCATCGTTATATGCTCCCATTTTCATTTTGGAAGCTCAATTTTCTGGAGATCTCCTCCAAAAATTTTCCTTAAGATCTTTGTACATCTTGGAAGCTCCAGGATGTACCGAATATGGCGTTTCATGAGCTTTTGACATGATCTGTTTCTTGAGGAACTCAAAGTTAGGAACACAAATCCTTTCCTTGATATAAATTACCTCATCTAAAGAGGTCTTAAATTCTTTATTCTTTCCGTCAAAAAGTTGCGACTTAAGCAAAAAGGGAGTCCTTCCCTTGATGAAGCTTGATGGATTCTAGGAGATTGGACTGGAGAGTCAAAACGGACAACTTCCAGTTATCATCTCCATATTGAAACCAGCAATTTCCCTTTGAAGCGGCTTGGGCAACATTCCAATAAACATTAACATACCGAATGATTTCCTACTCAGAGCATCCGTTACCCTGTTTGCCTTTTCAGGGTGATAAAGGATCTCGCAATCGTATTCCTTTACGATTCCAACCATCTACGCTGCCTCATATTGAGCTCCTTTTGGGTGAAGATATACTTGAGACTTTGATGGTCGGTATAGATTTCGCATCTATTTCCATACAAATCATGTCTCCAATTTTTTAATGCGAAAACTACCGCCGCGAGCTCCAAATCGTGCGTCGGATAGTTTCGTTCGTTATCCTTTAGTTGACGTGAGGCATAGGCAACTACCTTTCCATTTTGCATTAAGACAGCCCCTAGTCTGGTTTTAGAGGCGTCATTATATATTACAAAATTCCCTGCATCTTTGTCAGGGATTATCAATACCAATGTACTAGTGAGTTTCTTCTTAAACTCTTGGAAACTTTCTTCGTACTTCTACGTCCATACAAATTGCTTCCCTTTTTGAGTAAGGGGCAGTAAAAGGGCAGTTATCTTGGAGAAACCTTCCACAAAATGTTGATAGTATCCAGCTAACCCAAGGAAACTTCACATCTCCGTAACATTCCTTGGTACGGTCCAATTACTGACCCTCTCTACTTTAGTTGGATCGACGAAAATTCCTTCTTTTGGAACCTCATGACCTAAGAAATAAACTTTTTCTAACCAAAATTCATACTTCGTGAACTTGGCCTAAAGTTGATTCATTCTTAATGTCTCCAACACCAACCTAAGGTACTGCTCGTGCTCCTCCCTGGACCTTGAGTATATTAAAATATTGTCAATAAAGACAATAACAAACTTGTCTAGGTATTCTTCGAACACTCGGTTCATAAAATCCATAAAGGCGGATGGGGCATTTGTCAATCTAAATGGCATGACGAGAAACTCATAATGCCCATACCGTATTCGGAAAGCCGTCTTAAAAATATCTGACTCCTTAATCCTAAGCTGATGGTATCCCGATTGCAGATCCACCTTCGAAAATACCACCGCTTCCCTAAGTTGATCAAAAAGATCATCTATTCTAAGGAGAGGATACTTGTTCTAAATCGTGATCTTATTCAGCTCCCGGTAACAGTTCTATCTTAAATGAAATTTCCCGCTCCGGCGGAAGTCCAGGTAAATCTTTTGGAAAGATATCCACGTATTCCTTTATAATGGGGACATCTTCCGGCTTTAGCTCTATTTCTTGATCCTTATCCACCATGTTAGCTAAATATCCTTGACATCCATTAGCTAACATTTTCCAAGCCTTCATTGCCGAGACTAGCCGGGTTGATGAGTTCCTACATTGGCCGTAGAAATTAAATTCTTCTTCACCAAGCGGATATAACATAACACAATGCTTTCTACAATCGATCTTAGCGTTGTATTTTCCCAAGAAATCCATTTCTGGGATCACATCATAATCTTGAAGTTTGATCACAACAAGATCCACATACAATTCTCTGCCACAAATGACTTGGAACGCCTTGTATCCAGTAGTCAGACAGAAGAATTTCTCCCAACGGAAGGGATATTCTAAAAGGTTGCTCTAAACTATTAACTTCTCTTCCTAATTTCTGGGCAAAATCCATCGATACAAACGAGTGGGTAGCCCCAGAATCAAATAGAGCAATTGCATTATGAGTGGCGACAGGAATCTGACCTGTTACCACGTAAGAAGTTCCCGCTTCGACATCCCCCTTTGTGTAGGCATAAATTCTCGCTTGGGGTTCAGGAGCCTCTAGCCTTCCTTGTGTGATCGAAGGGCCTTCGATCTTTACTTGGGCTGCATGCAACTGACTGCCTGAATTCCTGTTTGGAAACTGAGGGTCCTGGTTCTGACTGTTCAGGGTACAATTTCTCGCATAGTGGCCTTCTTTGCCACAAAGGTAACATGCATTTGTTCCTGATCTACATACCCTAAAATGTTCCTTCCCACACTGGGCGCACACTGGGTAATTATTATTATTATTATTATTATTACCCTCATTTCCTCGGTTGGTCTTCTTTTAAGGGTAATTCCTCTGTTGGCCCTGACTCATCGCATTCCCTCTCCTCTTGTTCTTCCCGAACTGTCTAGGATTCTGGCCAGCATTACTGGACTGACCTTTTTAAAAGAGAGTCCTGGTTCTGTCGAGGCTGTGACTGCTTCACCATGGACTTATCTTCCTTCTTAGCCTTAAAAAATTGAGCCCTTGCCTCCTTATCCTGGTTAATCCAATACTCGGCTCTTATTGCTCGAATGATACAGTCGGATACCAAGGTTGGAGGGCTATTGCCAGCACTGACTTGCTTGGCAATATCTGTTCGGAACATCTTCATCATCCTTCTTACCTTCTCGGTTTCATTCAGTACCAGTTCCGGACATAAACGGGCTAGCTGTTCAAACTTCTTGACAGCTTCTAATACTGTCATTGACCCTTGTCTAAAACTATTGAACTCATCTTGTTGAGCTGTAAGGATTTCCCTATTGTAATACATGGTCCTAAACTCGGTTACGAAATCTTGCCAACTCATGGTTATCACGTTCCTGCGCATTTGCACGGTCATCCACCAATGCCGTGCGTCCTTTTTAAGTGTAAAGGAAGCACACAGAACCTTCTCCTGTTCTGTCAGTCCCATGAAATCCAAAATTACTTGGATATCTAACAACCAATTGTCGGCCTTTACTGGGTCCGTAGGTCCTTCGAACTCAGGCGCCTTCATTCGCCTGAAGCGCTCATACAACAAATCCTCCCTAATCAATGGTAGGTTTGTTTGTACCCCTACGAGTGGTAACGGAGCTTCACCATTCCGTGGAATCTCGTGGTAAACCTCCGGTACCTGAGGACCTACTAGAGGTACAGGGTTTTCCTGAGACGGAACTACATTAGCTTGGGGTATCTGATCTAATCGGGCTATCTGTTCCTGAAGCCGATTAGTTTCTCGTTGCTGTTCCATTAACTGTCGTTGCAACGTTGCTACCACGTTTGCAAGATCAGGCTCTTGCGGGTTTTGATTAGCTCGAGTTCGTGGTCGTACCATCTTCTAATTTCCTACTTAAGAAGGGATATTATCATACTTCTAATATCCTTTCTTTCATTCATATCTTAACACATCGAATCGTAAACATCATAAAATCATCATATCATAGAACATCTTATCATAATATTGTCATAACTTATCATATCATATCATAGCGTCATCGTATCATATCATAAAAGCATCGTATTAGAGATCCATCGTGGTCTCAGCTTATTTTATCATGACTTCATCATGAATCGTGCATAAACTTTTCGTAACTGATACTTAATCATAACATTGTAATTTCCTTATGTACATTTCATACTTAAACTTGTCCTTTCGTACATCGTACAAAAGTACATCATCTTGGTACTATTATGTACATATCACATACACCCTATACTTGCTATACATACATGGTCAAAAATAATGAGATGGAAGTGTCTACCACATTACCATCATACTTATCCTACATACAACCCTAAAGTCATAAAGAATAAAATAATAAAAGTCAGACTTAGGTCTAAACGATCTACTCGGTCGTTACGTCGGAGAATACGTCCCAAACATCGTCACCGAATAAAATCTCTTCTGGTTCGTCCTTGACATCTTCTATCTCTTCCTCCGTTCCCTCAAATTCTTCTCATTCTTCTTCAAACTTTTCCTCAACGTCTCCTTCATCATCATCACTGGCGATGATGATTATTGGAGGATCCTCGGGTTGATCCTCGGGAGTAGCCAAGAAATCGGCAAGGCCCACTTCGTTATTGTCGGCGTTGGCCTCCGCCTCCTGTGGCGGGATCTCCTGTAGTGGGACGGCTGGGATAGGGTCTTCTGGCAAAATCGGGCCTCCCTCGAACAGTGGCTCGGGAATGCCAGCATCATCAACAGGCACCAATAAATAGTCATCTTCTGGGTCCGTTACATGTACCATGTATGTTATTATTTCTGCCTCCATAATAGCATCTATCATATGCTCCAATGATATTACTAAAATCGGAATCGGAACAAACTGCTTAACTTTTGGAGGTAACCCGTCCCTAATTATATGCATTGCCCGCCACTCTAGGTTATCCAACTCTCGAGGAATGTAGGGCAACATTGCATCTCGGAACCTTCGGCAGTAATGGCCCATAACGTGCAATAATCAGGGCACAGAAATCAGCCCATGATCCTCCCTGAATAGCCGGCTTTCCTAAGGTCTTCCACCATAATTGACCAATCACCACTAGACATCGACTGGCTAGCGGAACTTGGAGGTACGCTTCTATATGACATATTCTAAATATCGACTCCATATCATGGAGCCATCCTGATAACGATATGGTTCGTCGAGTGCCGTCGAATATCAGGGGTTACATCTCATAAACCGCACAAGCAGTGTCACGATCCTCTTCTACTCGCCTCGTATCCATAGAAACTAATCTACCATATTACATGTACATAATAAATATACATGCATAAAAAAAATTAAATTAACTCTTACTTACAATGACTATGGTGCTGGAAGGCAGACTGTGAAACTGGAAGGCAAGAAACCCGCTCTGATACCAACTCTGTAACGACCCGCCTAACGTAGGCCGTTACCTTACTTATCTTACATAATTACTTAACTTATTTACCTTAGCTGAAATACGGAATATTTTTTTTTAAATAACTTAAAACTAAAATCTACCCCATTACATACATACTTACGTACTTCAGTACTGAAATATCAACTTACATACAACATAGTTTATAAATAATAACATAATATAACAAAAAACGTAGCAGTCCTCATCCCACGTTTCACATCTCGCCGTGCCAAGCCCCACCATCTTGTATCAATGATTACCGATAGGTTGCTTACCTACAGCATAGATGTAAGTCGTGAGCTTTCGCTCAGCAAGTACAACTATATACCCGCAAACCAAAACTTAATAAAGCAATGCATGAACCAATTATGCTTCATTATGCTTTCTTATGTGAGCATATCTTTTGGGCCCCTTACATAACATAACATAAGTGTTCATACCGTGACGCACTGCCATGGAGTGGTTGGGGTGGCCAGTCTATTTCCAACTCAAACCATGGACCAAACCCGACCTACGAGCGGGTCGGTACGACACGAGGCAACTTGTTTGCCAACAAACTTGAAACTTATCTTTAAAACTTGTTCTTATCTTAAAACATATTTCATAAACCGTTTCATACTTGAAACTTGGTCTTAGTCTTACCATATGAATTAGTGAACATGCTTCATGATGTCACATCATAAATCATAAATCAAATACATCACATAACTGCATAAGTTTTAAACAAAACATGCAAGTAGCAAAACAAGAGCCTATGCTGTAGGCAGAGTTGTACTTACAGGTTTCGTCCTGGATTTTGTTGCTCCAAATCAGGTTGCAAAAACAGGTTACTTCCCTGCTTTTAGAAAGGATGTAAGATAAGGGTCATCTTATCTTACTATAAATCATTACATTCAATGCTGGTATCCTTAATCAGCATTCATTAGTAATCCTAGTTGTATGTCCCCCACACACTACTATGATAACTCATTGGGTTACTAAGTGTAACCCTAGGGCACGTGACATACTTTAAATCAAACAACATCTTGTTTGATTATTTGATGAACTTTGGGTTTAAGGCCCTATCATACTTAGTATCTTATTAGGTTACTGTTAGTAACCTTAGGTATAAGCCCAAGTTATATGTGGATCAAAATCCTATTGGGTTATTAAGGCCCAACTTTTAAAATCATGTCCTACTAGGTTACTATGGGCTTTCGGCCCAGCCCAATAACTTGGTAACCTATTCGGTTACTAATGGTCATCATCTTGTTACTATGCCTTAAAATAATTTGGGCCCGAATAAATTTAGTAACCTATCCGATGACCATATATCTTACTATGGTTATCCTATTACTTGGCCCAATTTATTTATTTTTCCTTACTAAATTTGGTTTAACTAACAATTTAATAAACTATTTTTTTAAAACTGTCTAAGTCTGGAGGAATCTGCTGAAAACAGTCCCATTAATCCAACTATCAGTGTATGTACAGGAATTGCCTGTTCCTGCACTGTTTTACAAATCCTGTGCAGGAATTTTCTATTTCCTGCATAGTTTTCAGACTCCAGTTATACCTTAGAATCCGTTTTGAATTTGAAAAACTTTCTCCACGAAAGTTTTAGATCTTAAAAAATACTACAACTTTCATTCTTTGCTCTACACCTAGTTCTGTCTCTAACCTTATCTTTTTCCTTGTTGAACCTGCCTGGCCATGCACAGGGTCTGGGCATGACCATGTTCGGATTTTGTAAAAACAGGGGCCTTTGGAGCCTTATTTTTAAAAACTGTTTGCGTTGCCCCCCTAGTATTTTCCATTCCTACAACTTTACAGTTTTAACTTTCCTCAATTTCGGCCTCTAAAGGCCTCAAAATACTGTTTCCAGATTACTGCCCAGTCTTGATCCGAGACTGGCAGTTTCTGTTTTAATTGTTTCTTACGTGAAATTACGTGCACACTACCTTAAACGGTTAAAACCGTGAGCCTACATCAAGCATGCAGTGTGTTACCTAATGTTTTCATTGCGATGCATTCATTTTCCTTCAGACAATCATTCATGCAACCCATATGTTAAATCTTTACCAACTAGGGTTTTTAGGGTTTTCTTAACCCTTCTAGCATCATACATCAATATCACATAGTCTATCACACCATATCTCTTCTTGAGTGTGTGGGGACATATTACAAACATTTACTAGGCATTCATACATACCATACATACTCTAGCAATTGAAATCATAAGCATACACAAAATCATAAATCAAGACCATTAACCCTAATCAAGCACAAATCTAAACTACTCTAAGCCATTACATGAAAAATAGAATGAGCTTATGCTCTTACATACCCACATAAAATACACATAAAGCTTGAACCAAAAACTTAATTGAATAGCTTAAAGGTTTTAGAAGGATACCTTTAAGCTTGGAGATTGGTTCTAGACCTTGGATCAAACTTTCCTTCCTACTTTGGTTCCTCCACAAATCCGGTCACTTGCTTTGGTTTCTCCCTAAAATCCGACCACTTGTTCTCTTCTCTCTCTCTCTCTCTCTCTCTCTTTTTTTTCTTTCTCTCTTTGGGATTTCAGCTGCTAAGGGGAAGAGGAGTTGGGAGAGAATTTTGCCTTAGTTTTGGTAAGGTCTCATAAAAATGACTCAAAACCACCCCCCATCACCTATTTATAGTTGAAAAATAAATTTCTTTTTGGATTTATTTTTATTTCCAAAATTACACATTAGCCCTTATGAGCAAAATATTTGCCCAATAGTCCATGAGGTGGCCGGCCATTGGGAGCCTTGGGGGCCAAGTTAGCTAATTCTTTCCCTAAGTTTCTAAAATTCCATAAATCATGTAATTATCCAAAGGTGAGGTGTCCTCCCCTTTGAGCCTTGTTTGGCCTTCCTCTTAAAATGCAGTCCATTTTTATACTAATGCAGATATTCCAAATACTGTTTTTACTAATAACAGTACTGTCATACTGGACTGCAGTCCAGAATTCATCTACATATTATTGGACTGTATAAATTTTTTTTCTTATGACTTAAATCTACTTAGCCCTTATTGTCCTAAATTATGTGCTTGATTTTTCTATAGTGGTCTTGAACCTTATTCTTACTATTTCATCTGTGATGACGGTTTTTTCGCTGTATAATTCCTATACTGCTTGCTATATTGTAGTACCGTCATATTCATACATTTGACTTTTATTGGTCAAACTTTGACCAACATAAAATCATAAATTTCATTCTACCTTTTTACTCAAAATGTCTTATGCTTGGCTAAGCAATTTATTATTGAGTCTTATAAAGCTATAAGAACTCAAATACATTCTGATAAAATCAGATCAGACATTTCACATAACATTCATATTCCTTATCAAGGAAATCATGAATCAGTCAAAAGAGCAACTATTACGGTATGGTTCATCTTTAGCTTGGTATTCTGTAAGGGTTTGAATGATTTTCTTTTGGGTTTTGCGGTGTTTGTTAAAGGAGATGAGGAAGGATGTTATGGCATGATATTAAGGGAGGCTATATGATTGATTGATGATGGTTTGTTAATTTAGACATATGTTAGGTTTTTGTGAATGGTTATTTTTATTGACTAGGCGATTTTAGGCATCTCTTAATTCATGATTTTGTTGGAATGTTGATTTAATGATTTTATGTGTTAAAAACATGCCTTCGGGCTATAATTTGTGTGTGTCTAAGTCATGTAGTTGTGGTGATGATTTTACATTTTTAATGAATTTCTTTTATAAAATTTTTGAATTGGACATTTGCTAGAAATTTTCAGATTTTCAAAATAATTTTTGAGGGTCCAAACGAACTCCTTTTTTAACGAATTTATTATTGTTAGAAAGCCTTAGATGTCTGTTTTCTTTTGAAATTGGTTTCATGTCATTTGGAGACCTGTGTAAATTATTATGATTTTTCAAATGGGCGAAGTTTTGTGACCAGAATCAAAATTATTTTTGAGAATCCAAACAGACTCCCTTTTTAGCGAATTAGGTATCGTTAGAAAGCTTTATATGTTTAATTTATTTTGACGCTAGGTTCAGGTTATTTGGAGCCTTATACAAATGTTTATGGTTCTTGAAAGGGACAGAGGTCCGACTGCCAATTTTTATAAAGTTTTGTAATTCCATGTAATTGTTGGATCTTTGTATTTTGATGTTATTGGATGATAAAATAGATCTTTTAGATGCTATTTTAATGTTATAGTTGTGTTTGATGAATTATTATGATATTTTTTAAATAGTTTTATCATATTTATTAATTATGACATGAACTGTTGGAAAAACGGTTTCGATATGAGAGTTACGGCGCAGCAGAAGTTTTAAAATTTTTATGCCGATTCAGAAAAAAAGCTCATGATGTATATAATAATAAATTAAAAACATGATCAAGCGTACCTTATTTCTAGGATTCCGAAATTGTTAGAGCGTCGAACAACGTGTCTTCTCTACTATTCTCGAGTCTCCACGTCTCAGAGTGTGTGTGGGCACACGTGCTATGAATCCAAGCGACCGGTAATTCTTCCGAAGTCTAGATCCCACCTTCTCAATTCCGATGTACCTCGTTGAGAATTCGATCCGGATTCGTTCTTCAAAACTACAAAACAGGAACCGGTTAACCTTCTATGAATAATATCACTTAGCTTAACCTTCCGCACAGTTTTGATTCAATGAAAATTTCTCTCTTTTTCTCACACCCAAGAAGGACGAATTTCTCAACCCCGAAAAACCTAGTTTTTGTTTTTCTCTCTCCCAAAAAAACGTCCACCTATTGTGTATGATGATAGTTGGGTTTTTCAAGAACCCCTAGCCTTTATATAATACTCCAATTATTTTTCAAAAATATCTCTTACTTGAAAAATAATTAATAATTATTTTTCTGGATAATCTTTTGAACCAAAAAATCATTCAAATTTCGGGCTAGGTTTTTTAAACCTTATGGACGGTTTTTTTGCTTGGAGAAACTTCAAAAATTCGTGCTCCCCCTTATGATAGAATGATTGGTGGTTCAAATTTAAATAAAGAATCTAGACTAGTCAAAAAGTCCTAATCCTATCTAGATTCAAACTCTTTTTAAACCTTTGAATTTAAATAAGATTTTCTTATTTGAATTTAAATAAATATTTTCCACAAACATTATCCATATTTAATTAATTTAAATAAATGGAATATTTTAGATTTCCTTTCCACCAAAAAAAAACGTGTACCATTCTTTAAGAAAAGAAAATCTATAAAATAAGCTCCATTATTTAAATCAATTAATAATTTAATGTTTGTAATATATTTAAACAATTTTGAAATAAAATTTTCTTCCCTCCAACCACTAAAATTCGTGTACCATAGATTAGGAGAGAAAAATTTTGTTTTCAAAAACTAAATAATTCAAACACAATCTTATTTCCAAAATTCAATTTACCAAAATAATTAAAAAATAATTATTTTGTTTGTAACCAATCATATGTTGACAAATTACATTGTTTGTCTACATTAATTTCACATGTCCATTCTTTTCGGGATTGCATGTTAAAGAGTACTATGTCTTAATAGACATTATTAAATTCCCATTTAATTTACCGATTTCATTAGGAACAAATCCCGACACGCTTCGTGGAACTATATGAGCTAGTAGAGGGACCCGATGAAAATATGTAAAGAGGCTCCTATAATTGTGAAAAATTAATCCCAGATTAATTATTCATCAATTATCAACTTCAGGACTATTCCACTAAAAGTCTGAAGCTGAACTCCCGTTTACATACCGTATTACGAAAGCTTTCTCACATAGTGCTTCTTCCATGATTTATTCATCGCTTGCTTAATCCCTATATGTTATCCATGATTGAATTAAGGAATTTTTCCGTTTTACCTTTTCAATCATTTTAACTTAAAGTTCCATTATTCTCCATTGAAAGAACCACCAATTGTAAAACCATACAATTGGTAAACCATCAGAGAACACAAAGTAAACCGATGGCCAAGATCTTGTTATAATATCTTTCAATCCTTGAATAATGCCTTTAAGTAGATAACATGTACTATCGTTAAGATAGCTGTGGACTCCATATCTATGAATCTTGATTTTTCCATCCATAAGTCATGCACCAAAAACACAAGTATATTGACCATGAATTAACAGTGTCTCTCCTATAGTGAATTAAAGTACATAAGTCATGGATACGAACTCAGGTAATCATTTCAGGATTAAGATTAATGTACGATGATAATTGAAGCGTCATTGATTCTTATAAACAGAATTATTAAACCGAATCAATTAACATTTTAGGTCCACTCTAATGTCATACCTCAATACTGGTATACATTAAAGTTTCTACTCGGAACCTATCCGATGGTCAAAACAAACCATCCCTCCAAGGAAGTAGACAACCTTTACAATCTTATTATAAATAAGATCCACAAATCTTATTCCATCGATTACGGACCATTTATTTAGATTGTTATCAAATTACCACGTCTTCTATGTATACCCTGTATACATATGGTAATCCAATATACTACCAATAGCCTAGGAGTATTTTATGTTTGCTAAAAATAATCATATAATCAACAAATGAAAGTAAATAGGACACAACTTATTAAACATGAATAATCTCTTTTTATTAATATCAAAATGTCATATTTACAGAAAATCCCTATAATTGATTTTCTATCCTTATGGCACATATAGATCCCAACAATCTCCCACTTTCCCTAAGTGAGTAAATGTGACATATTGCGTGTAACGCCCCTGGCTACCTACGTAGGGCCAACTACGTAAACGCGGACTGTTACTTTACTTACTTAACTTAAACTTACCGAAAATTCCATAGTAAATTTTTTTTCTTTTTCTTTTAAAACTTTATTTGAAAAAACTCAAACTTAAACTTGACTTAAACTCATACTTATACTCATACATACTTATATGTACTCACTCGAGTACCCAGCTTTCACACCTTATTTGAAAGCTATCATATTCAAACCGTGGACCAAACCCGACCTAGTGCAGATTGGTACGACACGAGACAATTTGTTGCCATCATACTTGAAACTTTTTCTTAACCATACCATTACTTCATTATAATGTAAAATAAACACATTTTACAAAACATATTTTCTAAACATATTTTCCAAAACCCGTGGCGGTGTCCATCCCACATTTCACTGTCCGCAGCGCCATCTATCCACAGTCTTGCATCAAGTATTGTCGGTAGGCTGCTTACCTACAGCATGAACGTAAGTAATGAGCTTATGCCCAGTAAGTACAATATTCAATCCGCAAAACATTTTAAGTACAAGAATGCATAAACCGATTATGCTTTCTTATGTTGATTTAGTTTTTGGGCTCTTTACATAACATTAGTGCACGTACCTTGGCATGTAACCATGGAGTGATTGGGACGGCCAGTCCAATCCAACTAAAACCATGAGCCATACTGTTTAAACCCGCCCTCGTGGTAAGTCAGTACGACACAATAACATTATCTTGTCTTATCTTATCTTATGACTTAAAAATATATTCTTACCATGTGGTTTAATATTAGTGTACATGCTTCATGATGTCACTATATCAAAACACATAACATAACATAATAACAAACCGTAACATAAAACACCATAACATAAGACATCATAACATAAACATCATAACATAAACATCATAGCATAGATATCATAACATAAACATCATAGCATAAACCATCATATAAATCAATTTCATAATTTCTTGATAAACATGTCATGCAACAAAAATGTTTTGTTCATGCCGTAGGCGGAGTTGTACTTACCTGTCGTCCTACGCTCTCGGTTTATCGTCCAAACATGGCACGACAACAATTCATACTCCTGTTTCCAAACAAGGTGTAAGATAAGAGTCATTCATATTCTATCTTACCATAAATCATAATCATTAAATGTTGGTATTCTAACTAACATTTATGAGTAGCTCTAGTTATATGTCCCCCCACATACTAACATGGTATCCTATTCGGTTACTAAATGCAACCTTAGGGCACCTTGCCTAATAACAATCAAACAGTATTTTGTTTGATTACTTAATGCAAAACTTGGTTAGTTATACTTAAATAGTATCCTTTTAGGTTACTAATAGTAACCCTGGGTATAAGCCCAATCATAATTAGGTTAATGTCCTATTGAGTTACTAAGACCCAATAGTGGTATCCCATTTGATTATCATAAATAATCTTGGGTCCAAAACCTAGCATATAAAGTTAGTAACCTATTTGGTTACTATAAGTATCCATCCGATTATCTTGGTTCAATAATCATTTTTTTTAGTATCATAACCGATTACTAAGTGTCTTACTATGGTTACCTTATACTTAGCCTAATTTTAATCTCTTTTTATAAACTACTTAAAACAGTCCCATAATCTTTGGTTATCAGTGCATGTGCATGAATTTCCTGCTTTTGCATTGTTTTCTGAAAATCCTGTGCAGGAATTTCTTGTTTCCTGCACAGTTTTGGAAGATCAGGTTTTACTTTAAAAATCTGCTTGGAATTAGAAAAAGTTTTCTTCATGAAAGTTGTAGATCTCGAAAGATCCTATAACTTTCATGTTTTACTCAAAACCTAATTCTGCCTTTAAATTATTTATATTCCTGGTTGAAACCGGCTGGCCGTGCATAGGGTCTGGACAGATCAGGGCTCGGGTTTTCATAAAAACAGAGGCCTTTGGAGCCTTATTTTGAAAAACTGTTTGCGATGTTCTATAAGGGTTTTCCATTTTCTACAACCTTGTAGTTTTAACTTTTCTTAAATTCGGCCTCTAAGGGCCTCAAAATTACCTTTCCAGTAAGCTGCCCAGTTTTACCCGATACTGGCAGTTTTGCTTTAAATCCGTTTTTACGAAAAATCTACATGCACACTACCTCAAACGGTTGCAACCATGAGCCTACATCAAACATGCAGCGTGTCTAATATAAATTTCCATTAACATACATTCATTCATACACAAAATTATTCATACTAACCCATATGGTAAATCATTACCAACTAGGGTTTTTAGGGTTTTTAGAACCCTACATGCAACATACTAATCTTATTCCATAATCCATGCATAACATACTTCTTCTTAACCATATGGGGACATATAATAAACACCTACTAGGCATACATACATACTACATAATTTCTAACACATAAACATGCATTAAAACATAATTAGAGACCACCAAACCCTAATCAAGCACATACTAGTAAAACTAATTAGAGCATGAACATAATTGGTGAGCTTATGCTTTTACAAATCCAACTTGAAAAATAGATAAACTCTTAAATCAAAACTTAATAAAAAGCTTAGGGATTTGAGAGGATTACCCCTAGATCTTAGAGGTGAATTCTCAAGCTTGGATCCGAAATTTTTCTTCTAACTTTTCTTTCTCAAAAATCCGGCCATCCTTTTTTTTTTTTTTTTTTTTTCTCTCTTTTGGTTTCGGCTCCTAGGGTGAGAGGGAGAGAGTTGAGTTGAAATTTGGGCAGAGTTTCGGGTTCAACTAAATGGTCCAAAAAAAATTGTGAACCAACCTCACCTATTTATAGGTGAAGAATATAATTTCTAAAATTGCATATTAGGGTTTAATGAGTAAAATATTTGCCCAAACACCCTCCTAGGTGGCCGGCCATTAGCTTGAAGTTGTGGATGAATGTGAGCCAAGAAAATGGCTTGGCCATTAGCTTGAAGTTGTGGATGAATGTGAGCCAAGAAAATGGCTTGGCCATTTGTGGATGAATGTGAGCCTAGTAAATGGCTTGGCCATTAGCTTGAAGTTGTGGATGAATGTGAGCCAAGTAAATGGCTTGTTCACCAAGTTACTTGCTCACCAAGCTAACTACTTGCGTACCTCATCAAGTTTACATCACCTCACTTACCTCACCAAGCAAAAAGCTTGCTCTCCAAGGCAGCCCTAACAACCGGCCATACAAGTGTGTGAGCCAAGGGAAATCTTTTCAATCTTATCTCTACTTTGTTTTCTTGTTCTCCAAGCCATCCAATGTAACCGGTCAATGTAACCGACCATTGGCCTAGTTCAACTCTAGTTGGAGGCTTGGTTAGGAATATCCATAAATTCCTTAAATCAATAATTACATACTTACTTTTCTTAAAATTGCATTTTGACCCCTAAGGACAAAATATTTACACTTTAGTCCCTGAAGGTGGACGGCTTTGGGGGAGCCACTTGGCTTCCAATAATCCCTTAATATAATTATGCAGTCCATTTCCTTACTAACTTAGATAATATCAATACTGTTTTTCACTAAAAACAGTATTGTCATACTGGACTGCAGTCCAGAATTCATCTGCGTGAAATTGGACTGCGTATAGGATTTTCTTAGGACTTGAAACTATTTAGTCCTTATTGCTCTAAATATTGTGCTTGATTTTTCTAGAGTGGTCTCATAGCTTATTTGTCTGAAATGACGGTTTTCCATAGTATAATTTTCATACTGTTAATTACACTGCAGTATCATCTCAGTCAAACCTAAAGTCAACTTAGTCAAATTTTGACCGACATAAAATCATAAATTCCTATTTTGCCCTTTTTCTCAAAAGGCCTCACGCTTGACAAGCAAACTATTATTGAGTCTCGTAGTTAATTAAACGAGAATTCAAACATATACTGATATTTAACTCAGATCATGAGCTTCATATAGACATACATGGTTCAGTCTTAGATTTTCCTTGTCTCTAAGGAAATCATAGGTTCATCACAATTTCGGGTTCTTACATTGCGTATCCCCATGCCTTCGACGTGTTCCTCGAATCTTCTGGCCGCCAAAGTCTTCGTGAACGGGTCGGCAAGATTGTCCTCTGATGTGATTTTGCAAACCGTCACATATCCACTTTCAACAAAGCCTCTGATAATGTGATATTTTCTGTCAATGTGCTTACTCCTCTTATGATGCCTAGGATCCTTGGTATTAGCTACTGCTGCACTGTTGTCACAATAGAGCACCATAGCTTTATCCATACCAGGAACGACCTCAAGGTCACCAAGGAACCTGCGGAGCCATACTGCTTCCTTTGATGCCTCACTGGCTGCCACATACTCGGCTTCCATGGTCGTGTCAGCAATGCAAGATTGCTTAATACTCCTCCACACAACGGTACCACCTTCAAGGATAAAGACAGTTCTTGAAGTCGATTTCCTTGAATCCTGATCTGATTGAAAATCAGAATCTGTGTATCCTATAGGAACAAGGTCCTGACCGGAATACACTAGCATATAATCCCTCGTTCTCCGTAGATACTTGAGTATATGTTTGACCGCAACCCAATGGTTCGGTCCCGAATTCGACTGATATCGACTTACCATACCAACCGCAAAACAAATGTCAGGCCTAGTGCATAACATAGTGTACATAAGACTACCTACTGCTGATGCATAAGGTACATTTTTCATAGGCTCCCTTTCTTCCAATGTCTTGGGATAGTCATCTCTAGAAAGCTTGATTCCAATCCTGAAAGGTTGGGCACCTTTCTTGGAATCCTTCATAGAAAACTTCTCAAGTACTTTATCAATGCATGAAGCTTGGGAGAGTGCTATCGTTTTGTTCTTTCTATCTCTAAAGATTTGAATACCAAGAACATAACTAGCTTCTCCTAAGTCATTCATGTCAAACTGTTGGGCTAACCAAACTTTGACAGATGATAATGTTGCCACATTGTTTCCAATAAGCAATATATCATCCACATAAAGTATAAGGAAAATCACTTTCTCGTTCTTGATACATTTATAAACACATGGTTCATCAATGTTTTGTTCGAATCCATAGGTTTTGATCGCTTGATCAAACCTAATATTCCAAGAATGAGATGCTTGCTTTAATCCATAAATGGATTTGAGCAACTTGCATACTTTGTCTTCTTGGCCCTTTGCTTTGAACCCGTCTGATTGTATCATATAGATATCTTCCTCAAGAGAGCCATTCAAGACAGCTGTCTTGACATCTATTTGCTATATCTCATAATCGAGAGCAGCCGCAATGGATAAAAGAATGCCGATTGACTTAAGCATTGCTACAGGCGAGAAGGTTTCTTCATAGTCGATTCCTTTTTTCTGCGTATAGCCCTTTGCTACGAGTCTTGCCTTGCAAGTTTCCACTTTCCCATCCACACCTTTCTTCCTCTTGTATACCCACTTACACCCAATCGGTTTTATGCCTTGGGGTAAGTCTACAAGTTTCCAGACCCCATTGGAATCCATAGATTCCATCTCGGTGTTCATAGCCTTTTGCCAAAGACTAGAATCAACATCCTCCATAGCTTCATTGTACGTAGCCGGATCATCAACATGTTCTATGGATTCTGCCTCAAAGATTTCACCATTGAACATATACCTTTCAGGTTCCTTGACAATCCTCCCACTATGACGAAGCTCCTGTGATTGTTGATTCTTTAGCAGTTTTTCCACAGGGTTTTCAGTGACTTTAGGAACATCCAAACCCGAAGTCATCTCCTCAAGCACCACTTTGCTATGAGGTTTAAAGTCTTCCATGTAACTTTCCTCGAGGAATGTTGCATGTGTGGAGACAAAGACTTTATTTTGCTTTGGATTATAAAACAGGCCACCTTTTGTCCCTTTTGGATAGCCAACAAACAAGCACACTTCTGATCGTGACTCTAACTTCTTCGTTTCCTTATCTAGGACGTGTGCTGGACAACCCCAAATTCGAATATGATTCAAATTAGGTTTCCTACTCGTCCATAACTCGAAAGGAGATTTAGGAACCGATTTGGAGGGAACGTTATTCAGAAGATAGCATGCAGTTTGTATGGCGTGCCCCCAAAACGACAAAGGTAATGTGGAGTAACTCAACATAGATCGAACCATATCCAATAAGGTCCTATTTCTTCTCTCAGCTACACCATTCTGTTGAGGAGTACAAGGTGCAGTCAACTGGGATTGTATCCCGTTCTCTATCAAATGTCCTAAAAACTCATCCAATAGGTATTCCCCACCTCGATCCGATCGAAGTGACTTAATGGACTTGCCTAATTGTTTCTCCACTTCAGCTTGAAATTCTTTGAACTTGTCAAAGGTTTCACTTTTGTGGGTCATCAAATAGACATATCCATACTTCAAGTAATCGTCAATAAAGGTGACATAATACTCATACCCACCACGTGCTTCTATGTTCATGGGACCACAAACATCCGTATGCACAAGTTCTAAAAGTTCCTCGACACGACTATTCTTGGCAGCAAACTACCGTTTGGTCATCTTGCCTTCTAAACAGGATTCGCATTGTGGCCAAGGTTCAACCTTGTAGAAGTCAAGGCATTCTTCCTTTACCATCCTTTGAATTCTATTAAGGCCTATGTGACCTAGTCGTAAATGCCAAAGATGTGATTTGTTAGAGTGAGAAGACTTATGTCTTTTAGAGTTGCTTTCCAATTCTGTATCAAGCAGTAAGTACTTCTTAGGTTTGATAAAATAAATATTTTCATGCATCCATCCTTTACAGATAAGAGAATTGTTTTTTCTAATAACAACTTTATTATTAAAATAAACTGAATAGGAGTCTTTAATCAAACAAGCTACCGAAATTAGGTTCCTCTTAAAACTAGGAACATAAAAACAATGTCTCAAAATAATAAATCTAAATTCATCAAAATAAAGATGCACTTCTCCCACTGCTTCAAATCGCACCAACGTCCCATCATCGGTTCTTAACGTGAAGTTCTCCTCACGCAGACTTCTCGTTACCTTGAACCCCTGCAGAGAAATACAAACATGGTTAGTGGCTCCAGAATCTATAACCCAAGTGTCCTTAGATTCTTCCACTAAACAAGCCTCAAGATACAGGATATCGAAATTACGCCTTTGCTTCTGCATATTCAGGTAGTCTCTGCAATCCTTCTTGAAATGTCCCTTCTTCCCACAGAAAAAGCATTTAGCCTTCTTAGGATCCACCTTCCACTTCTTAGTCTTGGTAGATTTCTTAGGAGCAGGTGCCTTCACCGCAGGCTTGTTCCCCTTGTTCTTCCCCTTTTCCTTCTTCCTTTTGGGATTAGGTGCAGGTGAACCAGGTTCAGCCACATTTGCCTCAGCCTTAGATCCAGAACCCTTGAAAATGTTCTCAAAGACTTGCAACTCTTTCATCAATTCCGTTAGAGACATATCCTTCTAGTTAAGGTTGTAGGATGCCTGAAACAAATCAAAATCCTTGGACAAGGTTTGAAAAACCATGACCAATTGAGTTGCAGCATTGATCTCAGCCCCATTTGCCTGAGCCTCAGACAAATAAGCCATGATTTTCATCATGTGCTCCTTGGTGGGCGTTCCAACCTTTTGCTTGCAGTTCATGAGACCTTTGATAGCATCGGTCTTAGCCTGGATAGTTTGTTCACCAAACATATCCTCCAGGTTATCCATGATTTTCCTAGCAGTTTGATGTTCCTCATGCTGTTTCTGGAGCACGTTAGATATGCTCGCTCGAATATAGCACATATCACTTAGGTTGCAATTGTCCCGGCGCTCAAGCGCTACAAATTTCCTATCAGGAGCATCGATCGTAGGCGTAGGTGGTCGAGGTTGGGTTAGGACGAAACTGTGTTTCTCAAAGTTTAGGACAATAAGCAAGTTCCTTTTCCAGTCATTAAAATTCTCGCCAGTTAATTTGTTTTGCGTAAGTATCACAGATAAATGGCTCGACATTTTGATCTATAATAAGAAAACATGTAATAAGTATGTGCAAACATCCTTTTTGTTTATAAAATTTAGTTTTGTAATGAAATAAAAAGATCTATATGCAATCTAAATGTTTATGTGTAAAACCCTTAAAACACATACCTTACAACGATAATTCCTAGCTTCTACTTTCCAAGCTACCGAGGGGTAGTCATAGAAGAACTAGCCAAGAATACGGATCCCTTCCGATTAATATATATTCATCCATGGAGCAAACTCCATTAAATATATATTAACTATCGTTTATTTGGCCACTACTTTACATAACAGAGCCTCGAGGGAGGGTTAATGAATAAAGTAGCATGAGTGTGTAACCATTGTTTCCAATTTTGAATCCATATTTTACATCCGCCACCGAGGGGTGATCTAAACATAAAATATGCCCAAAATTGTTATCCTTTCGGAAATCCAAATCAATGTGCGCTCTGGGTAAGATACCTATTCGAAGGGAATTCCCGGTCAAAACCGAGTAGTAGGTGCTACCATGCGTAACTATTGGACTAACGATGGAGGCCGTAGGTCTTAGTGTGTAAAACCTTCTCCCACTCAATCTTTTGAATTAGGGTTTTTGTTTTTCATGCATAAACCATATTTATTGAGTGGCACTCCCTAGTCTATATGGCATGTTATCAATATATCACGAAATAATATAACATATTTATCTAACATCGCATCATTCATGGTTTGCAAAATATGTAAATAGCCGTGGATCATGATTCCATTCTAGAGAAAAGAAAAATTGTAAAATTTACAAAAATTAACCGAAACATATATCGGCCTTCTTTTGTAGATCCATGCCTTGTATCCTTCTTCAATGTCTCTTCATTCTTCAATGTCACATCTTTTTAAATTTAAATTTAAATTTAAATTTCAAAAAAGAAGATTATATGTGATTTTTAATTTTAATCAAAATTACAAAATATCAAAATTTAAATAAAAATATGGTTTTTTTAAATCTTAAAATTCAAAAAAATTTGAAATTTCCAAATTTCAAATTTAAATCACAAAATTTTAAAATTCATAATAATATCCATTAAATTTAAATTTAAATTTTTAATTTTGATTTCTAAATTATCAAGATCACATATCATTGGAAAATTAAATTTTCAAAAGGATTCTATGTGATTGTTTTTTATTTTATTAAAAAAAAAGTTTTTTTAATTGAATTAAAATTTCAAAATTTCAAAAAATCACATCATTTGAAAATTTCCATACCTTTGTTCATCTTCAATCTCCTTGAATCCATCGTAGTCCGAATTTACAAAAAAATTCCTATGCCGTTTCAGGCTTACAAAAATTCTAGGAATTGAAAGAACGGCCTAGCGGTGATAATAGACCGCATCTATTACACTTGCAAAACCTAGATACAAATTCTAACCTCTATGGAATCATGATCGGCAAAATTGAACAAGCATCATATATTATAAAAATAATATAAAGCATTCATTCATCCATCATTCATTCATAATATATTTAACATACACAAAATAAAACCTAGAGTGCCAACTCTCTAAAATATTTCATTAATGCATAGAGAGAAATTTATTCGATCAAATAATTTATGTTATATACATGATCATGAGTTGGCTCTGATACCAATTGTTGGAAAAACAGTTCCGATATCAGAGTTACGGCGTAGCGGAAGTTTTAAAATTTTTATGCTGATTTAGAAAAGAAGCTCATGATGTATATAATAATAAATTAAAAACATGATCAAATGTACCTTGTTTCTCGGATTCCGAAATTGTTAGAGCTTCGACCAACGTGTCTTCTCTACTATTCTCGAGTCCCCACGTCTCAGAGTGTGTGTGGGCACACGTGCTATGAATCCAAGTGACGGCTAATTCTTCTGGAGTCTAGATCCCACCTTCTCAATTCCGATGTACCTCGTTGAGAATTCGATCAGGGTTCGTTCTTCAAAATTATAAAACAGGAATCGGTTAACCTTATATGAATAATATCACTTGGCTTAACCTTTCTCACAGTTTTAATTCAATGAAAATTTTTCTCTTTTTCTCACACCCAAGAAGGACGAATTTCTCAAGCCCAAAAAACCTAGTTTTTGTTTTTCTCTCTCCCAAAAAAACGTCCACCTATTGTGTATGATGATAGTTGGTTTTTTCAAGAACCCCTAGCCTTTATATAATACTCCAATCCTTTTTCAAAAATATCTCCTACTTGAGAAATAATTAATAATTATTTTTCTGGATAATCTTTTGAACCAAAGGATCATTCAAATTTCGGGTTAGGTTCTTTAAACCTTATGAACTCTTTTTTTGCTTGGAGAAACTTCAAAAATTCGTGCTCCCCCTTATGTGTAGAATGATTGGTGGTTCAAATTTAAATCAAAAATCTAGACTAGTCAAAAAGTCCTAATCCTATCTAGATTCAAACTCTTTTTAAACCTTTGAATTTAAATAAGATTTTCTTATTTGAATTTAAATAAATATTTTTCACAAATATTATCCATATTTAATTAATTTAAATAAATGGAATATTTTAGATTTCCTTTCGACCAAAAAAAACGTGCACCATTCTTTAAGAAAAGAAAATCTATCAAATAAGCTCCATTATTTAAATCAATTAATAATTTAATGTTTGTAATATATTTAAACAATTTTGAAAAAAAAATTTCTTCCCTCCAACCACTAAAATTCATGTACCATAGATTAGGAGAGAAAAATTTTGTTTTCAAAAACTAAATATTTTAAACACAATCTTATTTCCAAAATTCAATTAACCAAAATAATTAACAAATAATTATTTTGTTTGCAACCAATCATATGTTGACAAATCGCATTATTTGTCTACATTAATTTCACATGTCCAATCCTTTCGGGATTGCATGTTAAAGAGTACCATGTCTTAATAGACATTATTAAATTCCCAATTAATTTACCAATCTCATTAGGAACAAATCCCGACACGCTTCGTGGAACTATATGAGCTAGAAGAGGGACTCGATGGAAACATGTAAAGAGGCTCCTATAATTGTGAAAAATTAATCCCGGATTAATTATTCATCAATTATCAACTCAGGACTATTCCACTAAAAGTCTGAAGCTGAACTCCCGTTTACATACCGTATTACGAAAGCTCTCTCACGTAGTGCTTCTTCCATGATTTATTTATCGCTTGCTTAATCCCTATATGTTATGCATGATTGAATTAAGGACTTTTTCCGTTTTACCTTTTCAATTATTTTAACTTAAAGTTCCATTATTCTCCATTGAAAGAACCACCAATTGTAAAACCATACAATTGGTAAACCATCAGAGAACATAAAATAAACCGATGGTCAAGAACTTGTTATAATATCTTTCAATCCCCGAATAATGCCTTTAAGTAGATAACATGTACTATCGTTAAGATAGCTATGGATTCCATATCTATGAATCTTGATTTCTCCATCCATAAGTCATGCACTCAAAACACAAGTATATTGACCATGAATTAACAGTGTCTCACTTGTAGTGCATTAAAGTACATAAGTCATGGATACGAACTCAAGTAATCATTTTAGGATTAAGATTAATGTAGGATGATAATCGAAGCGTCATTGATTCTTATAAATAGAATTATTAAACTGAATCAATTAACACTTTAGGTCCAGTCCAATGTCATACCTCAATACTGGTATACATTAAAGTTTCTACTCGGAACCTATCCGATGGTCAAGACAAACCATCCCTCCAAGGAAGTAGACAACCTTTACAATCTTATCATAAATAAGATCCCCAAATCTTATTCCATCGATTGTGGACCATTTATTTAGACTGTTATCAAATTACCATGTCTTCTATGTACACCCCGTATACATATGGTAATCCGATATACTACCAATAGCTTAGGAGTATTTTATGTTTGCTAAAAATAATCATACAATCAACAAATGAAAGTAAATAGGACACAACTTATTAAACATGAATAACCTCTTTTTATTAATATCAAAATGTCATATTTAAAGAAAATCCCTATAATTGATTTTCTATCCTTAGGGCACATATAGATCCCAACATGAACGGTTCTTAAAACGAGCATTCGAGACCTTAATCGCATGTTACCGTCGGGAAAATTCAAAAATGTTAACTAAGGTGTTTAAGTAAGCACACATTCACCCGCAACATGAATAAAAGAAATGAGAAGTATATGATTTGTTGTTAATGATGATGTTATGATATTTTTAATACTTCTCTTATGATTATATTTTAATTAAAAAATATATATGTGTATGCATATATATATATATATATATAGATATATATATATATTTTATGTTTTAAAATGACATTATACACTCTTGATGATGATGGTGACTGATGAGCGGTCTTTGTTAGGTAGCGGACTTTTTGTCACAGTTGGTTTGAGATTTGCTACCCCACTCTTTTCGTGACTAGTGCGGTATGACAGTACAAAGCCAAGCCTATTATATGACAGTTTTAAAAGTTACAAAGTTTTTATAAGTTGTTTATATTTATAATAACGTTTATGATGATGAAAAAAAATGTTTATTTTTGCTTGTGAGATATGAGTATCTTACCAAGTCTTTACTTGTATAAGTTAATTTATGTGGCAGATAGGGGAGCTTATAAGATGTAATGATGGAGGAGCTTGGAACGGAAGCGTGACAATATGTGACGAGAAAATGGGAGGAACCATCATGGGATGAACATTTTTAATTTCAAATAAAGTTTTAGAACTTTGTTTTATGATTGTTTTGATTGAAAGATTATTATAGACTTTCCCAAATTTATTTCATGACATAGATTTAAAATTTTTATTAATTATGGAAGTTATTCTGATAAGATTAAAAAAGGTTCCTAAAATTTTGTAAAATTTTCTAAGTAAATTTTTGAATAAGTTAAGAATATTATTTCAAATTAACTTATTTTCCTCACTTTTTACAATAAATTAACATTGAAAAGAGAAGTTAACTGTAATGGCCCGTGTGGGGTCGTTAGACCTTTAAACTGTTAGCAAAATCAATTATATTTCGTCCACTTAAAACTGATGTAGCAGTAATATAATAAAAGTTTAATTTAAATTAAAATCTTCATAATTATCAAAATAACCTTAAAATCTATAAAAATGCAATAAGATAACATCATTTAATATTCATCCTCCGCTATTTACCCAAGCCGAAGGAATTTTAAAGAGATTCACAAATGATGCTTGGATTGATTTTTGTCATGAAAGAAAACTTTTCTAAAAAATGCCATTAGCATGAATTGAAATGTCCACAACATTATCGACATTTCCAGACATTATCCATATCTTGAAGTCTCAACATGGATAACGGGGGGAATAATATTTCTTCCCGGAGTATCCGTCAAATGTCCACAATATCCGAAAATATTCGCAATATCCGCAAATATCCGTGAATATCTAGGATATTTTTGGATATTTTTATACAATATCCAAAAACTCGAGGAAATATTTTATTTTTCATTTTTACAAAAAAATTTCAATTTTGACACACATTTCATTTTTTTTAAATATCAATAAAGTGTGACAATATTCTTCAACGATTGAAGATCATAGTTGTAGGGCCGTAGGTGAGGGTATTGAGGCAATTGAAAAAAAACATATAAGAAGACATGGTATGACTCAAATGAGTCAAACTGATAAGAATTCTATTGTCTTGAGTTTAGATTCCATGAGTTTAGGAACCAAGCAAAGTTCATACGGTTATAATCCTCCTTATGATTCTCAAATGTGGTCTAGTTTAGAAGTACAAAATCCAGGCTATTTTTTTGATATATTGATATATCTTCCGTCACAAATTAATTTCGAGATGTCATTGCTCATCCATCCAGATTACTCATCATATTGGATAAATCAATAATATCCAATTTATAGGTTAATAGTTGGAAGAGACCAAGAAACATGTGGTACATTAACACTTACCTTCAGAATGATTCAAAGGCAATATCTTGGCAAATGTATTGTTTTGATCAAGATAAACACTTGCCTAATATTTTTCAACCTGCTAGAAACTCTTTTTGGTATTAAAGACATTCGAAACTTGTATTTATTATCTTATGTTTGATATTTACTTTGTATATAATATATTAAATTATTGTATTTAGACATTAAATTATTGTATTTTGTGTGTAATGTCTAACAAGTATAGAATATCATATTGAAATTACAATTAATACATAATTATTGTGATTTACTATTACACTATGCAATATAACTCTCATATTTAATAAAAAATTCTATTGCTTTTGTTAGAAAATTAGTTCATATTAAGTAAAATTGATTGTTTTTACATTTCTTTGTGTATCCATTTTTTCTCGGGACATCTGTCGACGTTATCCGTAAATCAAAACCTCGAAAACCCAGTCGACATCGACATTTTCATCATTGGCCATAAGATAACATCATTTAATATTAACTAATTAATTTACTAATTTTAGAATCCATATTGACACCAACTAGTTACCGATTAGTAATACCATTCACTACCTAATTATTGATCTATAACCAATTAGTTACCGACTAGTAACTAGCCGAAGATTAGTTATCGGTCGGTAAAGTCAAGTTACCAATCAGTAACCACCTAGTTACCCATCGAAAACTTCCAACTCCACTGATTTTCCAGATTCCATCACTAGAATATTAAAAAACACCATATTTCGTCAAGCACTAAAAGATTCAACCAAATAAACTAAAATTTCCTAAAAAATAATAACCCATTTAATCATAATCTAAGTTCAATTTCAAAGAGAAAATTTCTACCAAAAATCATTATTGATTTTTTACACAGTGGAGATCTACAGATCTATCACAGCTCGCATACATCACGACCTGGTTTGCAACGGATCCACGTCGCTGGAGGAAGCTCTTTCGACAGCAACACCAATGGAACAAAACTTGTGAGCAGCTGACGATGTAAGGGCATATACGGTGAAGGAGAAATCACGGAGGAGATTCAAAATCGTGAGCAACCGATGGTCGAGGGCAGATCCAAGGGAGCATGGAGGAGATTGGAGCTCTCAATCTCATTGGAAAGATGGAAAATCAAGTGTTGGAAAGTGAAGGTCAACGAAAGCAAAGATGCGAGGGTAGTCAGGATTGTACGTGAAGGAAAACGAATCTAGCAAGCTTTCGGCGATTGAAGCAACAAGAGAGCAAAATGGTTGCCGAAGGGTCATTAGAGCATTTTTGGGTGGGGGGGGGGGGGGGGAGAAAGTAGGGTGGGGAGCTGTGGAAAGAGAGAGAAGGTAAACGAGAAAGGAAGAAAGACATAAAAAAAAAATTTAGCTTGCGTTTGGTGTATGGTTTGGAATGAAATTTTTAGATTGAAGTTAGTCGACTTTTCAAAAACTACTTATTATTTTTACTGACTTTTTAGAAAAAAAACAAAAATTGATATAAAAACTTTAGGTTCAACTTGAAAGCCAAACAAAAGCTTAGTTTTATTTATTATAGTATCATTATGACATTTTATTTATTTTTAAGTTATGGGTCTTAATTATAGTGAATGGACTGTATGGAATTTGAATTCGAATAGAATTAGGAGGTTCAAGATTTGATTCAAATTTTTTATCTTCAATTATCTTATGATTTTATCTTCATGGATAATGTTCCATAACTACAATTTAAATTCAAAATAAAATCATGACAACTTTATTTGAATTAAATAATTATGTAATAATTATTCAAATAAAATCAATAAGGAGAAAATCTTTTCCTTCCATTTTCTTTATAAAAAAATGCCTACATAAGGTAGACTAGGATAAGATTTTGTTTCAATTTCAAATCCAAATAGGATAATTACCATATTTATTTAAATAAGATTATCTAGATATTTAAATTAATTATCCAAATAATTAATCTATCCTTATCTCTTAATTTAAAATAATGTCATATTTATCACAAAAGATAAATATATTTAATTCAAATTTCAAATCTTATCTTCAAATAAATATTTATCCAATTAATTAAATGAAATAAAAATTCTCATTTTACCCTTAGCAGAAAAAATGCCTACACCTTGTGGGAGGTATTCCTGATATTTCTCTTCACTAAGTCCAAGAATTAAAGCCACAACGAATATCCCAATTGATTATCATCCGTTTAGGAATTATATTGAGCTGGTAAGGGGACCAATTTGACATATATAATATGGGCTCCAACAATCTATGTAATTAATTATTCTATACCAAATAAATTAATTACACAATTTTTAGTTTTAAAGTCACACCACTATAAACCTGAAATTGCACTCGCAATTATATATCGTATTACATAAGCCAGTGTGTAGCTACAGTCCAATGACCTTGTCATATATGCAACACCCTCATATGATATCCATGATAAACTTAAAATTAAAGTCCATTTAACCTTTTGATCACGCTATCTTAAAGATCCATTATACATCAAATAATAAAATGATTATTAACCCAAAGTGAATAATTAGTTATTTGCCCAACAAACGACCCGGGGCCTCGTCCATTTTGATATCCTGTATAATGCCGTTAAGAGGATAACCTTTACTTTTTATGAGAGCTATGATTCCATATCTATAAGCAAAGTTCACATCGAAGATAAGTCATGTACCCAACAAACCGGTCTAATAGGTTACTACTCTGAGATGCTTTAGCCTTTAGAACATCAAAGTACAGAAGTCATAAACATGAAATCATTTACTTATGCAAGATTAAGGCTATTCCATAATGAATATTAAAAGTGAATTAATCTAATCAAGCGGACTTATAAATTAATAATATTTTGGTCCAGTCCAATATATCACTACTACTAAGTAATATATCTATATCTTTACTTGGGAGTCGACTCACTCTAGATGATCAAGAAAAACCATCTCCCCAATTGGCTTTAGACAACATAATAGTCTTCATATGAGTTAAATGCTCACTCTAACCCCATAGATTACGGACTATAGATTTAAACTACTTACTTTAGAACATTGTCTTCTCGCATACAAAAATCCATTGCATGCAACATTCTAATAGTTTAAACATCAAATAGTCAATAAGTCATATTTGCTTACATTTACTTTAACATTAAAATCTAAATGAGGATAATATAGTAAAGATGTAGTTAAAAAACCTCAAATATATTATTAATCAGTTCAAAATAAATGAAATACAACTAAAATGTATTTCAATCTTAGGGCATTCCCAACATTGTAAAGGCTCACGGCATTATGAATGCCACAAATCTCTCGATGAGTTTCTTGATGTTGTTGTTTGGCCCGTTGTCTCGTATGCATCTTACAAGCACTCATCCACGTAGCCTCTAGTACAAGTCTCCTGTGAGAATCGTGTATCTGTTGTAACGACCAGCCTTACGTAGGCCGTTACCATACCTAACTTACATAATTACTTAACAAGCGGAAATAAGGAATATTTTTTTAAATGAACTTGATATCGAACTTGACCATGTACTTACATATACACATAGATATCACTACTACAGAATGTGGATTGAACGACGGTTTTTAACCGTCGTGGTAAAACTTTCATAATGGTTTTCTAACCGTCGTGGAATCCAGGGTCGTGGAATCTTTTCAGATTCCATGACGGTTTTTTAAGACCATACCACGACGGTTTTACATAAAAATAAGGCTTAACTGAAGGATTTTAAGACCATACCACGACGTTTTTTATGTAAAACCATCGTGGTAGCTCCGTCTACCACGACGGTTTCCAGTGAAGCCGTCGTGGTATGTAACAACGAAAAAAAAAATTTACGAATTCGTTTCATTTCCCACGGGTGGCAAATCCCGTGTGTTATCCATTATTACATAGCCAATAATATTTTCATAAATAATCTATAACTAGTCGGATTACAATGTACAACAATTAATATAACGAGAGTACAAAATTTATATATTGTTTTTAGTCAATATTGTATAAACCGCATGACAAATGAAGCCCACTCTTGCGTAACCAAGCTCATGTCAGCATTAGTATAAAAATCCTTGGTTTGAAGCACCTAGTCCATCAACAGTGAACGTTATTTCTCGCATGAAAGCTAATACAAAATAACCGCATTCTACATAACCTTCATGTATTGGACATCGAACAATATCAATCAACGTCTGCCAGTTGTGTTGCTGTCTTATTCTGTTTCCCACCAACAGTTTCCAATCATTAAGTGCCCTAACAATTTGATAAATTTCAAAACAATTACAGCAACAATTATTTTATGTCTAATCAGAGATATGAACATCAAAGAATGCTTACGTCGTAATTAGGTCTTTAAAATCATCACCCGGTTCGTTTCCTAGAGGATTAAAATACAAGACCGAATCATCCCACGGATTAATAACTGCCAATATCCAATGTTGGCCGCTGTTATATAGCATGAGAAACCGCTTTCCCTTTATTGAGTTTCTTAAGATCCGTAGAATATATTCGGCCCTCTCTTGAACGTAGGCGGCATGATCTATATTCTGTTGAACTGGTGAGACAAGGACTGGAGAAATAAACTCGAACCGTTGATCCATACCTATTCTTCCACAACAATCCTCTAAGTATCTACAAAATAATTAGGCACACTTGTTACGCAAAATCAACATATATAAGATTAAGAGGCAAACCAGAAATCAACATTTTTAAAGATAAATGTATTACCTGATGTAAACCATTATGCTGTTTGCATTAATTTCTTTAAATGTTATGAAATGGTATACATCTTCAAACCCAATATATATGGGCATGTCATCGCCAATGATGAACTGTTGTAGTGGGCACTATATTTGGGTACCGTCACGCATGGAATTTTGTGCGTAATATGCCAAAGGTCTCAATTTTAAGGAAACTTCATTAAAGTCGAACGAAGGTAGTTCTTGTTGCGCCGGTTGTTGTTGTACATCCGGTTGTGACTGTATTTTCTTCCTCCCTGCTCTCTTTTTGGTTCGTTTGCTTCCCTCAGCTTCTCGGTCAGGAGCATGACTGGGACCTTGACTTGCCTGGCTCAAACTTGTTTGAACGACGACTAATCTTTTTAGCCAAGCAACAAACCCACCGACAACTTCTTCAATACATGTGGCTTTGTTCGCAGAAATAGGTAGGAGTGCACGTTTCAATTTTAGGACTGTAATTGTCACTAGTGCATTCTCCTCACCTAAAGGAATCCCATGGACTGTGTCGGTTGGAACACAGTCCATGTATGCCCTACCGATTGCAGCAAGCACATCTCCTCCGTTAACTAAATCAGGAAGAAAGAGCTGGCATTCCTTACTTGCATTTGGCATGGGCTTCGGATCCGACGGCCTAGCTTCTTTTTCATTCAGAGTGCAACTAGCCTTGAAGCTGTTGTGTTGATCAACAGTCAGTGCGGTTGTCGCCTCGGCCATAGTCTCTCGGTTGATACCGTGCTTCGCACAAAGTTCCTGTACAGTTCTTTCCAATGCGGCAAGCTGCCGTTTCATATCCCAGACTTTAGCATTTTCCCTTGAACCTTGCACAAGGTTGAAGTATTACGACTGCTTGACAAACTTAGATTGACCTTGAATCCGACCCGAATGCTCGGCATTGCCTAATGCCTTGGTCAATATGTCTTCTGTCCCCACAGATTCGAAACTTCCTTGTGTCTCTTGTTGACTGAAGTCATCCTGTAAGAATTAGAGAATATGTTATGAACTCGTAAACATAAAGGAGTATTGTACGTTATGAATAAATTTTAAATGGATTCGAAAACTTACTATTGTATCGGCAATATTTTTAAAAGCTTCATTCTTGAACTCCCCATCGGGTTTGACATGCATGTCCAGCCACCTAGTATGTCGCTCTGCATATTTTCCCGTCTTCTCGAACTGCAGTATAATAATTACCGTTAGTAAACATAAACGAAGAAATTGGAAGTATAACATACCATTTACAGATTTTGTACAAGTAATTCACGTACATGAGCTTGGTCACGTTTCCTATATCCGTCTCAGCCTCCGGTTGATCCGTATTTGCTCTTCTTTCTTATCTCACTTGCTTGTTCGGATAGTCTTTTGAATTCTGGGGTACATCGATACTCAATGATTTTTTCCCAATAACCACCCTGGCTGATGGTGGGGAAATTGTGAACCACTTTTGGCGGTCGTTACCACACATTTTCTTCATCAATATGATCTCTGACAAAAGCTTGGTAAAGATCATATCTAAAATTTTTCGTTGACTCTCCACATGACTTTAAAGCTTGTTTTTTAAACGATAGCTCCACGGTAAAAGAAGTTACGATTTCCACCCACACTCTTTCTTTCCTTGGGGCTAAATCGGCACTTCTAAAGTCAGATATCCAAATGGATATGTGCTCTCGAGCAAGCACTCCAATCCAACTCTGTAATTCATCTCCTTCCTTCCCTAACGGTTGCCCTTTCGCGTCAATCAAAACTTCAATTCGTTCTCCCTTTGTCCTAACTTGGTGGAATCTTCTCATAAGAGTTGCTCTTCGTTTACCATCTTCATCGGGATTGAATCTAGGTGAGTTGGTTCGTCGTGGTTTTCCAATTTGAGTTTGCATTGAGCATTCCTCCTCGTGATCTTGCGACATTTTAATTCAATCTTAAGCAACTCCAGACCGAAACACATTAAAAAACAAAAAATCTTTGTCATTAAATCATTATAAAATCATGGCAGCCAAACACATAAAAAGCATACGAGAGCATACATTAGATCATTGTAAATCCGTGCAACTAAACATATACTTTACTTAATTACGGAAATGACACACAACCTAATCAAAGATGCATTTTATCGAACATGTCATATGCTAACATATAAGTCACAAAATCAACCCTTTTTCCAAAAAATTCCCAATTCCGTGCCTTACCCAAGCAATTTAATTCAATCTAAATCCATTTCTAACTCAAAAAGGCATTTTATCAAACATGTCATATGCAAAAATTTAACTCACAAAATCAACAATTTTTCCAGAAAATTGCCAAATCCGTCCATAACCAAAACAATTTAATTCAATCTCAAACTAATTCTAACTCAAAGAGGCATTTTATCGAACATATCAAATGCTAATATATAATTAAGTAAAAAAAAACAACACTTTTTCCGGCAAATTGTCGAATCCGTCCTTACCCAAGCAATTTTAAAGCAATCTAAATTACGTCCATAATCAACAATCGCCGAAGATGTAGAGGATGAATTTTGTACGGAAAATTCCCAAATCAACATAGAAGTCACAAAATCAATACTTTTTTCCAGGAATTTGGTAAACCGTCGCCTCACCCAACCATTGTACAACAATCCAAAACTAAGTCTCACTCAAATAAGCATTTGGTCGAACATGTAGTGTGCAAAAATTTAACATGCAAAATCAACACTTTTTTTTTCCGGAAATTTGGTAAACCGTCGCCTCACCCAACCATTGTACAACAATCCAAAACTAAGTCTCACTCAAATAGTCATTTTGTCGAACATGCCATATGCAAAAATTTAACAGGCAAAATCGACACTTATTTTCGTGGAAAAATCACCCAAAATCATAACAACATTCAACAATCACCGAAAATCAAGTTTACAATCAACCAAGTTCACTTCCATAAACCGTGCGGTGAAAGAGAGACGTCGACTTACCAAGAACTCGAGTGTGGGTACGGGTGACGGCATGGGCGCGGCGTGGGCGACGGCGTTGGCACAACATAGTAGAGAGAGAGAATGGAGATGGGAGCCAAGAGAGAAAAAGCAAAGAGAGAGAATGGAGATGGGAGCCGAAAATTAGATAGAGAAATGGAGATGGGAGCCGAAAATTAGAGAGAGAAATGGAGATGGAGGCCGAAAATTAGAGAGAGAAATGGAAATGGGAGCCAAGAGAGACAAAGCAAAGAGAGAGAATATGGAGGGAGAATGCCGAAAAAAGAGTGAGAAATGGAGATGGAGGCCGAAAATGAGAGAGAGAAATGGACAAATTAAAGCAAAAATTGACACCTAAATTTATGCGCGCACGGTTTCCGAGAAAATTTTAAAATTTTCCGGAAACCATGACGGTTTTTAAAACCGTCGTGGTAGATAAAAAAAAAAACAGAAATTTAAAAAAAAAAATTAAAAAAAGATACCATGACGGTTTCTTCTTGAAGAAACCGTTGTGGTATCCTTGGATGCCACAACTGTTTCTTCAAGAAACCGTCAGAAATCGTCGTGGTAGATGATTTTTTAATAAAAAAAAATCGAAAATTAAAAAAATTAAAAAAAAAAACCAAAAACCATCGTGATTTGAGATACCATGATGGTTTCTTCAAGAAACCGTCATGTTATCATTGGATACCACGACGTTTTCTTGAAGAAACCGTCGTGGTAGATAATTTTTTTTTTTAAAACCGGAAATTAAAAAAAAATTTAAAAAAGAAAAATGAATTGAGATACCACGACGGTTTTCTTGCAAAACCGTCGTGGTATTGTGACAGTCAATTGTTTAAAATATTGTTTTTTTCAACAATAATCCCACAGGCAGCCACACCTGTGTATTATGCATGAATCAGCCCATCAATAACTCCTGTTCTTGTATTAATTCACACAAAGGCATATATAAATAATATAATGTGCACAATTAACATAGTTAATACAACTTATTAATTATATACAACGAAAAAAAAACACTGTCAAGGTTTTTTTTTCTTTGGTTTTCTCAACACGTGTCCACTCGACATCTAAACGAAGCAAGTGTGAGGCATCATCGTTCAAAACATCAATCTCCTCTACCGGTGGCAATCCATTGGTGAAAGATGGAATGTCGGTGCAATCTTCAACATCTTCTTAGCCATCCCCGCTTATTTTTGGCTTCATTGGCACAACTAAAAATAATTCTAAATTGTCGGGATCCGTTGAGTAAAAGACTTGTACCGCTTGCGACGCCATAATGAAATGATCATTTTTGTATCCCAATTGCCCAAAGTCCACAACTGTCACGCCGTCCCTATCAATCTTAACAAAATTATTGTCAGCCCACTTGCATTTAAAAAGTGCTATCCGCAAGCCGCAATAATCAAGTTCCCAAATATCTTCAATGAACCCAAAGTAATTCATGGAACCGTATACCGGGTTCTTGTCCTTTGCGGATGGAATATGCATAGACTCGGCACAAAGGCTCACACCACTATTTTGGACGAGATGCTTCTCATCTCTTTCGCGAGTGTAGAAGGAGTAGCCATTAACAAAGTACGATGTATATTTTGTGACTATCGATGACGGTCCTCTTGCTAGCTTCGTTAAGTCTAGGGAATGGCCAGTCTTCATATGCAAATCTTTTCTTATCCACTCCCGAAATGTCCGGTTGTGCTCATCTTGAATCCACTTCTCACATCTAGTTTTTCTTGGATTCGCTTCTCTTAATTCCGTCATGTGAACCTCAATGAAAGTCTCCACTTCCTTAGCATTGTGCAAAACATAAAGACAAGATTTTTCCCATTCATCTTGATTTACTGGTGAATGAACGCCCACGGATAGTCCTTTCGACGTAAATAGTTGGCTCGTTGGCAACCCTATTGGGTCCGCGTTGGACAAATACTCAGAGCAAAATTCAACTGATTCCTCGGCTATGTAGATTTCCACTATACATTCCTCCGGCCTATTTTGGTTCTTCACATAACCCTTCAAAACCTTCATGTATCTTTCGAAAGGATACATCCACCTCAAATGGACCGGTCCACATAGCTTAACTTCCCGAACTAAGTGCACCGTTAGGTGGATTATTATATCAAAAAAGGCTGGTGGGAAATACTTCTCAAGCATGCACAAAGTCATCACCAATTCTGATTGTAGCGAATGAAGCATAAGTTGATCGATTACCTTGGAGCATATTGCATTGAAAAATGAGCATATCTTCGTAATTGCATATCTCACATCTTTCGTTAAAACTCCCCGCAATGCAAGAGGTAATAATTGTTGCATCAAGATATGACAATCATGTGTTTTCATTCCAATGAGCATCAAATACTTCATCGACACCAACCTTTTGAAGTTGGAAGAGTACCCACTTGGTACTTTCACGGACGCAAGCCATTCACTAAGTTTTCTCTTTTCTTGTCTCGATAATGTGTGCTTTGCTGGAGGTAAGTATGTGCCATTCGATCTTTTGTCGGGGAGAAAATTTGGTATAATCATCATCTCTTTAAGATCCAACCGTGCCTTTTCACCATCTTTAGTTTTGTTTGGAATGTTAAGCAACGTCCTCACTATCGATTCACAAACGTTTTTCTCAATATGCATAACATCCAAGCGATGACGAATGTAAAGTGACTTCCAATATGGAAGTTCATAGAAGATTAACTTCTTCTTCCAAGGTCCATCGCCAACTGGAGCCTTACGTTTTCTCTTTCCCAAAACTACTTTCACATCTTTAACCATGTCAAATACATCTTCACCAGACAAAATCTGAGGAACGGTTCTTTTTTCGGTATTACCATCAAAAGCCTTTTTTTGTTTGCGGTATTGATGATTTTTTGACAAGAATCTCCTGTGACCAAGGTAAACGGTTTTCTTACCATTCTTCAACCGGATGTAAGATGTTTCCTTCGTACAAACTGGACAACCTATAGAACTCTTCACAGGATAACCAGATAGGTTGCCAAGTGCAGGAAAGTCATTAATTGACCAAATCAACACTGCATGAAGATTGAACGTATCTTGATGGTGAGAATGTTTAACTTGTAAACCATCTTCTCACAAGCTTTTGAGGTTATCGATTAATGGTGCCAAGTACACGTCAATGTCATTCCCTGGTTGTTGAGGGCCTGAGATCAATAATGTCAACATCAAGAACTTCCGCTTCATGCACAATTCTGGAGGGAGATTGTTGTTGACAAGTATGACTGGCCAGGTACTATGCCGACTACTCATGTTACTATGTGGGTTCATTCCGTCCGTCGACAAATCGAGATGTAAATTCCTTAGTTCTGCACTAAAATCTGGATGATTGTCATCAAAGGTCTTCCATTGTGGTGCGTCGGCCGGATGCCTAAGTTTGCCATCGTCAACATGTTTATCATGGTGCCATGTCAAATTCTTAGCATGCTCGGCATTACGGAATAAACGACGCAAACGTGGAGCCGGTGGAATGTACCATAACACCTTAACCGACACTCCTTTTCTACCATTCGATGGCATCTTGCCCTTCTTCCATCTTGACTCGTTACAAACCGGACATTCATGTAAGTCTTCATATTCTTTCCTGTAAAGCACGCAATCATTTGGACAAACATGTATCTTTTCATATTCCATTCCCAAATTGCTCAACGTCTTCTTCGCCTCGTACATACTAGGTGGCACTTTGTTATCCTCCGGTAGAACATCTTTTAGAAATTCTAAAAGAGTCGTGAAACTAGAATTCGTCTACCCTCCCGACGCTTTCATATTCCACAATTTAAACAATGCCCTTAATTTTGTATATTTTGTACACCCGACATACAAGGATGTTTCGGCATCATTAATCATTGCCTCAAATAACTCCGGACGGTGCACAAAGTTTTCTTCTAAATTATTTAACATATTGAACATGTTATTACCAACGTCTTCATCAACAATAGGCTCTTTACCTTTAGTACTCGTCGATGTATATTTAATATCAAAAAAATCTTCGCCATGTAAATACCATGTTTGGTAAGAACAAATAATCCCATAAGCGCGCAAATGCCCTCTAACATCATCAATGGAATGAGATCTATGATTACCATAAATTTGACACGGACACGGAATCTTATCATCTTATATGTGAGCTTTTGCAAATGACAAAAATTCTTCAACACCATCTTCATATGCTTTAGACAATCTATCAAACTACATCCATTTCCTATCCATGTTTTGCAAATCCTAAATTAAAAAATTAAAATACTTAATTAGAAGTCAAAGTACTCTATTTTAACATGCATATATATATATATATATCATTTTCATTAATTAACACCGGGCCATTAATTGATCAACAATTAAAAATCGAATTAAGAACATAACAAAACTAATTAAAATACAAAACCGGCCATCTAAAACCATAATTAATTAAGTCTAAATACCGGGGGAAAAAGAACATTTCTTGATCACTTAATTTATTAACACCCATTGCACAATTTAACTCTAAATCGATCCCAAAACATATATATATATATATATAAACACCTTAATTATAAAATAATACAAATCATCATTAATATTAATACTAAGGAAAACACAACAACAAGAAGACATTAGTTAGTTATCACTTACAGAGAGATTATAATGATGGAGATATAGTAGATGGTGGTGGTGACGTCCAATGGTGTACTGCCTGTTTTCGGAGCGATCTGATCTTATTTTGGGATATGCAGAGTTATTGATGTGAAAAATTAAGAGCAATAACTCTCGGCGTTTTGTCTAATTTTTTTGTGAATTTTGCACGATGGTTTTTTTAAAAACGGTCGTGGAAGCTTCAGACTTCCACGACCGGTTATTAAAAACCGTCGTGCAAGCAACCTGCTTCCACGATGGTTTTGAATAACCGTCGTGGAAGCACCCCGCTTCCAAGACGGTTTTTGAAAACTTTTTTCAACTCCGTGTTTTTTGCGCATTTTCCACAACGATTTTTTTAAAAACGATCGTGGAAGCGCCGTCGTGGAATCCACATTTTGTAGTAGTGTATATATATATATATATATACGTACTTAATTGAGTATTTAAGTTTTTAAACTTATTTAACATATACTAGATTGTACTCAATAACAAACACAAATATTTTATTACAAAACGCGTAGCGGTCTCAATCCCATAGTTTCACAGTTAATCCTGCCATGCTCCACTGTCTTGCATCAAATATTGCCATTAGGCTGCTTACCTACAGCAGAAACGTAGTTATGAGCTTTCGCCTAGCAAGTACAACTATTAACCCGCAAAATATTTCATAATAAAACAATGCATGAACCAATTATGCTTTCATTATGCTTTCTTAAGTTAGCATATTTTTGGGCCCTTACATAACATAAGTATACATATCGTGGCGCGCAGCCATGGAGTGGTTGGGGCGGCCAACTCAGTCCAACTCAAACCATGGACCAAACCTATCCTAGTGCAGTTCAGTACGACACGAGAAAACTTGCTTAACTTCATACTTGAAAACAGTTTCTTACTTGGAACTTCATCTTATTCTTACCATATGAATTATCATTGATGAGCATGCTTCATTATGCCGCAAAATAAAGCATAAATCATATGAATCACATACATAAATGCATGAGCTTTGAAAACATGCAAGCAGTAAAACAATTTGCCTATGCTGTAGGCGGAGTTGTACTTATAGGTTATGCTAGATTCTGGGTTTGTTGTTATGACAGGTCACAACAACAGGTTACCTTCCTGTTTCCAAAAAGGATGTAAGATAAGAATCATCCTATCTTACTATAAACCATAACATTCAATGTTGGTATCCAATCCAACATCCATAAGTAACCCTAGACACAAGCCCAACATGTTACAGTGGTATCACATTCGGTTACTATAAGTAACCTTGGATCCAAAGCCTAACATATAAAATTAGTATCCCATTTGGCTACTATAAGTAACCTTTCAAATAACTTGGCCCAATAAATTTTGGTAACATTTCCGATTACTATATGTCTTACTATTGTTACCATATAACTTGGCCTAATTTATTTATTTATTTATTTATTTTCTTCACAAAACCTTGTTTGATAAATTTTTAACCCTTTTTAAACTGTTTTTAATAAAACTGTAATTAATTTTTAAACAAAGATAGTAAAACTGTAAAATTCTGACAACTGTTTTTGAAAACAGTCTCGTAAATTTGGTTGTTTGTGCATGTGCAGCAATTGCCTATTCATGCACTGTTCTGAAAATCCTGTGCAGGAATTTCCTGTACCCTGCACAGTTTTGGAATTCAAGTTTTTCTTTAAAATTTGTTTTGAATTTGAAAAAGTTTTCTTCATGAAAGTTGTAGATCTCATCGAAACCTACAACTTTGGGTTTGTTGTCAAAAATTTGAATCTGCCTATAACTTGCTTGTTTCTTCCTTTGAAAAATTCTATGTACACTGTCTGTACAGGCCAGTCTCAGATTTTGATAAAAACAAAGGCTTTTGGAGCCTTATTTTTAAATTCTGTCCACGATGTCCCCTAGGATTTTTCATTTCCTACAACTTTGCAGTTTGACTTTGTCCAGATTCGGCCTCTAAAGGCCTCAAAATTACGTTTCCAGATCACAGTCTCATTTAATCCGAAAATTGACAGTTTTGTTTTCTATTGGTTTTTACGTAAAAATTCGCACACCCTACCTCAAACGGTCGCAACTATGAGCCGACATCAATTCATGCAGCGCGTTATGTACATTCTTATCATCCATACACTTGATTATCTTACTTAAAATCCAAATAGGTAATCCTTACTTGTCTTACCAAATTAGGGTTTTTAAGTTAGTTTTAACCCTTCATTTTTCAAACATCAATACCATCATCATCATTCATACAATACTTCTTCTTAAGCATGTAGGGATATATCACAAACACAAGATAGGCATACAAAAATTCCACATACTTTCTAAGGCATAAAATCAAAGGCATGCTTAAACTTATTAATCAAGACCATCTAAACCTAAATCAAGCACATACCAAGAACATAAAACTATTGCATGAGAAATAAAAGGGTGAGCTTATGCTCTTACATCCAAGCTTGAAATACATTTAAATTCTTGATCAAAACTTAATAGAATGCTTAGGGAATTAGAAGGATTACCTCTAGATCTTGAAGGGTGGATCTACACTTTAGATTGAGAAAATTTCATCCTCACTTCACTCACACACACAACCGGCCACTTCCTCTTCTCTCTCTATTTTTTTTTTTTTCGGGTCCTAAGGGTGAGAGGGAGAGTTGAAGATGAACTAGAATTTTTGAGGTGCAACTAAATGGTCCACATGCAACCCCACCTCACCTATTTATAGGTGAAAATTCTTGAATTTCCTAGAGTTATTTTTATTTCTAAATTGCATATTGGTCCCCAAAAGCAAAATATTTGCTCATTGCTCCATTGAGGTGGTCGGCCATGATGGGGCCCTTGTAGGCCAAGGAAACTCTTCATCATCATCCACCTATTTCTTTCCAAATTTTCCAAAAATCTAAAAATTCACATATTTATCCATGATGAGGTGTCCTCCCATTAGGACTCCGTTTGGCCTTTCCTCCTAAATGCAGTCCATTTTATACTAATGTAGATATTACAAATATTATTTTCAACTAATAACAGTATAGTTGTACTGGACTACAGTCCAGAATTTATCTACACTTAACTAGACTGCATGTAGGTTTTTCTTCGGACTTGAAGCCACTTAGTCCTTATTGCTCTAAATATTGTGCTTGATTTTTCTAAAGTGGTCTCGTACCTTATTCTCGCTTCTTCATCCATAATAATGATTTTTCACAGTATAATTTTCATACTGCTTATTATATTGTAGTACCGTCTTAATCATATCTTAGATCATCCTGGTCAAACATTGACCGGAATAAAATAATAAATCCTAATTCTGCCTCTTTCATCAAAAGGCCTCATACTTGTCTAAGTAAACTATTATTGAGTCTTATAATATTACAAGAACTCAAATATATTCTGATAAATTAGATTAAGCATTTTACATAAACATACATAGTACAAACTTTGATTCCTTAAAAAGGAAATCTAAAATTTGTAAAAATGTTGGTTATTATAATTGTATCCTCTTAAGAGCTTCAAATTTCCTTCTTTTTTTGGCAGTAACAAGGTCTACTTGATGGGAGTTCTCCAATCAACTTGGTATCCCTCAGAGTCTTCTAAAGACTCTTCTAGAATCTCTATTATGGAAGTGTTTCTTCTAGATACAACTATGCTCGCTGCATCTCTAGAGAAGAGCATTCTAGAGCCAAGAGTGGCTAATGCATCGGCATAGCGATTGTTGGATCAAGATGTGTTCTCGATTATCACTTTTTCATATTGCTTAATCAACTTTTGAGTAATGGTGCGATATGGTGCCAAAGTAGCTCTCTTATAGAAAATTCACCACCAATTGCCTAACCACCAAGTTAGAGTCGCCCATCACTTTGAGTATCTGGACACCCATGTTTTTTGCGATTGCTAGCCCCGTGAGAAATGCTTCATATTCTACCACATTATTTGTGCAAGTGAAAGTGAGTTTGTGCGAAATGGGCGTTGTGTGGTCATCGGGGCTTGTCAACACCACCCCAATTCCTCCAGTTGCTATTCTAGATGAGCCGTCAAAATATAACGTCCAAAAGTCTTCCAATTCTGTGGTCATACAAGTGTTCTCTGGTAGCTTCCCAAGTAATTCATCAATCGCTCTTGGATCATTGTTCCCGTTGAATTACGCCATCAAGTCAATGCAACTTGGCTTTTGATAACCATGAGCATGATACAAGTGATATTAAATTATAAAAGTTGGAGTAGCCATCTTGCAAGTTGTCCAAAGAGCACCAGCCATGTTAGCCGATATCTTAAAGGGTCGGATTTTACCATAAGGTGGAGCTTGTGAGTGAGGAAATAGTGACGTAGTCGTTGCGAGGGGTAAATCAAAGCCAAGCAATTTCTCTCTGCCTCCGGATATCGGGTTTCCGCTCTATTCAATGGCCTACTAACATTGTAAATTGGTTGTTCACTTCCTTCCTCGTCTTCCTACACCAAAAGGGCTCTTATGGCCATTGTTGTAGAGGCGATGTAGACTCGCAAGGGTTTTCCTGAAATCGGAGGCCTCATGGCTGTTGGGATCTAAATGTGCCCTAAGGATAGAAAATCAATATTAATGATTTTATGTAAATATGACATTTTGATATTAATAAGAGGAGGTTATTCATGTTTAATAAGTTGTGTCCTATTTACTTTCATTTGTTGATTGTATGGTTATTTTGAGCAAGCATAAAATACTCCTTGGCTGTTGGTAATATATCGGATTATCATATGTATACGGGGTATACATAGAAGACGTGGTGATTTGATAACAGTCTAAATAAATAGTCCGCAATCGATGGAATAAGATTTGGGGATCTTATTCATGATAAGATTGTAAAGGTTGTCTACTTCCTTGGAGGGATGGTTTGTCTTAACCATCGGATAGGTTCCGAGTAGAAACTTTAATGTATACCAGTATTGAGGTATGACATTGGACTGGACCTAAAGTGTTAATTGATTCGGTTTAATAATTCCGTTTATAAAAATCAGTGACGCTTTGATTATCATCCTGTATTGATCTTAATCCTGAAATGATTACTTGAGTTCGTATCCATGACTTATGTACTTTAATGTACTACAGGTGAGACACTGTTAATTCATGGTCAAGATACTTGTGTTTTGGATGCATGACTTACGGATAAAGAAATCAAGATTCATAGATATGGAATCCATAGCTATTTTAACAATAGTACATGTTATCTACTTAAAGGCATTATTCGGGGATTGAAAGATATTATAACAAGATCTTGGCCATCGGTTTACTTTGTGTTCTCTGATGGTTTACCAATTGTTTGGTTTTACAATTGGTGGTTCTTTCAATGGAGAATAATGGAACTTTAAGTTAAAATGATTGAAAAGGTAAAATGGAAAAAGTCCTTAATTCAATCATGGATAACATATGGGGATTAAGCAAGCGATGAATGAATCATGGAAGAAGCACTACGTGGGAGAGCTTTCGTAATACGATATGTAAACAGGAGTTCAGCTTCAAACTTTTAGTGGAATAGTTTTGAAGTTGATAATTGGTGAATAATTAATCTGGGATTAATTTTTCACAATTATAGGAGCCTCTTTACATATTTCCATCGGGTCCCTCTATTAGCTCATATAGTTCCATATAGCGTCTTGGGATTTGTTCCTAATGAGATCGGTAAATTTAAATGGAATTTATTAATGTCTATTAAGACATAGTACTCTCTAACATGCAATCCAAAAAGGATTGGACATGTGAAATTTGTAGACAAATGATTTGTCAACATGTGATTGGTTAATTTGAAATTTGGAAATAAGATTGTGTTTGAATTATTAATTTTGGAAAACAAAATTTTTCTCTCCTAATTAAAAGAGGTGCACGGTTTTTAATCAAGTGGAGAGAAGAAAATTTTGTTTCAAAATTATTCAAATATATTCCTAACATTAAATTATTAATTGATTTAAATAATGGAGATTGTTTCATGAATTTTTCTCTCCTAATTAAAAGAGGTGCACGGTTTTTATGAGGAAAGAAAATTTGAAATATTCCATTGATTTAAATTAATTAATATGGATAATGTTTATGGAAAATATTTATTCAAATAAGTGAATCTTATTTAAATTCGAAATGGTTTTAAAGAAATTTGAATCTAGATAGGACTAGGATCTTTTGACTAGTCTAGATTCTTGATTTAAAATTTGAACCACCAATCAATCTTTATTTCTCATACTGGCCGAATTTTTTGAGGGATATATCTCCCCTTGGAAAAATGTTTTTAGGTTCAATGAATCTAGCCCTAAAGTTGTATGATCTTTTGGTTCAAAATCCGGGAAAATAATTTTAATTATTTTTCAAGAAGGAGATAAATTTTGAAAATGATTGGACTTCTATATAAAGGCTAGGAATTCTTAAAAAACTAATTTTTTGGTTATTCATAAGAGGAAAAAAAATTTTATAATAGAGAGAAAAACCAATTAGTTTTTTCTACATTATAAAATTCGGCTATCTTGTGAAGAGAAAAAGAGAAAAATTCCATTGAATCAAAACTGTAAGGAAGGTTAAACCGAGTGATAATTTTCATAGAAGGTTAACCGGGTCCTGTTTTATAGTTTTGAAGAAAAAAGCTGGATCATATTCTCAACGAGGAACATCGGAATTGAGAATGAAGGATCTAGACTTTGGAAAGCATTACCGGTCACTTGGATTCATAGAACGTGTGCCCACACACACTCTGAGACGTGAAACTCGAGAATAGTAGAGTAGACACGTTGGTCAAACGCTCTAGCAATTCCGGAATCCAAGAAATAAGGTACGCTTGATCATGAATTTAATTTATTGTTATATGCATCATGAGCTACTTTTCCAAATCGGCATAAAAATTTTAAAACTTCCGTTGCGCCGTAACTCTAATACCGGATCCGATTTTTCCAACAATGGCTAGTAACCAAGTTATCATGTCTTGGATATCTTTGAATGCTTGTTGATGCTTCTCTGTCCACTAGAATTTAGCTCCATTCTTAAGAAGTGGTGTGCAAACTTTTGAGCATGCGGCCAAGCCTGGAATGAATCTTCTGATGTAGGAGAGTTTCCCCAATAGGCTTTTTAGTTCTTTTGGAGATGAAGGAGGTGGGGATGAAACAATCATCTAAGTTTTAGAAGCATCGGCATTTATGCCTCTCTGATGAACAACAAATCCTAGAAACTTGCCAGCCGATATTCCAAAAGTGCACTTCTTGGGATTCATCTTGAGATTATACCTTCGACAACGTTCAAATACCTTGGCTAGCATGCTCCAATGACCCTCTCTTGTTTTGGACTTCATCAAATTGTGCACATAATCTTGTACTTTGTTTCCCATCGTATCATGAAAAATGGCCATCATAGCTCGTTGATAGGTGATGCAACGACCCGACTACATAGGCTGTTACCATACTTACTTTACTTAAATACTTAACTTACTTAACTTTGCAAAAATACCATAAATTTTTTTTTAAACTTAAGTTTAAAACCCATCTTAACCTCATACTTATATATATATATATATATATATATACGTGCTTAATTAAGTATTGGACTTTCAAAATATCTTAACACATCTTACAAATCATACTAATTACTAGATAACTGTATCATCAAATTGATAAAACATAATACAAACATTTTTAAAACACGTAGCGGTGTCCAACCCAAAGTTTTCACAGTTTACCGTGTCATTCTCCACAGTCTTGTATCATACATTATCGGTAGGCTGCTTACCTACAGCATAAACATAAGTTATGAAGTTTCGCCCAGCAAGTACAATTTCTTTTTCCGCAAAACAATCTTAACAAAGAATGCATGTGTAATAACCGACTTTGTTACAAATTATGATTTCTTGTTTCTCAAGGAATCAAAGTTTGTATTATGTATAAGTATATGAATTGCCTGATCTGAGTTATCAGAATTAGGATTTATGTATGATTTTATTTCGGTCAAAGTTTGACCAGAATGATCTAAGATATGATTGAGGCGGTACTTGCTGTATAATAATCAGTTATGGAAATTATACTGTGAAAAATCGTCATTACGGATAGATAAGTAAGAGTAAGGTACGGAATCATGTTAGAAAAATCAAGCACAATATTTAGGACAATAAGGACTAATTAGCTTTAAGTCCTAAGAAAAACCTATACGCAGTTCAGTAAAACGCAGATGAATTCTGGACTGCAGTTTAGTATGACAGTACTGTTTTAGTAAAAAATAGTATTTGTTATAATTACATTAGTATGAAAATAGACTGTTTTTAAGAAAGAAAGCCAAACAAAGCCCTAGGTGGAGGACACGTCATCACATGATAATTATGTAATTTTTTGATTTTTTTTGAAAAATTGGAAAGTATTACAAAGAGATAACTTTGGCTCATGGAACCATCTAGTGGCCGGCCACCTCTTGAGGGCTTTTCAGCAAATATTGTTTTTGTAAGGCTTGGAGTGCAATTTAGAGAATAAAAATAATTCAAGAAAGAAATTAAAATTACACCTATAAATAGGTGTGATGGGGGGGTGACTTTTTGGCTCATTTTATTGAAAAATTATCCCAAACTTTGGTCATTTTTCTTCTCCTTTTCTCTCTCTCAGCCGAACCCTATAGACAGCAAAACCGAAGAGTGTGTGGTTGGATTTTAGTGAGGGAAAGCTAGAAAAAAATTTCGGAAGCCAAGCTAGAGATTATTTCCACGGGTTAGAGGTAATTCTCTCAACTTCCTAAGCCTTTTTCATTGAAAATTATGAGCCATTTTAAGTGTATTTTCAGTTTGGTTGTAAGAGCTTAAACTCACTAATTATATCCTTATTTTATTTGGTTTGTTTAGAATGTGCTTGATTTAGGTTTTGGTAAGCTTATGTTACGGTTTGGTGTATGTTTGAATTGTATGCCCTAGAAATCATGTTGTTTATGTGTGTGACCATTAGGTGTTTGTTATATGTCCCCATAGGCTTATGAATGATGTTGAATGAATGATTATGGTATTGAATGCTTGTATGATGAATTAGGGTTCAAGAAAACCCTAGAAAATCAAGTTTGGTGAAAATCACCAAACGGGTTTTGAATAAATGATTGAATATTTGTGAATGAATTAATGATCATGAGAACGTTAGATTATACGCTGCATGCTTGATATAGGCTCACGGTTGTGACCGTTTGAGGTAGGGTGTACGTAATTGTACATAAGAACGAACCGAAACCAAAACTGCCAGTTCGGGTGAAAACTGGACAGTGATCTGGAAACGGTATTTTGAGGCCTTTAGAGGCCGAATTTGAGAAAACTCAAAACTGCAAAGTTGTAGGAAATTGAAAATTATAGGAGGCATCGTGGATAGTTTTTGAAAATAAGGCTCTAAAGGCCTTCGTTTTTATAAAAATCTGAGCCTGGACCACCCAGACCTATGTACACGGCCAGGCAGAGTCAACAAGGAAAAAGTATAAGTTAAAGATAGAACTGGACTTTGATCAAAACACAAAAGTGAAACTTTTGTGAAGAAAACTTTTTCAAAATCCAAACAGATTTCAAAGTGAAACTGAATCATAATAGTAAGCTTTGGTTCAGGAATTTCAAAACAGTGCATGCACAGGAAATTCTTGCACATACACTGACGATTTGACTGTTTTCAGCAAATACCTTTAAAACTTAGATAGTTTTAAATGGTTAATCAAATCAGTTTAGTAAGAAAAGAAATAATTAAGCAAATTAAGCTAAGATAATTGATAATCTAACGTAAGACACATAGTAATCGGATAGGTTACCAAATGTTATTGGGGCTAGTTATTTAAGAACAAATATTGTATGTTGGGCCTTGGGTCCAAGATTATTTAGGGTAACCATAAGGGATACCACTTTAATTATTGGGCTTCAGTAGCCCAACAGGCTTTTTAAAATACAAACCTAATTTGGGTCTATACCTTAGGTTACTAATAGTAACCTAATAAGATACCAAGTACTATTGGGCTTTGAGCCCAAAGTTCGTTAAGTAATTAAACAGGATATTGTTTAATTATTATTGGGACATGTGCCCTAGGATTACACTTAGTAACCAATAAGGTTATCATTCGAGGGGGACATATAACTAGGGTTACACATAATGTCGGTTAAGGTACCAACATTAAATGAAATAACTTATGGTAAGATATGATGATTCTTATCTTACTTTCTTTTTAAAACAGGAAGGTAACCTAATTGAGGTAACCTGTCGGAACGACAAAACCCAAGACCTAGTATAAACTGTAAGTACAACTCCGCCTACAGCATAGGCAAATTGTTTTATGACTTTGCATGTTTGTTTTTAAAGTTCATGCATTTATGTGGTATGTATGATGTATGTTTATTATTGTGACATCATGAAGCATGTTCACTAATAATAACTCATATGGTAAAAAGAAGAGTATGTTTTAAGTAAGAACTGTTTTAAGAAAATGTTTTCAAGTAGGATGTTAAGTATGTTTTCTTGTGTCGTACTGACCTGCTCTAGGTCAGGTTTGGTTCATGGTTTGAGTTGGACTGGGCTGCCCGCCCCAACCACTCCATGACTGCGCGCCACAGAATATGTACACTTATGTTAAATAGGGGCCCCAAACTATGTTAACATAAGAAAACATAATCAAGCATAATTGGTTCATGCATGGTTTTCTTATGAAATGTTTTTGCGGGATAATAGTTGTACTTGCTGGGCGAAAGCTCACAACTTACGTTTATACTGTAGGTAAGCTTCCTACTGGCAGTACTTGATGCAAGGCGGTGAGGCTTGGCAGGGCTATCTGTGAAACGTGGGATGGAGATTGCTACGCGTTTTGAAATAAATATATGTATTGTTTACTTATTACGAGTTATTTTACTTTACAACAATTTTGAAAAGTAAATGTTAATTTAGTACGTACATATATTATTTGATATGTAAGTAGTAATGTATGGATTCAAGTTGAAAGAAAAAAAAATGTACTTTATTTCCGCATAAGTAAGTAAGTAAGTAATTATGTTAAATTAGTATGTAAGATAAGTAAGGTAACGGCCTACGTAAGACGGGTCGTTATAGCATGAATCAATTATACTTTCTTATAAACCAATTATGCTTTCTTATGTTAGCATATTTTTGGGCCTCTTACATAACATGAGTGTACGTACCGTGGCGTACAGCCATGGAGTGGTTGGGGTGGCCTGTCCAATCCAACTCAAACCATGGACCAAACCCGCCCTCGTGACAGGTCGGTATGGCACGAGAAAATTTGCTTGTCATTATACTTGAAAAAAGGAATCATAACTATTTCATACTTGAAAACTTGAATCTTTGTCGTTTCATACTTGAAATCTTGGTTTTGTTCTTGTCATGTGATTTATTATTGGTGAGCATGCTTTCATGATGCCACAATAATAAAACATAAAATATATGCATCACATACATTAATGCATGAGCTTTGAAAAACATGCAAAGCAATAAAAACATTTTTGCCTATACTATAGGCGGAGTTGTACTTACAAGTTGTCCTACGCTCTTAGTCTATCATTCCAACATGGTACGACAACAGGTTATACTCATGTTTTCAAACCAGGCGTAAGAATCAATCTACCACATTACTCAATAAATCATAACATATTCATTGATCAATAAGTCGGTCTCCAACCCAACTACCATCCATTATAGAATTGTTACCATACTTTTAAGTAACTTAGGCCTATTATTTTTATTTCCCTTTTTCTCAAAAATACCTTGTTTTCTTGGAAAATACCTTATTTACTTGGAAACTACCTTGATTTCATAAATCAAGTATTATATTGATTTAATACTTGAAATTGCCTTTTAAAAATCACTTGTGAAATTTCAAATGGATTCAAAACCTTTTAAAACTGTTTTTTTTAACCGTAATTCCTTTTTTTTTTTAACAGGGGTTGTAAAATTATGAAATCTTGAAAACTGCTTTTGAAAACAACCTTTTAATTTGATTGAAATTATATGTGTTGGAATTTCCTTTGCCATGCACAGTTTTAAAAATCCAGTTTTATCATTAAATCAGTTTAGATTTGAAAAAGTTTTCTCCACAAAAATTGTAGATCTCATCGAAACCTACAACTTTCGTTTCTTGTCTGAAACTTAAATATGTCTTTAACTTGTCCATTTTTCTCCTTAAAGAATTCTGGCCGTGTATAGTACCCAGGACCGGCCAGTTTTGAAAACTTATAAAAACAGAGGCCTTTGGAGTCTTTTTTTTTTTTTCAAAAACTATCGATGATGCGCCCTAGGGTTTTCTATTTTCTACAAATTTGCAGTTATAACTTTTTCCAAATTCGGCCTCGAAGGGGCTCAAAACTAGGTTTCTAGAAAACTGTCTAGATTATTTTTAAAAACCGGCAATTTGTATTTTGTTAGTTCTTGTTTAAAAATTCGTAAACACTACCTCAAACGGTCGAAGCCATGAGCCTACATTAACATGCAGCGTGTCGAATTCATTCTTAACATTCAATCATCCACTTGTCTATTTACTTAAAGACACAATATTGATAACCTTACTAGCTTATCAAGTTGTGTTTTTAGGTTAAATTCTTAACCAACATACATAGCATTCACATAACCATTACACATAGAATATCCATATTCAAACATGTGAGAGCATAATCACAAACACATGGTGAGCACACATAACCTTAAAACTTATTCTAGAGCATAAAAATTAAATTCATGCTTAGGGCTAGAAAACAAAGTAACCTAAGCATAGATCTAACATAACCAACCATGTAAAAACCATAGTATAGGAAAAATAAGAATCATGAGCTTATGCTCTCACAACCCATAACTTGAAATACACATAAATCCTCAAACCAATACCTAATAAAATTCTTAGTTAGAGGATTAAGAGTAATACCTTTAAAACTTGGAAAGGTTGTTCTAGACCTTGGGATAAGAGAAATTTGCTCAACCACCTCCACACCCACAACCGGCCACTCCCATTTTTTTTTTTTTTTTTTCTAAGGGCTAGAGAGGAAAAATATTGAAGAAAACTAAAAGTTTGAGGGTCTAACAAAATGGTTCAAGCTCCACCACACAACCCCTATTTATAGGTGAAAATTTCATAATTTCTCACAATTATTATTTTTTTCTAAAATTCTCCTTGAATTACACATTTGGCCCTAAAATGCAAGATTTTACCTTCCATGTCCCCATGTTGGCTGGTCATGTGGGGGGTTTTGGCTAAAAAATCCTTACATAATTATCCACTTAATTCTTTCTATAATTTCAAAAATCCCCAAAATTACATAATTATCAATGATGAGTTGTCCTCCAAGAAGGCCATGTTTGGCATTTCCTCCTAATATGCAGCCCATTTTCTTAATAATCCAGATAATATTAATATTGTTTTAACTATCAACAGTACAGTAATACTAAACTACAGTCCAAAATTTATCTGCACTTAACTGGACCGCGTATAGGTTTTTCTTAAGACTTGAAACTACTTAGTCCTCCTTGCTCTAAATATTACTCCTAATTATTTTAGAGTGATCACATTCCTTATTCTTTACTCTGCATCCGTAATGATGGTCGGCCACAGTATAATTTCAATACTGCTTATTATACTACAGTACTGTCTTATTCAAGTCATGAGTTATCCTGGTCATACGTTGGCCATGGTAAAACAATAAATCAGGATTTTGCCTTTGTCATCATAAAGACTCAAACATATTTTGATAAATCAGGTCATGCATTTCACATTGACATACATAGTACATACTTAGATTTCTTTCATATCTAATGAAATCACGAGTCTGTAAAAATGTTGGTTATTACAATCTACCCCCCTTAAAAAATTTCATCCCCGAAAATTAAAACAAGTCGAGATAACTTTTTCTCATCATCTTCTCGTTCCCATGTTGCTTCTTCAACATTGTCTTTTCGTCACAAAATTTTGACCATGGGAATTGTTCTGTTCCTCAGGACTTTCTCTTCCTGGTCCAGAATCTGCACTAACTTTTCTTCATACGTCAGGTCCACTTGAACTTCCACTGTTTCGTGACTTAAAACATGGGAAGGGTTAGGCACGTACTTTTTCAGCATTGAGACGTGAAAAATGTTATGCACAGAAACTAATTATGGTGGCAAGGCAAGCTTGTAGGCTACTTCTCCAATCCTTTCAAGGATTTCAAATGGTCCTATATATCTCAAACTAAGCTTTCCTTTCTTACCAAACCTCATTACTCCCTTCATAGGGGCAACTTTTAGGAAAACTGAGTCTCCAATTTGAAATTCCAATGGTCTCCGACGTTTATCGGCATAGCTTTTCTATCAGCTAAAGGCAATGTCATGTCTCTATTTTATCAACTCGATATCCTTGGAAATTTTTCTAATGAAATATGTGGTTTGGAGCTTCTTCTGCCAAACTTCTTGTCACTGAATGGGAGATCGACATTTCCTTCCGTATAACGCTTCAAATGAAGCCATACCAATTGAGGCATGATAACTGTTGTTGTAAGAAAATTCGATCAAAAGTAGCTTCTAATCCCACCTTCCTTTAAAATCAGAAACACATGACCTCAACATAACTTCCAATGTTTGGATGGTTCTTTCTGATTGTCCATCGGTTTGGGGGTGAAAACCTATGCTAAACTTCAATTTTGACCCCACAGCGTTGTGAACACTCGTCCAAAATCAAGAGGTAAAACGTCCATCACAGTCAGAAATGATAGATTTTGGTACCCCATGCAACCTAACAATCTGGGATATGTAAATTTCAGCGAGCTTTTCTATCGAAAAGGTAACTTTGATAGCAATAAAGTGGGCTGATTTGGTTAATCTGTCAACAATAACCCAAATCGCATCATTCTTACTTACGGTCCTGGGTAATCTAACTACAAAATCCATAGTAGTTTGTTCCCATTTACATTCTGGAAACTCGATTTTCTAAAGGTCTCCTCGAGGTTGCCGATGTTCAGCCTTAACTTTCTAGCATGCTAGACATTTTGACACAAATTCAACAATCTCATTCTCCATGTTTGGCCACCAATAGTTTTCTCTGAGGTCCTTGTACATCTTAGAAGCTTCGAGGTGTACTGAATATGACGTCTCATGTGTTTCTGACAAGATCTGCTTCTTAAGAAACTTGAAGTTAGGAACACAGATCCTTCCTTTGAAATAGAGTATCCCGTTTATAGAGACCTTGAATTCTTTATCCTTTTATCCAAGGAAGAGTTGCGCATTGAGCAAAATGGGTCGTTCTCTTGATGGAGCTTAATGGATTCTAGGAGATTGGATTTGAGAGTTAGAACAGATAACTTCCCAGTTATCATCTCCATACCAAAATCATTAATCTCCTTTCGAAGCGGCTTTGACAACATACCAATAGACATCAATGTACCAGATGATTTCTGACTCAGAGCATCTGCTACTCTATTTGCTTTTCCAGGTTGATAAAGAATTTCACCGTTGTAATCTTTTATGAGTTCTAGCCGCCTACGCTGCCTCATATTGAGCTCCTTTTGGGTGAAGATGTATTTGAGACTCTGGCGATCCGTATAGATCTCACATCTATTCCCATACAGGTAATGTCTCTAGATCTTTAATGCGAAAACTACTACCGCAAGTTTTAGATCATGTGTAGGATAGTTCCGTTCATGGTCCTTCAACTGTCGTGAGGCATAGGCGACTATCTTGTCTTCTTGCATTAGGATAGCTCCTAGTCCGGTTTTAGAAGCTTCACTGTAAATCATGAAATTTCCTACGTCAATGGTAGGAATTATCAATACTGGTGCATTGGTAAGCCTCCTCTTAAGCTCTTGAAAATTTTCTTCACACTTCTGTGTCCATTCAAACTTCTTTCCTTTTCAAGTAAGAGCCATAAGAGGTGTAGCTATCTTGGAGAATCCTTCAACGAAAAGTCGATAATATCCAGCTACGCCGAGAAAGCTCCGTATCTCGGTAACGCTTTTCAATACCGGCCACTTACTGACCGCTTCAACTTTAGTAGGATTGATATAAATTCCTTCCTTTGAAACTATGTGGCCTAAGAAATGAACTCTTTCTAGCCAAAATTCACACTTCATGAACTTGGCATAGAGTTGATTTCATCTTAGCGTCTCCAAAACAATCCTGAGATGCTGCTCGTGCTCCTCCATGGACTTTGAGTATATTAGAATATCGTCAATAAAGACGATAACATACTTATCTAAGTACTCCTTGAATACCCAATTCATAAGGTCCATAAAAGCAGCTGGTGCATTGGTTAAACCAAACGGCATGACGAGAAACTCATAGTGCCCGTAGCGTGTTTGAAAAGCCATCTTAGGAACATCTGTTTCCTTGATTCTGAGTTGGTGGTATCCCAATCGTTAATCAACCTTCGAGAATATTGATGCTCCCCTAAGTTGATTAAAAAGATCATCAACTCTAGGGAGATGATACTTATTCTTGATGGTGATCTTGTTCAGCTCACGATAATAGATGCACATTCGCAATGATCCATCTTTTTTTTTTTTTGACAAATCGAACTGGTGCTCCCCAAGGTGGATGGCTTTGTAGAATGAATCATTTATCGAACAACTCTTGCAACTGCACTTGCAGTTCCCTTAGTTCAGTCAGTGCCATGCGGTAAAGTGCCTTGGATATTGGTGCTGATCAGGCCAATAGCTTGATCTCGAAGGAAATCTCCTGCTCTAGATCTTCAAAGTTTTCTCCAAAAACCAAAAAATCGTTCATGAACACCTCCACATATTGCTCTACGATATCAGTGAAAATCGCCATCATACACCGCTGAAAAATTGCATGTGCTTTGCACAAGCCAAATGGCATCCTTTTGAAGGCAAATGTATCAAATGGACAAGTGAAGGTTGTCTTATGTTGGTCCTCCGGGGCTATGGCAATCATATTATAGCCTGAATATCCGTCCAAGAAGCAATAGTATTCATTCCCTGCCAAACTATCTAGCATCTGATAAATGAATAGGAGTGGAAAGTGATCCTTCTGTGTGGCTTTGTTAAGCTTCCTATAGTCCATACAAATCCGCCAACCTATTATTGTTTTTATTGGAATCAATTCATTATTTTCATTCTCCACAACAGTAAACCCCCCCTTCTTGGGAACACACTGAATCGGACTGACCCATGAGCTATCAGAGATTGGATAAATTATCCTTTCATCCAACCACTTAATTATCTCCTTCTTGACTACCTCCTTCATGATCGAATTCATTCGTCTCTGACCCTCTATGGACCCTTTCTTGTCATTCTCCAAAAGAATCATGTGCATACAAAATGAGGGACTTATACCCTTTATATTTGCTATTGTCCACCGATGGCACCTTGGAATTTTCTCAAAATATGAAGCCAACTCTCCTCTTCATCTTTAGTCAAGTCAACAGCAATGATCATAGGAAGAGTTAAGGATTCTCCCAAATAGGCATACCTCAAATGAGATGGTAGAGGTTTCAATTTTAGCACCGGTGGCTCTTCCCTTGATGACTTGGATGGCTTGTGCTCACGGTTTGATAGATCCAATTATTCAAATTTCCTTAAAGATCTTGGTGCAACTGCATTACCATCTAACCAAACTAGTTGTTCCACAAATTCATCTTCATCTTCCACCTAATGCCAATGACGAACATAACAAATCTTGTTGGTTACTTGCCTCAAACTCTTCGGCCACTAAAGAATCTAAAACATATATGGCTGAACACTCCTCCACCTCAACTGGAAACTTCATAGCCTTGAATACATTAAATGTCACCTGCTCATCTTTCACCCTCATAGTTAATTCCCATTTTTGCACATCAATCAAGGTACGGCCTGTAGCAAGAAATGGCCTTCCCAAGATGATTGGCACTTTTTTGTCTGCCTCATAATCAAGAATGATAAATCTGCAGGAAAAATGAACTTGTCCACCTTTACTAGAACATCTTCAATCTTCCATTCAGGAAGTGCAATGGACCTATCAGCAAGCTACAAAGATACTGTGGTAGGCCGTGCTTCACCAATTCCTAACTTCTTGAAGATGGACATTGGCATCAAATTGATACTAGCTCCCAAATCACTTAGAGCCCTACCAAAGTATTAGTTTCCAATTGAGCATGGTACTGTAAAACTTCCCGGATCCTTCAGCTTAGGAGGGAGTTTATTCTGCAATATGGCGCTGCATTCCTCTGTCAAAGCTATAGTTTCAAATTCACCAAATCTAGCTTCTAAATGACCAAATCTTTCATAAATTTGGCGTAATTTGGCATCTGCTGCAAGACTTCAACAAGAGGTATATTGATGTGAAGCTGCTTCAAGACATCCAAAAATTTGCGGAACTGATCATCGTTTTGTTGATTTTGAAATCGCTGAGGAAATGGTGAAGGCAGTCTATTGTTATTGGGTTCTGCAATCTCTGCTGTTCCAGAATGCTGCGGAAATGCTGTAGCATTTTTCGAATCAGATTCCAGCTACTGATTATTAATCTGCTTTTCTTTTTGTTGAGTTTGTTCGTCTTGTTATTGGATTGAAGTGGGCTCGTTCTGTACAGCTTTTAGCTTTGTCCTTGGCTCCAGCTCCTTTCTACTCCTTAATAAAATTGCCTTGCAGTGTTCTTTCACTTCCCTTCTTAGATCTTCAGTATTACTTAGAAGAGAACCTTGCGGCCTGTCATTCAAGGCATTTGCAATCTGCCCAATCTAATTCTCCAAGCTCCTCAATGTTGCATCATGACTCTGAACTCTAGCATCATTATTTGCTATATACTCCTTGAACAAATTCTCCAATGAGCTAGATGATTCCATAGCTTGAGTTCTTTGTTGTTGAGATGGAAAACCCGGTGGGTGAGAAGGTCGATGATAAGCATTTTCTCCACTAGAACTTGCCTCTTGGTTGCTCCATGAAAAGTTTGGGTGTTGTCTCAACCCCAGATTGTAATAAGTTGAATAAGGATTACTCCTATTGAAATTACCCACATAACAAGCAGAAGCTAGATTAGAAGGGCAATCCTCATACAAGTGTCCTTCTCCACAGTAAACACAAGTGACACTAACAGTTTGCACCGAGTTAACACCCGCCGACATGCTCATAGTCTTGATCATTTTCGTCAAACTCGATATTTGGGAAAAAAGTGCAGTAATGGCATCTACTTCATGAATTCATGTAGCCTTTCGAGCATTGAGTCTCTTGGTGAGCCACTGATAATTATTGGTTGCCATCCTTTTCAAAATCTCATATGTTTCATTGTATGATTTGGCCAAAGGAGCACCATTGGCGGCCACATCAATTATTGTACGTGTTTGCCCATTGAGCCCATTATAAAATGTTTCCATCTGAATCCAATGGGGAATTCCATGATGAGGGCATTTTCGCAACAACTCTTTGAATCTCTCCCAAGCTTTATATAAGGATTCTCCCTCCGATTGTTGGAATGAAGTGATGTCGTTTCTAAGCTTGGCATTCTTGGTTGGAGGAAAGTACTTCATGAGGAACTTTTATGCGAAGTCATTCCATGTTGCTATTGAATCCGGTGGCAAAGAATTAAGCTATACTCTAGCTCTATCCCTCAAGGAATAAGGGAATAGCTTCAGCCTCAGTGTTTCCTCGGACACCCCCGATAGCTTGAAAGAACCACATACTTTCATGAATAGTCGAAGGTGCATGTGGGGATCCTCAGTTGCCATTCCACTGAATTGGCCCACAGTTTGCAACATTTGAAACATAACCGACTTGAGTTCAAACTGTGGTGCATGTATATCTACCCTAACAATGCCTGGATTGAGCCCATGTAGAATGGGTACAGCATACTCTCGAATGGTCCTATCTCTGTCATCCACCAAGACTGGTTGAGGCAATGGATTGTTGACATTCACTTGCTGCCTATCATTAGCCATACTTCCAGCAACTCTTTCTGTCATTTCTTCCACACCTGCTAGACCTTATTGCTCCTTCTCCTTGCTAGAAATGTTCTTTCAATTTCTGGATCCAAGGGCAGCAATTCTTGGTTTCACTGGTTATTCATGCAGAGAATGCAAGTTTCTAAAAATACAAAAGCTAAACAAATGAGAAAACGCAAAAACAAGAAATAAAACAAAAATAACTTCTACAAATATTTTTAATGATTTCAATCCCCAGCAACGGCGCCAAAAACTTTTTTGCGATTATTTAGTGTATAAACCTATGCAAGTGTACGTAATCGAACAAGTAATATAGAAAATGAGTTGAGCATCGTCTCCACATGGATTGAATCACTAAAAATGAATTGCAAAATTAAAGCACACATCAATTTGGATTCAAAATTAAACGAAGTAAAATAGCAATAATCTTATTAAATAAAATGGGTATACTTAAAATGCACTAAAATGGACAGAAAGAACAAGATCCAGTCAAAGAGTTTTTAAATCAAAAAAATAATTAAGCTAGGATTTCCAATTTCCCCTCATTTGCAAATCTGACCCGAATGCTGTAAGGAAATGCTACAACAAAAACTGTTATGTTAACTGAAATTCAGTTTTATCATAAAATTCTTCTAAATTAATTATGACTAAAATTTTTTAAACCTTTTTCAACATATTCCTATGTGAATCTAGTTCTCATAACACAAATTCATGCACTAATTTCAATGGGTTATACAAGGTAAATAATATATTCCTATACCATTCACAAATCAATATAAACTTCAAAAAGCATATTGAACTTGCATCATCCAAGTTAGATCCAGCTCAAAATAACCTTTCCATAATTAATTAAAGCCTAGTTTCTTATAAATTGATGGCCAATCAACAATAGAAATTAAACAATCAAAGCACTTGAATGAACAGGAAAGGAATTCGCTCAACATTCCAAAGAACAATCAAATCATCCTCCCAATTTCGGGTACATCAACAATCCCAATTAAGAAAATTTAGCTTATGTTTAGGATTACAAAACAAGCATAACTACGTAATCCATTTTCAACAGAGAACGAAAATCAAAGAAATAAATCAAGAAAAGAATAAGAAAGAGAAAAACTCCAAATAGCTAGATGTGGTCCTTCTCGTCCTTTCCTTATTCTTCTGAGCTCACTCTCCAAATAGGCGTGAATGGAAGGAAATCTGCAGCTCTCACTCTCCCTGTACTCTTCCCTCTTTTTTTGTTTTTTGTTTTTGTTTTTTGTTTTCCTTCTGTGTTCTCTCTTTCTTCTCTATATTCCCCATCTCCACCAATACGGCTACCTCAATTTGTACTAACCCTTAGGGCATCATACAGGAATGACGTGTCCTCCAGCTGAGGTAGAAATGGTCCCCACAAATATGAGTTGTATTCTTCTTTTTGTGCTATTTTGTCTATTTTTCAAAATGATGCCAGCTGGTGAAGTTTCTTGTCTTTTTCTGGTACAGTTTGCTACAAGTTGATGTAAGGATTGCTGTGAGAATTGCTGCATCATTTTTCGGATCAGATTCTTCCATTTTTTTTTTTTTATTTCTACAATTCACATATGAATTAAAACACACATCAGCCCTCACTTGATCATATTTTTCATCACAATTGCCATAATTTCAACCAAACACTAAACCCAGGATAAAAAGTTCACACAAACATAAAACAAAGGAAAATATGGTAAAAGATAACATAGATACTCTCTAAACCAACTACATTCAAGTCTAGAAGTGCCTAAGATAACTCTAATTCCTAGAGTTATCAGTCCTCCTCTTCTGGATCAATGCGGGCATCATCGTCTCCTACGGCTTTTAGTTGGTGCGGGGTTGGTGCCTCAACATGACTACTAGCGTCCTCTGCATTCTCCAATCCCCATGTTAGAGGAATGTCTACCATTTCCGCTCTCAGATGCATTTCGGCATAAATGACCTCTGAACTTAAGTGATCATAATCTGAATAGGGTAGGGGAAAGTAGATAAGTGCTCGTATCTCGTGGAGAACTCCCTACCAAAACAGCTCACATGCATCCTCTTGGCACAATTTGTATAGGCACTCAGCTAGGAGATCCTCCTCGAATCGGTGTTTGTAATCTTGCATGCTCTCACCCTGTGCAGGTGCCTATCCTACCACCTGAGTGAAGAAGCGACATCCTTGTGCATACTTCGAGTCAGCCATCCTCTCTCTGTAAAGGAAAGGACCTACAAAGTGCTCCATAATGTTGCGACGGAAATCCCTCCAACGTATAAGGTTCAAGTCTTGCCCAATAGACTCCCACCAATGCATAGCAGCACCCCTCAGCTGGATTACTACTAGTCTTCACCATGCCTCTCGTGTTATGCCACACGAGCTACATCAGGACTATATATGATGTAGCCAATCTCACGGATGAGTTCCTCCATAGTAGCGCTCTGGTCTGGCTCTTCGAAATGCAATCGTTATTTTGGTACCGAGTTCACTAAAAAATGTGTCTTCGAATGATGATCCTTTAATCGGTAGCATAATGATAGTACAGAGATACCTACTTATTAAATTAAGGTTAATAACTACCACCAATTGTAAAAAAAAAACAAAAAAAAAAAACAAAAAAAACAAAAAAAACAAAAAAAAAATAGTTCTAACTTACTTGGACAGGCTGAAGCTGATGTAGAAATGACATAAGGTAGAGTGGCAGGATACCGACTCTGATACCAACTGTAACGACCTAACTTTTCGGACCGTTAACTAACTTACTTATTCTTAATTTATTCATTCTTAACACTTATTTATATTAGGTTCCAAAAATATAGATTATTTTATTTTAGTTTTTAACATACAGATTATACTTGTACTTGAAGAGTTTAATAAATTAAAAAATTTAACTGAGAAAACTGAAAATCTTTAGAGAATAAATATCTTATTCAAATTCATACTTAAAGGACATTTAAAAAGCTATAACTTCATGTAAGTTAAAAGGAAAAACTCTGAAGTCTTTTTCTCGTAAAGTACTCCTACTAGTTTAGTAGTACCAAAATATAATAAACATAATTATAAATATAGCCGATACAAAATAATTTAAGAAGTCTAAATGCGAAAATTAAATTCGTGATGGTATCCCACTCCCTTCCTTCATTGCCTCCGTACAGCTTCGCCAGTCCAGAAAATATCTAAGTAGCAGGCTGCTTACCGGTGTTACCTACAGCACAAACATACACGTATGAGTTTTTTCTCAGCAAGTATAAATAATATCTCACAAAACATTTTCAAAAAATCATATCATCACACGTAACATCAAGAATGTTAAAAAATGTATGTGATCTATGTGTGTTCAATTATGCTTCATTATATACACGTCTTGTCTACTTAAAGGCTCCTATGTCGCACCCATATGCGCGCAATCAATGGGGAGTTGGGGGAGCGACCCTCCAACAACCTCCAAGTTCATAACTTATAACTTTCATTCTTATCATATCCTCTCACTAATTGGATGTTGATACGACACTTAATCATATTTTTCGTTAGCCACATTCTTATTATTTGTGACAATGTGTAGATTTATATGTCGCTATGCATCTATCATTATGACATACATATCTGTGAGGCATGCCGATCATATCAGTGCAAGAGAAATTATGCACGTCATATGTTTAATCAACGCAATACATATGGCTCATATACTCATCGCTTCATCAAGGTAAATCATAGAAAACATAGTACATTAACAATGAAAAAATTTTGTTCCATACTGTAAGTGAGGTTTGTACTTACTTGTCTTATGTGCTTAAACTTCTGGAGTTATACCTCCTACTACTCAAGTTTGAGAAATTATCCTGATTTAACAATATCTCATTATTAGATAGAAAAATAGTTATATAACTTTATCATTTATTTATTTATTTTATAAATTAAAGTGAGCTTAATTTACTTATATTAAAATTAGCCTTAACACTTAATTCAAATTAATTATTAAGTGTTAAATAAATTTCTACTATTATTATTTAATTAATTTAGTTTTACTTAATTTAATTTAATTGATTAATCAATTAATTAACTAATTAATTAGGTAGTAGTTAATTATTGCTTTATTTAAGTGTGTAATTATAATTTAATTACATAATTTTAATTGATTAATTAATAATTATATCATTAATAATTTAATTATGTTACTTAAATATTCTTTATCATATAATAATTATCAATTATTAATTATCATATTAATAATTAATAATTAGATTATTCAAATAATTAATGTTTGATTAATCTCTAATTAATCATCCATAGTTATATTAATAATTATATCAATGATTAATGATTAATTAATCATGTATTATAATTATATAATTACTTAACATAATAATCTTATTTACACAGCTAATTATCACTTACTAACTCTTATAATTAATTAATTAATTACTTTATTAATTACTAATTAACTTTCTGAGCATAATTACATTTGTTATATCTTTATTAGTTTAGTTATTTATTTATTTATTTCTTAATTAATTAATCAATCAAGGTAACAAGAAATCACCTAAGTGTATACGTTCCATCTAGTATTGGGCTTGTAAGGCCCAATCCCATTAGTTATGCTAATTTAGTTGGGCTAAGGTAGTCTCTTGGTATATGCCCAGTAATCTTCTAGTATACTTTATCTTAGCCCATTTAAAAACTTGTGATTCAACTTTATAAAGTTAGGGTCTTTCACATTATTTGATCATACACTTAATACCAACTCATTTCATAACTAAATATATCCATATGTTATGACTTACCCTTATGTCACATTTTAATGTTCAATCGTTTTGTTGGTGTAGGATTTTAACTTTCAAAATTTATTTAAATTTAAGTATAATTATGTTTTAGACATTTGATAACTTGTTGAAAAGCGTGAAATATCTAGTTTCTGTTTTTATAATTTTTTTTTTTTTTTTGCAAGATTTCAAGCGTTTCAAACATTAATGTGGCCGTTTTCCTAAGTATCTTATGTTGAATTCTCAGTTTACCATATTACAATATAATATTATGTAATTTATTAAATTTATGTACATATCCGTTTTAAACGCATGATATCTCATTTCGAAACTTGAGATGTCTACTTTACAGGTGTAAAGTTCTTTCCTTTATTGTTTGAGTTTTTCATAGTATAAACTTAGGTTTTGTTACTATTGGTCTCACATATGTACCACAAGTCTAGATTTATGGGTAAACTTAGAAAAATCAAAACAATTCACTTACAAGCCCAATAAGACAAGAGATATGTCATTGGAAAGTTTATGCTGTCTAGTTTGTACACTGAGAACATTTTTATAAAATATTATGTTTTACTTACCCGAAATATACAAAACATGGCTAGTACGAGGTTCCAGTAAAGACTTTCGATTAGTAGTCCAAATTTGTAAAATTCACCAAAAACTGCACATTCATTCGTTTGAGGCACATGATACCTTGTTGGAAAGCTTAAAGAATCTAGTGTTTAGATATATAACTTATAATCCAAAATTTTGAGATTAAAGGGTTCGGAGTACATAAAACCCGTGACTAGACTGTACCCCAGAGGTTCATTTCTCTCTAGTTTTGTGTCACAACTTCAAATGCTCATAACTTTAGACATACAAAAGTAAACCAAGTGATTCGAAACCTAAAATGAAGTTTATTCTTTGTAGAATCTTATTATATAATTTATTTTTCATACCAAAATTTCTAATGCATGCCATATTACCACAACAGCTACAAGCTCTAACAAAGTTCGTAGATCTTACCGAATTACTCCGTGGATCCTTTAAGATCTCGGACCTCCAAAGTTTTTCTCAAAACCTATTCCTAGGTAAGAAGAAGTCTAACATTAAGATTCCAACTGAAATCAGGCTTTAGCTCTCCAAAAATGACTAAAACACAAAGAATACCACTAGGTTACCTCTAGTAAAACGTCATCTAACTCCGCTTCACACTTCTTCGAACTTGGTAACGGGGTTGCTTGGAGCTTGAAAATGGAGGGAGGAGGGTGCTAGAGGAGTGTTGGAGATGAAGAATAGTGTTGGTGGTTCTTTTTTCTGTTTTGAGCTTGATGGTGGCTAGAGAAGTTAGGGTTTTTTAAGCTTAACTCGTGTGAGAATAAAATGAGATGTGAGGGGCTTGTTTTCAGCCAACATTTACTTTAAAGAAGCTGTATTTTGAGGGGTAAAATTGGAAAATTTTTGGATGATTCTCCCTTTGCATTGCCGCCACTTATGAGAGAGAGTTGGTGTGAAAATTTTGTTCAACAAAATGGAGATAAGGGGTCACTTTTACTTGTCTCTTCTTTGGGTCAAGTTGCCAAAATAAACCATGCCATCTTTTACATAAGGTTACATGCATGCAAAATTATCCTTTTTTTTTTTTTTTTTTCAAACCCCCTCTTGCTTTTGACCACAAAGAATCCGGATCCCCTCTTTACTTTCTCATTTTTATTTTGTTTTGTTTTTCTTTCTTCCAATTTTCCACCATTGATCCAAGATTGTCATCCTTATTCTCATCCATTGGATCTTCTATCATACCAATATTTACCTTAAGCTCTCATTGGTCACTTATCATCCAAAGCTTGGCTATTGATTTGCCTAGAATTCTTTAACATAAAACCTATACCATTGATTTCAAACTTAAGCACAATTCTTGATCAATCTTCTACCTTTAGATTTTCTAACAATAAATCCCAACTATACATATTCTATCTATGTGACACATTAATTTCCCAATCATACTCTCAAAACTTAAATATTGATATGATCAAAATAAATACTAAGATCATTAAATTGACCTACTAATAAAAATCGGAGTTTTTCCCAAAATTAACATTTATCCCTCTAATACGACATAATAAAAATTTTATATATATAAATTTAAATGTCGTTCAACTCATCTTCTATGTATCTAAAATTTCTCATGTAAATAGAGAAACTCAACATTACTAGATCATCTACATCATCATACTGATAATACATAAACAATCATTTATGATTTTGAAATTTGATATTCATCAAAATAATTCATTAGAAGTATATTAATGAAGGAAATCCATGATAATAATTCATGAATCAAGTTTATGAATTTCTAGGGCGTCACATAAATAGGTAAATCCATTTATTTACTTGGATTTATGTAGTTAATATGTACTAGATTTACTGATAAATATCCGGATTTACTAATAAATATATGAATTTACTGTATTTACACAATATTTTGTATTTACTGTATTTAGTAATAAATATATGAATTTACTGTATTTGTAAAATTTTAAGCACATCTTGTAAATTTAGTATTTTCTAAGTAATCCAAATATTTTCGAGAGTATTTTAATATTTATATTTTTATTTATTAAATTTAAAAATTACTAGTGATCTATATATTTAGATTTTTATTTATCAATATTTACTGGTGAATAAAATTATTTACAAGTAAATATGATTATTTACCAGTATTACTAATTATTTAGCAAAAGTGTAATTCCTAGTGACAATAGTATTTACTATTAAATACAAAATTTTTCCGAAAATATGATTATTTACTGGGTGCACTAAAAATAGGAAATATATATTTACTTATTGAAAATATTAGATTAACATATAATATTAAGTAAATCCAAATATTTACCAAATTAGTTGTAGTAAGTAAAACTTTTATTAATCTCTTTTTATTTCTAAGTAAATATATTTATTTATTATTTAATTTAAATTTAAGTAAATATGTTAATTTTTATTAAATTTCATAAATTACATAATGTACCTCAAAATTATCCCAAATTAACCCCTAAATCAATCAAACCCTAACCCTAAATCCTCAATTATTGTTGCCGCCATAGCCGCTGCTTCTGTCACTGTCACCATATTATCGGAGAATGGGTCCCAAAGCATCCGATAGCATTCGTCGTCACCCTATCATTGGAGATCTGAGCACATCATCTAGAAATCGCGATTGAACTGGCCAAACGTCAGGTCGTCAGCGAGATAGTTCGCAAAGCTTCTGAAGCCGCCGCCATAATATCATCACAGATCCGGAAAACGCGCATAGTCTGCATATCGTGATCGCACGAAACGTCCAATCACCGGTGGGAGATCGCGACCTCTGTTTCTCCATTGCTATTGGAGATTTGTTCGCGAACTCATATTGCCATCGACGCAAGATCTAAGGTTCACTACTGGCCAAACAAGGAAGACTACTCCGGTAGTTGATCTACACAGCTGCCACTTGCATCATGAGCCCACCAAAGCGGCGTTGGAGATCTTCGACAGCTACAGTTTAGGCAACCATGTTTTTGGGGCAAAAAAGGAATTCTACCCTTAGAAAAAGTCAAACCAGCTATTTTGTTCAATAAAAAATCATGCATGCTATATATTAACAATGAATATAAGAAATATGCTATCTACTATGATATTTTTTTTTTTGGGGGGGAAAAAAGAGTGTGGTTGTATCGAGAAAAATCGTTTATAAAGGGCAGATAAAAGGTCGGATGAGATCAGTGCAGACTTTTACTAAATAATTTGTTAAATGAGGATGAGGTGAAGTTGTGCAATCCTACAAAAGCTAGCCATCCAGATCTTAATCCTGAACACCAGAAAATGACAACAGAAGAATGTGCCAAACTTCAACAGCAAAGATCGATTGAGATTACAAACTCACCATGGGCATATCATGCTTTCTATATCAACAAATATAGAACACATTAATTATGTAAAATAGCAAGGGGACCCATTGTCTGCCACTGTCTCAGGCCTCAATATTTACTTTTTAATCAGATGTGGGGAAACGCATTAATCTAGAGAAGTCTTTTTTAGCCAAAAAAATATAAAAAATAAAAAATATCTAGAGAAGTGGAACCCTCCATGCTCGGTCTCGATCTAAGCGAAGCTTTTACAAATTGTAAATTTCTCGAAATTGTCAATATGGAGAGCCGTTTTTTACTACTTCAAGATGATCTGAAACCTCCAAAATTTAAATTACCATGTAACAAAAGAGTTAAAAATGGAATAGAAGCGAGGAAATCAAGGTTAAAACTACGAAGTTTTCTGTAAACGCCCGAAACAAGATATATTCAATTATCAAAATATAGTATAGATGTGAAATATAATAGTATAAATAATAGGAAAGAAATTGTCGAAAATGCAATAAAGTAGAGGTTAAAAAGGAACTAGAAATTAGTAATTAACAGACAAAATTCCATTAAAGAACTTCACGGATACATATACATATACACATACACATGCAAATGTATATATATTGAACAACCTAAAGCTGAGATGACTTATTCAAACTGCAGAAACAGCGGAGCAGCAAACAAACACAACAAACGATCCGACATAGATTTCTGATCATGATCACAAACACTATTACATATCTTTATTCATATCGCCTTCACAAAAGGAAACTAACTCGATCAAGCATTCCTCGCTCCATCGGTACCTGTAAAACGCTTTAATTTTTCAGAAAATGATCACACATACACCGTCTTTATTTAGATCAACATGAATCTTAGTTTTTTTTATTTTTCCCTCAAAATTCTATAACATAAAAAAATATATATATATATCTTATTTTGATTTGAAATAATAAATACATACCTATACCTGTTAAACGCTGTAAAAATGATCACAAACGCTATATTAATTCATATTAATACATAGATCTTGTTTTATTTCTCTTGAAATTGAACATAATTTAAAAAAAAAAATTCAGCTAATTTCTATTTGAAATAAAAATACATACCTCAGTCGCTGTCGCTGCTGCTGCTGCTGTCATGGTGGTGGCCGTCCTCGTGCTTCTTCTTCTCCTTCTTCTTCTTCTTCTTGTCGCCATCCTTGCCCTCGTGACCTTCACCGCCGTGGATCTTGTCCTTAACCTTTTCGACCAATCCCTGCTTGTGCTCGCCGTGTTGCTCTCCGTGGTGCTCGGGCTTGTAGTGCTCGCCGCTCTTGTGCTCGCCGCCGTGGCCTTGGTGCTCCTCCTTGTGCTTGTCCTCGGCTTTGGGGCCTCCAACGTGGAGGGCTTCCCCTATTTTGTGGATGATTCCTGACATCGCTGATAATTATGTCTTAAATTTACTTTTTCTCAAGACTTAGATCGAATTAGAAGATAAATGGTTGTGAATACAATGAATGGATATGAGGGTACAAGCTTCGATATTTATAGGCGTTTAGCCAAAGCTAAAATAAGGGTTTTCTTTTTTTTCTCTTTTATTTTTTTTTTAAGGCATTTGAGAGAAGAAGAAGCGTAAAATACGTGTTGTGGTTATTACAAAAATGCCCCGTTTGTGAATGGTGTACGTGTACGCGGCGAGAGAGAGAGGGAGAGAGATGTTTTTGTGGATAGCGATCCGTGGGGTCAACCATGGACGTGCATCCTCGTCTTTGGACAAAAGAAAAAGCTGTGGATAAGAGTTGCTTTGTGACTCTGTACCGACCAACCCACCAAAACATTTATAAGGAAAAAGACCCATATCTGAAGCCAAATTAATGATAGGACAACTAACAAAACAACTTATATGTCAGTATTTAAAAAAAAAAAACAAACAAACAAACGAACAAAAACAAAAACTAAGAACGTTCAAATTATGTAAGTTTTAATTAAAACTAAAATCATAATTATATATTTTCCAGATACAAATTGCACCTATAAAGTAGTTCTATAATGTTATATATATTTGATCAAAGTGCAATATGATTATACTATATCTCTAATTGAGTCATTCAAAAACAATTTAATTACGATATTACCTATTAAGAAATTTGATATAATCACAACTTGTTTAATTTCTATCAACTATTTTACAGAATATTAATAGAGAGACTATTGATGTAATAATATAAAAATTCAAAATGAATAGACAAGTAAAATAAAAAATCATGGATCCACACTAAACAATAAATATAATTCGGAGTCATTATAAAACTAACCCTTATTAATGTCTAGTAAAAGAATAGGATTACCATTAGAAAAAGAAGATTTGAAATATGTGGGCCATTTATTCAACTTTATCAAGAAGTAAAGTTTTTGGGTTCGATTGTCACGTGAAAGGACAACCAAAAGAAAATGAATGAGAATGGATAACCGGAATACCGGAATACCCCAAAAAAGTAAAAACCAGTAAGACCGGAATACCGTTCATCAAAAATATTTAAAAAGTTTAATAAATAAAATTATTAAATTAAAAGTAAATTTAGGGGATAATAATAATAATAGCCAAAAAAAAAAAAAAAAAAAGAAAGCCAATAATTTATTTAGAGGCCATTTGGGGCACCTTCAGATGGTCTTCCATCATCTGATTTTAAAGCCACATCTTTACATTAATTTTTTTTTTTTTTTTTTCAAAAAACTCAAATTTTAAAAATCTATAATTTTCTCATTTTAAATCAAAATAAAATATTTTTTTATATCAAAATATTCATAACCACAATACGAACAAGATAAAATTTATTTTACCTATTTTTTTCCAAACATATTTCAATTTTTTGTTCAATTTTCTATATCACAAAACTTTTTCAAAAATTATCTCTCTTAATAATACATTTTCAACTCAACTTTCAAAATATCATCTCCAAATGTCAATCTAAACGGGCCCTTAATATTTACATCTGTAGTTTGTTTGTATTTTTTTTTTTTTCGCTGAAGACACCTGTAGGTGAATGAGTACGTCTACTGCAGATTTTATTTCCGAAACACAAAAGACCACAGTGTTCGTTTCTTTTTTATTTTTATGAAAGGCAACGTGTTGGTTAAGACAATGAAAATGATGATGCTTGTTCGTGAATTTTTACCTTTTACTAAAGAAAAAGGAGATGGATATTTATTTGGGATCTTCTACAACAATAATTTGGGAAATTCCACGGTAAGGGAAAACTCGTTTACCCCGTAAAAAGAGTAAGATCTTATTTCCAAAAAAAAAAAGTAAAAAAAAGTAAGATCTAACAGCTATATATGGTTGAATTAGGAATGTGGGAACCATGGCAATACAACAATTAGACAGGAACTGAAGTATGCGAGCAGTCTGCAAAGGCGGCTACTACATCTACTGATTTTAGATTCTTGCGAAAGATCGAGAATCTAGGGTTTATGAATTCAATTAATTCTTTGTGAGAAATTGTTTGATTTTGATTTCAATCCGATGAATTGATAGGAGTTTGGAGAATTTTAGGTGGATGTAGAGTAGATCGGACGAATATAGTAATAAGGAAATTTCTGATATATGAAAATCCAGGTGGAGGATTTGAAGTATTATGTGAGCAAATTTGAGAAGAATGGCTTCACCGGCGGGATTAACTAGTATTGAAATATTAATTGATATGGTTTCTCGAATTATAGTCCCTTTTAATCTTGTCCCCCATAATAAAAGTCATCTAATAACTTTTATTTTACACTATCAACTATAGGCTATTGCTATAAATTATTGGACTAACTTTATATTATTTTTATTTATGAATGTCTATAATTTTCAGCAAGATATAAAACAACTTCAACCATAAATTAATCAATTAAAATTTTATGTAATGAATACAAAATAAGAAATCAGAAGTGCTAGATATTTATCAATACCCTTATTTAAAAGGAGTGCATTTCGTTCTAGTCTCTCTTCCCATCACATGATGAGTTTTAAGCTCGTCACGTATCATTTTTAAATGAAAAAATTAATTTTATTTTATTTTATTTATCTATTTTATGTGATCCTAATTCAGTCCTGTGATAATTTTAAATAAAAATTAAAAAATTATTTTTTGCTTTATTTTACTTTGTACTTTTCAACTAGTTATTATTACAAAGAAAGATGGACAGTCTAAAAGATGTCGGTATTCGCGGCATGGATGAGGGCGATGTATAAGGGTCTCGATCACATCATGTAAAGGTCCCCCCATCCCAAAATAAATTCACGTGCTTCTGGCAAGTGGAAGCACAACCCAAATTCTAATATATATATATATATATATATATATATATATATAAACTAATCCAATCCTAATCCTCTTTTATGTCACTCTCGTTCATGGGATGGGCAACGCTTTTGCTAAGAACTTTTGCATATTATTAAATAAAATATAAGCAAAAAATAAAAATATATATATATAATTCTTCTTTTTTTGCTAGTCAAAAGTAGCAAATAATAATTCTCCCATACATTAATTGTTTCGCAAAAATGAACGGCATTGCTTTACTTTCTTTCCATCGTTTGACACGCGTATAGTTATATTCTTGCCGACAAACTAGATATTTTATTGTCCTTATCGTCAGCAATATCTCAAGAAATAAAATACTCATGAACAGATGAATTTGATGCTTTTATGCATAGAAATTATTCGGTAGACCGTTGTAATAACGTGATATATCAGCTTAATAAAAAATTAATAATTAGAATAATTTATCTATATCATTGTTATATAGTTATATTTCTCATATTTCATAATCTTCTAGAAAAATTTCTACTAATAAAATAATAATTATCTTATAAAAAAATAAAAGATTATTTATCTTAGCATATATTTGATATATGTGATTAAATAGAGTTTTTTAGGTTGGAATTAAATTGAATTGAATATGTATTTGATAGGGTATTTAAACTGTTGGAACTAAAAAATGTAAAAATTTGAATGTGTTCTTTAAAAGAATTACTATGGAGCTTGTTATATCCATCTCAAAATTCTATATAGTTAAAAAAAAAATCATCTCATTTAAACTTATATATGTAAAATTGTATACTTTTAAAGTTTTAGTTACAAAAACTATGAATAATGAAATTAAGGTTGATTTTTCTAAAAAAAAAGACAAAAATGATTTTTTTTATTTTTTTTATTTTTTTATGTACTATGCTTCTTTATCATTTGTCATTCTCTTGCTTCAGGTATGATTGGGACAACATCTTCGAATGATAAAATATTATTTGATTTAAAATTTTCAACTCCATTTCATATTTTCTTTCTCTTTTATTTTCAAAAAACTCAAATTTTAAAAGTTCATAACTTTCTTATTTTAAATTGAAATGAGATGATTTTATGTCAAAATGCTTGTAACGATGAGATAAACAAGACAATATCGATTTTGCATATTTTTTTCGTAACCCATTTTTAATTTTTATACTATTTTCTATATCACATAATTTGTTCAAAAGTTTTCCCCTCCCTTGACACACATTTTCAACTTAGCCTCCAAAATGTCATCTACAGATATCACTCCAACAGGGCCCTTAGTTTTTTTTAAGTAAATATTCTTTTGGAAAAACATTTCCATTAAAAAAAAAAAAAGAAAAGAAAAAAAAAAAAAAAAAAGCCAACAAAGCGTTGGATGCTTTGGAAGGGGGAAAAAAAGGCTGGTTTGTAGAAACAAGTAAACAAAACGTTCGATACTTGAAAACCAAAAAAAAAAAAAAAAACAAAAAAAAAAAAAAAACAAGGTCTTCCAAAAGCTGTTCAGTATCATGACAATGTTAAGCCATCCAATAAAATGAAACAGGGAATACTTAAAAAAAATAAAAAGAAAGAAAAAAAAAACGTGAGATTTAATTGGTGAGTGAAAAAATGTAGTTGAAAGAACTTTGGTTTGGTGAGTGAATAAGGATTAAAATTGTAATTTGATTGCAGGGGTTTTTATAGAATAAACAAGAGGTATAATAAGTAATAATTAAAATAAAAAATTTAAATGTTGGACAGTTTAAGTAGAGGTGTGAGAAAAGCAAAAAGGATTGTTAACAAAAAAAAAAAAAAAAAAAAAAAAAAAAACCGGTTCTAATATTAGCCACCTCTATTCCACTATAAGTGAGAACAATAACAAGTGTGAAAACTCGGGGAGCTACCATCGAAAGTAATCCATCTCAACTAGAGGACTCGGCTTCTTCAAGAGCTAACAGCCAGTGGCTGATAGAGCCCATCAACAACTGGTCGCTAAATCGACAGACATGCATGATGCATGACTCAAATCCTTGATTTGATAGAAGTGAAGGCTTTACGTAAAGCCATCTTTACCATCGTGCCACTACTACCGGTGGTTGTACTTGCCAGGTTTACTACATTATCTATGTATATATATATATATTGATACATAATTTAAAGGACAAATACTAGACTATGTAACATTTTCATTGAATACACAGCTTCTTACCAAATACCAATGTTTAAAATTGCGCAATTAGGTATTAAGGCGTAAGTCTCAAAATGAAACTATAAAATAAGTCGAAAAATATGAAAAATCATATGGTAGGTAAAAATCATAACATAACGTAACCAAAGAGGAGCAGCCAAAATGACGGTTTCTGTAGAACAGGATTGTTGAACACATTTAGGGTTTCTTAAGCCGTAAATATGGGTTTCTTTGGACTGGAAAAAACCTCAGAAAATTTGAGGCTACCGCCTCATTTATTGCACAATAGCGTGCGTTTTTTTGAGTACGCCTCAATTCAGATAGGCGTACGCAATTTAGTGTGCACTTGAGGCTTAGACCTCATTACTTTTTTTCCCCGCAATTCACTGAGGTGCGCCTCAAATTGCGGAATTTTAAACACAACCAAATACTGGGATTAGTTAGGAGAGAGAGAAATATTAAATCAACAACTGAGCAGAAAGGATCATAAAAATTGCAAAGAGTTGGAGTAATGCCTGAAAACTATACAATTTGCAAGATAATATCCACAAATCAGTTCAATTTGAGTTGATAATTATCTAAAAAGCAGAGTATATTAACAAGAAAACAATGAATACTCATCTTTTTTATTTTTTTTTATGTTTCTAGGTACTAAATGACAATCATCAAGACGGACACAATATTGGCAGAAAAAGGATGTCATAAAATTAGATTATACACAAATATAAATTCTAGAACACTTCACGCAAACCGATGTAAATGCGAATTCTCAAGTGTCACCTGATTGCTCCAAGTAAATTGGCACCATCAAGCTTCGCACCTTCTAATTGCTGAACGAAAGAAAAAAACGGGGGTTACATCTTGAACTGAACACGGTTAGAGTTACAAACTACGCTCGACCACTTTATGTATGAATAATAGTGACAGAAAACAAAACAATTTCTGCAATAACTTCACAACGAATATTTCAGTCAGGGTTTACTTACGGTATCTCTCAGATTCACTTGTCGTAAATAAGCTCGTTGAAGGTTTGCACCCCGCAAATTGGTATTACTCAACTTGGCACCCTGAAACACAATTCTTACAACAATAATATATACATAGTCGTTTCAATTATTACCCTTAACTACCTATATCGCATGAACTGACAAGAAGAAAATTGAAATTCTTCCTTCGATGTTTCTAATACGCAATTATAAAGCTAAATAATATTTACCTTCAAATTGGCTCCTTCGAGTATAGCTCCCTCCAAATTGGCATTTGTAAGATCAGCATTCTGAAGGGGAAAAAAAAAAATCAGTAAGCAAATTTATAAATAACGATAACCCGATAAAGGATTCAAAAACATTTTGTTTGCATCTTAAGTAAACAACATTTTTCCTTTCGAACAATAATAATAAATAAACAATAACAACATATTTTTTATTTTTATAATTTTACACCTGATAAGTTTTCTTTTTTTTTTTTTTTTTTTTTAAATACGTTTCCTTTTATTAACTAAAAGTAAACCATATTTTAACAAAATATCTGAGAAGCTCCACTGTCTTATATTGCCTTATATATTTTAGTAATTAACAGAAAATAGGTTTACATGTATGCCCGTAATAACAGGACTTTTCTTCATCAGATTATTATTATTATCATCATTATTATTACTACTATAATTTGAAAGAAACTCAAATTTGATTAAAAAGGTTTTTTTTTTTCTTTTTTCTTTTTTAAATCAGAAAAAAATACAAAGACGATGGGGGGGTCCTTCATGAAAACGAAAGAAATAAAAAACAATTATATAATCCTATTTACACAACTTAACCAGATCTGACAAATTTAAATTAAAAAAACCTTTGTCCTCAGACAACCAAATAGCAACAGTGTTTCATGTATCTACCAACATTTTTCTGAACAAACCATTTCATTCCAACCAAATTGACCAACACAGCCCCAATATAGCAAAGTTTCTTTATCAGGTTATTGGTTCTTCACAAAGACTAAATTTAATTTAATTCATGAAGGTGAAAAAGATCGATATGAATTCACAAAAAACGATAGACAAACGAACAACCTACCATTCTATGAAGATATTCCACACCTAAACAACTCATAAGACATAATAATTGAGCAAGATCCCAAAAGTTGAAGTTTGAGTTTTTAATTTCTTTTCAAAAAAATTAAGTCCATTACATCCCTATTCAACAAAAAGAACATCTAACGAAACATCAAATAAAGATGATGACATCTATAAATATTCCCCATAAGAAACCAAGTAGGGGAAGAAAAAAGAAACACAGTTGTCACAATTAGTGACCAAAGGAAATCAATTTTTGAGGATGTTTAATTTGTGAAAAGCAATATGTTTTGGACAATCCCAAGTACAAGAATGCCAAATCCGTGGTATTCTCTTCTAGCATTAAGTTCATGTCCAGAAAACATTTTTTTTCTTTTTTCTTTTTGGAAACACTCATCATTCCATTAAACCTAATCAAGGCGAGTATGGAACAATAAAACTCTGTGATTCAAGATATATGAATTCTACACCTGTAAATGTGCAGAACGGAGATCTGCTTGGCAGAAGCTACAGTCTATCAAGCATGCATCTGCAAAACCAAAATAAAAAATAAATAAAAAAAAAAGACACTAAGCACAACATCCCAAATAAACTAGGACACATAATCTTCAATAAGACGATTAGGAAAAATTCTCAGAAGTATTCTTTGACCTCCAAAAAACTTTGAAGAAAAATAATCTGTTGAAGGTACTACTAGAATAGGGAAAATCAATAGTGCTGAAGGAAGCCATGGTAAAAAAAAGTCGAAAAACAACAAATCCTCGGATATCTTTTGTTCAAGTTCATTGTGATCTGCATCCTATGTAGTTTTCACTATGACAAGTTAACAAGAGAAACATATTTGGTATAGTTTGTCATTGACCCATTCCTTTAACTCAAAAGAAAAAGAATCATCACTTGAATGCATTACTTAAAACTTTGAGTGTGCACACTAGATGTTATAGTTCTTTTTAGAACCCAAGGAACAATAAAACAACTTAAAAGAAAAGTAGAAAACAAATAATTCCAAAGCTCACAAACTTTCAGTACATCAGTCTTTCAGAAGACAGCTGAAAACGGATGCTTTGATATTCCAACAAAGTATTTAACACATTAGAGAAGAAATGAATTCATCCTCTTTTGGAAGAGCCCAGATTCCAAATGAATGAAAATATGACTGAATTGGTCCTAGTTACTCTTTGGGATGGAGTGGAAGAAGGGAAGAGTCCAAACTTTGATTCGATTTGTGCCCAGCGCGAACCAATTTCTCAGTGGACATTTTAAATTCTCAAAAGAAAGACACAAAAGAGTGAAAATTTGGTAGTGGAACAACATGAAATTAGAGTCCACATAAACAAAACATTTCCTAGGAATAAGTGTACAATAGGATGCAACAAGAAATATGATACAAAGTCTTAAGCACTAAAACAGTTAAAGATGATAAGACAATTAGTCAATTATGGTTAGAAGTAGAAAATTTTGCCTTGTAGGTTTGCACTCTGAAGATTAGTACCAGCTAATAAAGCTCCACGTAGATTGGCCCCAGTAAATTCACATCTTTTCTAGACAAAATAAGACCATTAAAAGGCTTAAACATAAAATATTAAAAAATGAAAGAGAGTAACCCTTGGAAGTGTCTTACTCTCGCAAAGTTGCATTATGGAAGATTGCTCCCTCAGCATCCACATCCTGCGACCAGAATTGGTGCAGCAGAACATTAAAAAGAAGAACACTCAAAGAAATTGTATACAACCGTGATAATATTCTTGATCATCTGATAACTTCTCTCAAAGTAGAGAACTTCGGGCTTAAATAGAGAGTTTAGCCTAGAAATAGGAAACCAAATCAAATGGGAAACCTAGAGAATTACAAAGAAAATACTAAACAGAAAACAAAGAAATATAAAAACAAGGAAAGTCTAGAATCTAGAACAGTACACTATTGACTATTGCTTGTCATACATAAAGAAGACATGTAGAAATAATTCAAATATGGATGCAAAAGGCATAAAAAGAACGGACAATTTTATACGCCACACACAGATAAAGCTTTTAAAGATGTTCCTCTTTCCCTAATTGTTCTTAACTGGAGGGATGTTATTGGACACTATGTTTTCGTTTCTAGTGCCTTTTTTTTTTTCCTAGTGTAATTTTCTTTTTGTTGCTTTGCTTACTTGCCTTTTAGGATACCTCATCCTCTTTTCCTTTCTATTTGATCCATTTATCAATATAAGTATTGTTTCTTAATAATATATATATATATGTATGTATGTATGTATGCTTGTAAACCACACAGGTATAATCTCTCAAAGACGTCTAGCTTTAACAATGGCAAAAAAAAAATTAGAGAAAAAAAACATTTTCCATGTTGCACTCAAACACTAAGATAATATCTGTTATTCTGCTTTTAGCTTAAATTATGATTGAAACATAACCCACCCGGAACTTAGCACACTGTAGGTTTGCTCGTGAGAAGAACACATTTCTAATACACGCATAGCTGAAGTCTACATATGATAGATCCTGCAGTTCAATGACAAGATAGAATTATGTAGAACATCATAAATGCAGCATTGTATGAACCCCACCAGCTAAGTAACGTAACTGTCTGTATCATATTCATATGATGCTGAAGAATGCGTATGGGATCTTTTATTTATTTTTTAGCATCAAAATGAGATCTACAGCTAGAAAGTACAAGGCTCTGAAAAGATACCAGTTTCGAAAGGTCAAGACCAGAAAGATTAACGCCTCGAAATCTAACTCTCGCAGATTGAATACATTTGATGATATCTGTACGCGTTAGCTCAGTAGTTAACTCTTCATCTTCCTTCCTTTTACTCATAACTGCATCAAGCCCCTCTATAAGACCCTGTAATTAATAAGGTCAGGCAATGATATATAAAACATCCACAACTTACTTGTGATGGGTGAAAATAAGTTATAAACCATATTAATGCATTCTCATAAGTTAATGTTTAATTATGAGAGGTTCTGTCTAACTATAACATCATCATTCAACATAATTACAGAGAATAGAGACCTATTACTGTCAGCATATGAGGAACAATGAACAGTGAAAACCTAGACTGAATTGGTTTATTAGTTCAGTTTTTAAGGACAAGAAATTCAAGAAGCTTAGAAGACATTTCTGTAGCCCAAAAAAAAAAAAAAAAAAAGCTTCATCTACCAAAGGAGCGTAGCATAAAGCACAAGAAGAAAATCTGAAAATCCGTCATTCAAGGTTGTTGGATAGAGTGACGAGATTTCAAAATTTTTGAATATAACACAAGATATCAGTTATGATTCATATTCAAAAATAAAAACCTGCCTCAACAAATGTGAGATTACAAACTAGCAAACTATAAACCAAGGCATCTTTGGTTCATGTGAATGTTCTACCCATATTAATATCAAAAAGAAATTAGCATTTTGAAATACCATGAAAGACGGCCGAAATGGTGATGGAAGAGAAAATTCGTTAAAACCTTTGGTGTCTGAGACTTTGCCCAGACTAATCCACGGGACCCATGCAAAGCACCCCTCCACATGGATGAGGTAAATGTCGGGCATTTGGCCCGTGGGCGTGACCCCAAGGAATTGGTAGCACTCAATGGAAATCGAGTCTTATAGATCTAATGCTTCATGAGGCACTAAGTCCAGGTTAGAATTCGTTAAAATTTTAGTGTTGCTAAATATCTCTATTGTTAAGGACAAACACGAAACACCAAGTACCAAATCTCAACATACCAGTAGCTGATCTACTGGTAGAATTTTATTCAGCCTCCAGTAGGAAGCTCTGACCATTTAGAGTCTTTTAAAGTGGTAACAACACCATCCACTAGAGTGCAATTAAAATTGAACATACAGCAATAGTTAGTTGCAAACACAAAAATGTAAAGTACAAAACTCCACTTACCTGTAGCTGATAATATTCTGCCTCCCGCAGAAGCTCTGAATATTCAGAGTCTTTTAATGTAGGGACAACACCATCCCTTAACCAATTAAGAATGTGTCGAAAATACTTGCCATCTCTATCAACAAACACAAACCCCTGTAAGAATTCAATAAGTTTGAGGAACTCATTTTGTTCTTATGTGCTTGAAAGAAGAAACATTCCACTTATCATCCATATATAAAACATCTTCTAGGACATCTGTGCTTATTCATTACTAGCACCACTAATGTAGAAGTTAAAACTTACATGCATACAAATATGTTTGTGTGTGTATAACACATAACATAAGGTGCATACGCCAATGTATACACACACCCTTACACAAACACAAGCACATGCACATGCACATATACAAATCTTAATGTAACCTCATTATACAGAATCACATAGTCGCAAGCATAAATAGTTATTGAATTATCCCTCCCCCACCCACCTCTCTCTCCCTCACGCATTTTCTAGTGAAGTTCTACAAAACTAAACTAAACAAGATGACAAATAACATGGGCGACACATTAATCCACTAATGCATGAGAATAATGTAATCAGGGATATAAATATTAGTAGTTTAAGCAACCATTGAAACCATAATAATTATTTAGCTCTCCTTTAATAATTAATAGTATTTAAGAAACTGAACATTATAGGTTGTTAACATCATCATATCACAGCCAAAAAGAATAAAAGAGAAATAAAACTGATGTTATTTAGGCAAAGGCTAAAAAATGAAGGAAAAAAGTGAAGGATTTGAGTAAAGTACAGATGAAACAAGTGGTTGACTACAAGCAATCTCGGCATTCACGTAATCTAATCAGCTTTGGTATTTAGTAACGTTGGTTTTATATTATCCGGAGAGATTACAATTTCCTACGGATACGGCGTCAGTCTTTCAAGGGAGTGGAAAGAAATGCAGAAAGTATGTAACCTAACAAAAGGAACTAACCTTTTCAGGGTCCTGGCACACGGTATGCCTGCCACTGAACATTGCAGCAAGCATTGAATGTGGCTCTCGCTGAGTCAAAGTATCAACCGTAGTCCAATATTTCTTCCCTCCTAACCAAAACAAAGAAAGAAAAGAAAAGAAAAAAAAAAAAGAAAAAAAAGAAACATTAACTTTAATGATAATCAAAAAGTTACAAGACAAAACATAAAAGAAAGGACGAGGAGTCCTCACAAAAAACAGAGTGCAAGAGACTAAATAACTGCAAAGAAACTTCTCCTATAGACACTACAAAAACGGACCCCAGCCTCTAACTATATCGCACAAAAACAAACAGCTTTCTTTATCATGATGAACCCGGATAGCTACCCAAGATTTAACTCTATCACATATCACATCACTAGTTTCCTAAGTATCTTTGAAAATTCTCCTGTTGCGTTCCCTTCCAAATTCCCCAAAAGATAGCTAAAACAGCTGTGTCCCGCATATGGTTGACGAACATAAACAATCAAAACAATTCCAAAAAAGTTAGAACTACTATGACTTCATTGGAATAACCATAATAAGTACCAAAAACAGATTATTTACTAGTCATTCGTGTCGTTTCAAGTATTATAAAGGAAACTCTCCACAAGTTCAAAAACAAATATTAGCACCCCAAGGTAATGAAAGATAAGATCCACATTGCTTCAGGTACGACTGAATATAAAGGAATTTTCTTTTCTTTTGTTTCAGAGATTGTAAAAAGGTAGCCAAAGCGTAGAACATCTCCAATGCAAATGCCAATGCCAATACTATATTTGGCATAAAAAAGTGCGCAAATAAAATATTTAGTATGTTGTTCTATCATGTACTCTCCAATGCATAATGCTAATCCAAACGTTAAATCTACTTTTGTCATAAATATTAAGTTTTAGAAGTAAACTTCTAATTTTTAACATAAATTGAAAATGATAATCTTGAAGTTATCAAATGAAAGGAAAATACATCAACAAATAGAAATATAAATGCCAAATTTTTTCATATCATTTGCTTGGTGCCGAATTCGACAAATTAGCGAGTGAGTTTACGACCCAAATGCCAAAATTTTAAATTGGCATAATAATTTGGGTCTATATTATAGATGCTGTAAGTTATTTTCATGTTAATCTAGCAAACTACAGCCTTACAAACGATGCCCCCATGATTCCAACCAACTCTAGAGCTCTGTTTGGTTGCTCAGAAAACATCGACAACAGCATAACCAAAACAGAAAAGCTCCTAGTCAATGAAAGGACAAATGCTACTACGCTTTTCAACCAAAAAAAAAAAAAGAACCGGAGCACCAAAGATTCTCTGTCGTTTTAAAGAATTTTTCTTGGAAAACAAACAAGGAATAGAGTGCAGAAATTGGAATAAGAGATAGGCTGCAGAAATTTAGGGATCGAAGTTCGTTGTAAAGAAATCGATTTGAAGAGAAGTGAAAGGATTAACTGAATTTGACTTTGCACAGAATGGGAAAATACTTTGTACCATAGAGAGAGATAGAGAGAGAGAGAGCGCTCTGACCGATATTAAGGCGAATAACAGAGGAAGAATCAGAGTTCGTCATCGTCTGAGGCTCAAAGCAGACTCACAGAGAGAGAGAGAGAGCTTAACAGAGAAGGTATCCACCGAGTAGGTAACTCTGACTCGCGCCTTTTGATTAGGGAAAGAAAAAAAAGGAGAATTTTGATGAATGCCCAAAAAATAAAAATAAAAAATAAAAAAAGGGGGACAAATTACTTTTTTTTTCCCCAGAATTTTAAGTTTGTTATAAAATGTCTCAAAAACTTTAATTCATACTATTTATTTTTCTTGAATTTTGAAAAAGTTTGGAAATTTTTTCCTTCAATTAAATCATTAACGAAAATACACACGACACTTGTTGGAAAAATGAGTTGCAGATATTGTTTAAGGTTAATTTCAAAAATAACACTTATATGAAAAATATTATTAAAACTAGCATTATTTTTGTTTCATTTTATACTAGCACTGCCACGTCATTTTTTCTTCTGATTTGTGGGATCCAAAAGCTTTTAAGGGATGCCAGATTCTGGGATAACCCTTGTCTTCCCACCTGCCCAAATCTCCCTGTGATGCCCTGACTTGATTTTCAAACCATTTTCAATATTTTAGAAAGAGAAAATATCATTTAGAGAGAGGAAGATAGCAAACGAGAGAGAGAGACATGCCATAAGAAAACCGTCGAAAACCACTCCAAAGCCGCTCAGAAATCGTCGAAAACCACCACCCACACCCTCTATAAAGCTTTTCGAACTCTGTAATGGGTGAAGAATATTCAAAAACCACCCAAATCTAGTTGAAAATTCTTGAGGCTCTCATATCCAAACCCACAAAGTTGGTGAAGAAAAAAATTACTCCTGAAAGGAGGTCTCCTTGACTAATGCCTTCAGCAGAGAAAATGCCACCGGTAGAGAAAAACCCTAAAAATCCGACACCAGAGAAAAAAGAAAGGCGCCTGAGGAAGGATTGAAGAGAAAACAGGGGGAAAATGAAGTTAAGGAATCTAAGAAGGCAAAAAAAAAAAAAAAAAAAAACCCTAGAAGAGAATAATGTGGATGTTGAAGGGGTAAAAATTTTGAATTTTGAATTAATTTTTTAAAAATTTTGCATTTTTAATAGATATTTGGTGAAAATGTGCATTTTTAATGAGGACATTTGCAATTTTAATTGATTATATAAAACAATTTTGCATTTTTATATGTGTTTTTAATAAGATTATGCATTTATAATTGATTTGTTGGAAAAAGTTTGCATCAAAAACCTAAAGTTTGTATTTATTTGATTTTGTGATATAAACGAAAAGTTTGTTAGTTTGATATTTGGATTTTAAGAGGAAAATTGAATGTATTTGTTGATATAAATTTTTGGTTGCCGAAGGTGTTTGGGTTTGTGTTGATATTTGGTTAATTGTTGGTGATATTGAAAAATGCGGTTGTGTGGTTATTTATCTGATATCATGTTGTAATTTTATCCATAGGTCATTTTTATGATGACTTACTGGTCATTAATTTAATTACTTAAAGTTCTGTTATTTCCTATTGGTTATTTTTATGATTACTTGTTGGTTATAAATATAATTACTCTCTTGTGATACCATTATCACAGGTTCAGTATGTTTGACGCGTACCAGATACTGAAATTACCCGTGCGAAAATAAATATTTTTAATTAACATTACAGACACTTGTAAAAACTTGAAAGAGTGGTTGTCACTCTGACATTACAAGGGAGTGATCTGGCAACCATGCATTAAGAAATTTCTGAAATTAAAGATGCTTGGCTGGGCTGGGCAGGTCTTGCACAACATAGTAATGCGTTTGACGAATCACTCAAGAATAGGTGTTGCTCTGTGGTTTGAGGTTGGCGAAGACCTGAGCAAATTTTTTATCAAAGAATTCCGCCTGATAACCGACATAAAATGTGTAAGGTTTGCCTATCTTGCACTGGCGGTTCGATTAAAGAGTAGATATTTCTCTACATTACGAGTCGTGTCAAGAGAACATTTGGAGGTGCAGCTATCAAATGTAAAATTTGACAACGACGATGACGCTGTCAAGCTTGGTTTACTGTACGTGATATTTTGCATTCCTCTTGCAAATGCAAATTTCGTGAAGATAGACCCAAAATATTTTGCCCTAGCCGATAACTTAGAGGAGTTCAATGCTTTTCCGTGAGGTGTGCTCTCATGGGAGGCAACCTGTGCTGTAATACATAATGTAGTTAAAAACGGGGCTGTCTTCAAAGAAAAGACCATTAAAGAAGGCTAATAAAGTGCATTGCAGTATCACAGGCTTTCTTCATGCCTTACACATTTGGGCATACGGGAGCATCTCAACAATAGCAAGCAAATTCACGACCAAGCACGTTGAGGCCAATCCTCATTTGTTGTCATGGACCTCCACGAATAATGTGAAGTTTGATGCTGTGATGTCGGCTTTAACCGTTGTTGGTAAGAAACACGTAATTTCTATATTATTATTACTGATAGTGTCAATACAAGTATTGGTCATTTACATAATGACAGGTGGTAATTTTTGTAATGACCATACTTTTGTTAGTGTCAATACCAATGTTGATCATTTATATAATATCCTGGTGGTAATTTTTTATTGTATCAAATGTGTGCAGCCACAATGTTTTGTGATGATGCTAACTGACAAAGAGATGAAGGAGTCATGTGTTGCATAACAATATTCGAAGAAGGACTCTACAGTTGTGCCTTAGGTACCTCATAAGACACCTGTCATGCAACCGATTACCATGACAAACTCCGATTGGCTGGAGTTTCAGAAAAAGATTCAGGGAGAGGTCGAGTCAATGAACAAAAAATTAAACAAGCTAAGAAAGGGACAGAAGAAGTCCAGAAAGCTCCTATATAGGATTCTAAAATTGTTGTATAACCTCAATGACAATGTTGAGGGGGCCCAACCACTACGTACCATGTGAGCTACAGGCACAAGATGAATGTTAAGAACGACAACTCGGATGCCATGAAGACTGATTCTGATGACCTCCGATTTGGCCCTCAAGATGATGGCTCCTTCACTCTGACATCGGTGACATTACAAATAAAAGTATGAAGGCAGCCATGGATTTCTTAAATGCTGATTAGGTAATTGTTTATAGTTACTGGTAATTTCTATGATGACCCCATGGTGATTGATATAATGACCGCTGATGTTTTTCCATTTTGCAGGAAGACAAAGATGAAGAGAAAGAATATGAAGAAGAGGATGAGGAAGAGGAAGAAAACGAAGATGACGAGGGAGAAAATGATGAGGTAATCTTGAAAAATTCTATATTGGGAATACTTTATATGCAGATGGTCATTTTTGTAATGACCAACTGGTCATTTTTATGATGACCCATGGTAATTGATTTAATGACCGCTGATGTGTTCCCCTTTTACAGGAAGACGAAGATGAAGAAAAAGAAGATGAAGATGACGAGGGAGAAAACAATGAGGTAATCCTGAAATTTATGTGTTGGGTATACCTTATATGCAGATAGTCATTTTTGTAATGACCAACTAGTAATTTTTATAATGGCCTAACTGTGAAATTACAGAGGAAAAAGATAAAGAGTACAAAGAAGAAGGAGAGGAGGGACAAGCCGAAAAGGAGGAGAAAGAGTATGAAAACGACAAGGAAAATGAGGAGGAAAAAAATAATGAAGAAGCCAAGGGAGAAGAGGATGAAAGAAATGATGAAGAAGCAGCCATGGAACAAGATAAGGAGGAGAGAAAGGATGAAGAAGCAACCAAGAAACAAGAGGAGAACATAAATGATCAGGTTGTTACACATGTACTAATTTCTGTAACAAACAAACATAATCATTTTGATTATTACAAACAAGTCATAATTTTTTGATCTGTTTGATATTTGTCATTTATATATCCCTAAACAGAAGAGGTCCAGACTTTTAAGACTTGGACAAAAGAGGTCCAGACCTGTGGTTGAGAGTGGCTCAGCAACCCATGCTCTGACGAAGATGGTCAAAGTTTATGCCCTCCCACGAGGTATCTCAGATGAACCTACTAAAGAGAACCTAGACCAATTCAAGGCATGGATAAAGAAAGGATTATTAAAGAAACCTCCTCGAGGGTAATTTGGTTGTGACAAAAAAATATCATTTTGCTTTGAAAATGATATTTAATATTATCCTTACTAATTTAATTATTTTTTTTAAGAACGGCATGCTCGATACATCGCAAAGTATGAGACGTTGGACAAACTCCATGACCTCGGATCTATGGCATTTGAGAAAAAAAAAAGTTGGTTTTATGAGTTGCCAACCTCTCATGTGTGGCTCTGGGATAAAGTAAGTCGTCCTTTTTTTTTAAAAACTATGTAATCAATTTTTGTTGACCTTATGTGAAATAAGTAATTTTTGTGCTGACTTGTACTGTTTTGCCATTTGCTTCTAGTTTATGTATGCATCATATTGATGTTGCATTCTACCATCTAAGGAAGAAAACCATACATTTTCCTGAACTGCTGCAACGAAAGGTCACAACAGTAGACACGTTTTTTAGAGCCAAGATTGGCGCATTATGGCCCGTCTACAATAAAGTACTAGATAAATTTGATTGGGGATCGTGTGATTCTTTGCTGAAGATCATACTTGGCATGTCTATCTGTTGCAGTTTATCATGGTTTGAGGTGAATACTGTACTAATCTCAATGCACTTGGAAGATATGAAACATTGGGTATTAGCAAATCTTGACCTTCTGAATTGGACTATTGAAGTGTGCGACTCTCTGAATTCTAAAGGCCCTCACAATGACAAGGTCCGAGAAGCATTAGAATGTATATCCAAGTTTATTTCAATGCTGGTTGAGAGAATTAGTTTTTTTTTTTTTAATTTAAACCAAGGAACCCTCCAAGAACTTACTAAATACCTGTCACCATCAAGCAAGATATTCATCGACAAGAAAATGGGTGAGTTAATGTATTGATATTGTATTGCTACGACCTTCTTAACGGTGATATTGATGTGGTTTGTGATTCCTTCTCATTTGTGAACCGTGAAACATGGGTAATTATTGCATTTTTACCATTAAGAATGTTGAATGCTTGATAGAAGGGAGGAACGTCCGTTATTGGCTTATTCAGAGACGCATGAATATGTTTTTGAAGTGGCTAACATGTTATCTGTGGTATTATACAAAGAGGAACGTTAAAGACAATTACAAAAGTGATGAGGATGAGGATATGACAGACATCAAAATAAGCTTTTTTTTTAAATTATTTTTTATGTTTTTATATTTTCATGATATAAATATCTCCATTATGTTCTTCATTAGAGACCATTTTTAAATATTTAGAACTCCTTTTGTTCCAACATGTAATGGTGAACATGTTATGTTTGCTCTACAATATATTTTTGTCAAACCATTAGTATTGAGAAGGTCATAATGAAATTGATCTATTGGTCATTATGAAAATGACCATTTGGGTTAAACATTCAAATGTTATGCAAATTTTTTTTTTTTTTAATTATAGACAACGTATGACAACTCTCATTTGTGTTTTAGAACCCCTCTTATTACATCAATGTCAAGATATATGTATCACACCAATAGTATTGAGAAAGTCACAATGAAATTGACTTGTTGGTCATTATGAAAATGACCATTTCGTTTAAACAGTTCAATGTTTCACAAATCTAATTTTTATTCATTATAAATAACGTATAATAACTCTTATTTGTGTTTTAGAACCTCTCTTTTACATAAATGTCAAGATATATATTACATCATCAGTATTGAGAATGCCATAATGAAATTGACATGTTAGTCGTTATGAAAATGAACATGTGGGTTAAATAGTCAAATGTTATCTAAATCTTTTTTTTTTTTTTTTTTTTCATTATAGACAACGTATAACAACTCCTATTTGTCTTTTAAAACCCCTCTTATTACGTCAATGTCAATATATATATATCACACCATTGGTACTGTGAATGTCATAATAAAATTTACCTGTTGGTCATTATGAAAATGATCATGTGGGTTAAACTATCAAATGTTATGTAAATTTATTTACTTTTAATTATGGACAACGTATGATAATTCTCACTTATATCTTAGAACCCCTCTTATTACGACAATGTCAAGATCTATGTATCACTCCATTAGTATTGAGAATGTCATAATGAAATTGACATTTTGGTCATTATGTAAATGACCATATGGGTTAAACTGTCAAATGTTATACAAATATATATATATATATTCATTATAGACAACGTATGAAAACTCTTATTTGTGTTTTACAACCATTCTTATTACATCAATGTAAATATATATATATATCACACCATTAATACTGAGAAGGTCATAATAAAATTGACATGTTGGTTAATATAAAAATGACCATTTAGGTTAAACTGTCAAATGTTATGCAAATCTTTTTTTTTTTTTCATCATAAATACATATGACAACTCTCATTTGTATTTTAAAACTCTTCTTATTACGTCAATATCAAAATATATGTAGCATACAATTATTACTGAGAATGTCCTAATATAATTGACCTATTGGTTATTATGAAAATGATCATTTGTCTGAAACTATTAAATATTATGCAAATCTGTTTTTTTTTTAAATTATTGACAACGTATGATAACTCTAATTTGTGTTTTAGAACCCGTATTATTATGTCAATGTCAAGATATATGTATCTCACCACTATAACTGAGAAGGTCATAATGAAATTGACCTGTTAGTCATTATGAAAATGACCATTTGAGTTAAACTGTCCAATGTTACGCAAATCTAATTTTTATTCATTATAAACAATGTATGACAACTTCCATTTGTATTTTAAGACCTCTCTTGTTACATTAACGTCAAGATATCTATAATACACCATTAGCACTGAGAATGTCATAATGAAATTGACATGTTGTTCGTTACGAAAATGACCATGTAGGTTAAACTGTCAAATGTTATGCAAATCTTTTTTTTTATTATTATAAAGACCATATGACGACTCATGTTTGTGTTTTATAACCCTTCTTGTTACGTCAATATCAAAATATATATCACACTATTAGTACTGAGAAAGTCATAATGAAATTGACATGTTGGTCATTATAAAAATGACCACGTGGGTTAAACTGTCAAATATTATGTAAATCTTTTCTTTTCTTTTTTCATTATAGATGAAGTATGAAAACTCTTATTTGTGTTTTAGAACCCCTCTTGTTATGTCAATATCAAGATATATGTATCACACCATTAGTATCGAGAATGTTATAATGAAATTAAGTTGTTGGTCATTATGAAAATGACCATTTTGGTTAAACTGTCAAATTTTAAGCAAATCTTTTTTTTTTTATATAATTATTATAGACAACGTATGACAACTCCTATTTGTGTTTTAGAACATCTCTTGTTACGTCAATGTCAAAATGTATGTATCACACTATTAGTACTAAGAATGACATAATAAAATTAACCTATTGGTCATTACAAAAATGATCATTTGGGTTAAATTGTCAAATGCTATGCGAATCTTTTTTTTTTTTTTTTTTTTTTTTTCCATTGTAGACATATATGATAACTCTCGTTTGTGTTTTAGAACTCCTCTTGTTCCATCAACATCAAGATATATGTATCACACAATTAGTACTGAGAATGTCATAATGTAATTGACCTGTTAGTCATTATGAAAATGACCATTTGGATTAAATATTCAAATTTTATACAAATCTAATTTATTTTTTTCATTATGGACAACGTATGACAACTCCCATTTGTGTTTTAGAACCCCTCTTGTTACGTCAATGTAAAGATATATATGTATCACACCATTAGTACTGAGAATGTCATAATGAAATTGACATATTAGTCGTAATGAAAATGATCGTGTAGGTTAAACTGTCAAATGTTATACAAATATAATATTTGTTTTCATTATAGAGACCATATGACAATTCATATTTGTGTTTTAGAACCCCTCTTATTACGTCAATGTCAAAATATATATATCATACCATTAGTACTGAGAAGGTCATAATCAAATTGACCTATTGGTCATTATGAAAATGATCACGTGGGTTTAAATGTCAAATGTTATGTAAATCTTTTTTTATTTTTTTTTTCATTATGGACGATGTATGAAACATCTTATTTGCGTTTTAAAACCCTTCTTGTTACGTTAATATGAAGATATATGTATCATACCATTATTACTGAGAAGTTATAATGAAATTGACTTGTTGGTAATTATGAAAATGATCATTTTGGTTAAACTGTCAAATGATAAACAAATCTTTTTTTTAATTATAGACAACGTATGGCAACTCATATTTATGTTTTAGAACCCTTCTTGTTATGTTAATGTCAAGATATATGTATCACACCACTGGTACCGAGAATGACATAATGAAATTGACCGGTTAGTCATTATGAAAATGACCATTTGGAATAAACTGTTAAATGTTATGCAGATCTATTTTTTTTTTCATTATAGACAATGTATGACGACTTACATTTGTGTTTTAGAACCCCACTTGTTACGTTACTGTCAAGATATATGTATCACACCAGTATTACTGAGAAGGTCATAATGTAATTGACCCATTGGTTATCATAAAAATGACCATTTGTGTGAAATTGTTAAATATTATGCAAATCTTTTTTTTTTTTTTCATTATATACAACGTATGACAACTCTAATTTGTGTTTTAGAACCCGTATTATTATGTCAATGTCAAGATATATGTATCACACTATCATAACTGAGAAGGTTATAATGAAATTGACATGTTGGTCATTATGAAAATGACTATTTGGGTTAAACCGTCCAATGTTACATAAATCTAATTTTTATTCCTTATAAACAACGTATGACAACTCCCATTTATATTTTAGGACCCCTCTTGTCACGTCAACGTCAATATATTTATAAAACACTATTAGCACTGAGAATGTCATAATGAAATTGACATGTTGGTCATTATTAAAATGACCATTTGGGTTAAACTGTTAAATGTTATGCAAATCCTTTTTTTTTTTTTTTTTTCATTATAGACAACGTATGACAACTCCTATTTGTGTTTTAGAACCCTTCTTGTTACGTTAATATCAAGATATTTGTATCACACCATTAGTACCAAGAATGACATAAAAAATTGACTTGTTGGTCATTATTAAAATGACCATTTGGGTTAAACTGTCAAATATTATGCAAATCTATTATTTTTTTCATTATATACAACGTATGACAACTCTAATTTGTGTTTTAGAACCCGTATTATTATGTCAATGTCAAGATATATGTATCACACCATCATAACTGAGAAGGTTATAATGAAATTGACATGTTGGTCATTATGAAAATGACTATTTGGGTTAAACCGTCCAATGTTACATAAATCTAATTTTTATTCCTTATAAACAACGTATGACAACTCCCATTTATATTTTAGGACCCATCTTGTCACGTCAACGTCAATATATTTATAAAACACTATTAGCACTGAGAATGTCATAATGAAATTGACATGTTGGTCATTATTAAAATGACCATTTGGGTTAAACTGTCAAATGTTATGCAAATCCTTTTTTTTTTCATTATAGACAACGTATGACAACTCCTATTTGTGTTTTAGAACCCTTCTTGTTACGTTAATATCAAAATATTTGTATCACACCATTAGTACCAAGAATGACATAAAGAAATTGACTTGTTGGTCATTATTAAAATGACCATTTGGGTTAAACTGTCAAATATTATGCAAATCTATTATTTTTTTCATTATAGACAACATATGACGATTAGCATTTGTGTTTTAGAACCCCTCTTGTTACGTCAATTTCAAGATATATGTATCACACTATTATTACTGAGAAGGTCATAATGTAATTGACCTATTGGCTATTATGAAAATGACCATTTGTGTGAAACTGTTAAATATTATACAAATCTATTTTTTTTTTCATTATATACAACGTATGACAACTCTAATTTGTGTTTTAGAACCCGTAATATTATGTCAATGTGATGATATCTGTATCTCACCACTATAACTGAGAAGGTCATAATGAAATTACCTGTTAGTCATTATAAAAATGACCATTTTGGTTAAACTGTCAAATGATAAACAAATCTTTTTTTTTAATTATAGACAACGTATGGCAACTCATATTTGTGTTTTAGAACCCTTCTTGTTATGTTAATGTCAAGATATATGTATCACACCATTGGTACCGAGAATGACATAATGAAATTGACCGGTTGGTCATTATGAAAATGACCATTTGGAATAAACTATTAAATGTTTTGCAGATCTATTGTTTTTTTCATTATAGACAATGTATGACGACTTACATTTGTGTTTTAGAAGCCCACTTGTTACGTTAATGTCAAGATATATGTATCACACCAATATTACTAAGAAGGTCATAATGTAATTGACCCACTGGTTGTCATAACCCTTCTTGTTATGTTAATGTCAAGATACATGTATCACACCATTGGTACCGAGAATGACATAATGAAATTGACCGGTTGGTCATTATGAAAATGACCATTTGGAATAAACTGTTAAATGTTATGCAGATCTATTGCTTTTTCATTATATACAATGTATAACGACTTACAATTGTGTTTTAGAATCCCACTTGTTACGTTAATGTCAAGATATATATATCACACCAATATTACTGAGAAGGTCATAATGTAATTGACTCATTGGTTATCATGAAAATGACCATTTGTGTGAAATTGTTAAATATTATACAAATATTTCTTTTTTCATTATAGACAACGTATGATAACTCTAATTTGTGTTTAGAACCCGTATTTTTATGTCAATGTCAAGATATATATATATCACACCATCATAATTGAAAAGGTCATAATAAAATCAATATGGGTCATTATGAAAATGAGTATTTGGGTTTAACTGTCCAATATTACATAAATCTAATTTTTATTCCTTATAAACAACGTATGACAACTCCCAGTTATATTTTAGGACCCCTCTTGTTACGTCAACGTCAATATATCTATAATACACCATTAGTACTGAGAATGTCATAATGAAATTGACATGTTGGTCATTATCAAAATGACCATTTGGGTTAAACTGTCAAATGTTATGCAAATCCTTTTGTTTTTTTTTTTATTATTATAGACAACGTATGACAACTCCTATTTGTGTTTTAAAACCCTTCTTGTTACGTTAATGTCAAGATATTTGTATCACACCATTAGTACCAAGAATGACATAAAGAAATTGACATGTTGGTCATTATGAAAATGACAATTTGGGTTAAACTGTCAAATATTATGCAAATCTTTTTTTTTTTTCATTATAGACAACATATGACGACTAGCATTTGTGTTTTAGAACCCCTCTTGTTACGTTAATATCAATATATATGTATCACACCATTATTACTGAGAAGGTCATAATGTAATTGACCTATTGGCTATTATGAAAATGGCCATTTGTGTAAAACTGTTAAATATTATACAAATCTTTTTTTTTTTCATTATAGACAACGTATGACAACTCTAATTTGTGTTTTAGAACCCCGTATTATTATGTCAATGTGAAGATATATGTATCTCACCACTATAATTGAGAAGGTCATAATGAAATTACCTGTTAGTCATTATGAAAATGACCATTTGAGTTAAACTGTCCAATGTTACACAAATCTAATTTTTATTCGTTACAAACAGTGTATGACAACTCCCATTTATGTTTTAGGACCCCTCTTGTTACGTCAACGTCAAGATATCAATAATAAACCATTAACACTGAAAATGTCATAATGAAATTGACATGTTGGTCGTTATCAAAATGACCATTTGGGTTAAAGTGTCAAATGTTATGTAAATCATTTTTTTTCTCATTATAGACAACATATGACAACTCCTATTTGTGTTTTAGAACCGTTCTTGTTACGTCAATGTCAAGATCTATGTATCATACCATTAGTACTGGGAATGACATAAAGAAATTGACATGTTGGTTATTATCAAAATGGCCATTTGGTTAAACTATCAAATGTTATGCAAATCTTTTTTTTTTTTTTTTTCATTATCGACAACGTATGACGACTCGCATTTGTGTTTTATAACCCCTCTTGTTACATAAACGTCATGATATCTATAATACTGAAAAAGTCACAATGAAATTGACATATTGGTTATTATGAAAATAACCATTTGGGTTGAACTATCAAATGTTATGCAAATATTTTTTTTTTCTTTCATTATAGACAACGTATGATAACTCCTATTTGTATTTTACAACCCTTCTTGTTATGTTAATGTCAAGATATATGTATTACACTAGTAGTACTGAGAAGGTTATAATGAAATTAACCTGTTGGTTATTATGAAAATGGCCATTTGGATTAAATTATCAAATGTTACGCAAATCTTTTTTTTTTTTTTTTTTTCATTATACATAACGTATGACAACTACTTTTTGTGTTTTAGAACCCCTCTTGTTATGTTAATGTCAAGATATATGTATCACACTATTAGTACTGAGAATGACATGATGAAATGAACTGGTTGCCATTCTGAAATTGATCATTTAGGTTAAACTGTCAAATTTTATACAAATCTATTTTTTTTCATTATAAACAACATATGACAACTCCCATTTGTATTTTAAAACCCATTTTGTTACGTCAATGCCAAGATATATATATATATATCATATTATTATAACTGAGAAGATCATAATAAAATTGACCTGTTGATCATTATGAAAATGATCATTTGGGTTAAACTGTCCAATATTACGCAAATATAATTTTTATTCATTATAAACAATGTATGACAACTTACATTTGTATTTAAGACCTCTCTTGTTACGTTAACGTCAAGATATCTATACTACACGATTAGCACTGAGAAGGTCATATAATTGACATGTTGGTCATTATGACAATGACAATGACTATTTGGGTTAAACTGTCAAATATTATGCAAATCTTTTTTCTTTTTTTTTTCTTTATAGACAACATATCACAACTCTCATTTGTGTTTTACAACCCCTCTTGTTATGTTAATGTCAAGATATATGTATCACACCATTAGTACCGAGAAGGTCATAATGAAATTGACCTATTGGTCATTATGAAAATGACCATTTGATTACACTGTCAAATGTTATGCATATCACTACTACAAAACGTGGAATACACGACGGAAAAAACACGACGGTTTTAAAAAAACCTTCGTGAAAAATGGGGTCAAAACATGGAGCGGAACCGATTTTCCGAAAACCGTCGTGGAATCACAGGGATTCCACGACGGTCTATGAAGACCGTCGTGGAAGGGCTTCCACGACGGTCTTCATAGACCGTCGTGGAAGCCCGGAGATTCCACGACCTTTTTTTTATAAACCGTCGTCGAAAAATGGCGATATGTTTTCCTAATACAGATTGTACAGATTGTTGCTCCTGATATTTCCACATCAATACACCAGCTGCAGTAAACTAAATTCGTTTTAGAAAGCTCAGAAGGAAATACGGAACACCACTGTGTGACGCCACCGTCTTCTATCGATCATATCAATATCTCTTGTAAGTCATGATCACACAAACTTACTTCTATGTTGGTATCCTATGTATTTTTTATTTATGATTTTATATTAAATTTGTATGTTTAATAATTGCTTTTGATACATTGAAGAATTTTTTATGTTTTGGGATTGCTTTTGATACATTGAAGAATGCAATAGGCCGGGTGTTCAATATACGAAATTATCATGATCAAATTGTTAATTTTTTCCGGCACTTAGTTTGTATGTTTATTCGCCTTTTTTGTTAATTGTTCAATTAGTTAATGCGTCGGTAGCAGTGTTCAATTAACTAAATGAAAATTAAATGTATGCATTTTAAAATTACGCACACTTTGACTTCGAACGCTTTGAATTCTTGATTTAGGATTTGCAAATCATGGATAGAAAATGGATGTGGTTTGATAGATTGTCTAAAAGCATATGAAGATGGTGTTGAAGAATTTTTGTCATTTGCCAAGGCTCACCTACAAGATGATAAGATTCCTTGTCCGTGTCAAATTTGTAGTAATCATAGATCTCATTCAATTGATAATGTTAGAGGGCATTTGCGCGCTTATGGGACTATTTGTTCTTACCAAACATGGTATTTACATGGCGAAGCTTTTTTCGATATTAATTATTCATCGAGGAGTACTACTAAAGGTAAAGAGCCTATTGTTGAGGAAGACGACGTTGGTGATAATATGTTCAAGATGGTCAATAATTTGGAAGAAAACTTTGTTCACCGCCCGGAGTTATTTGAGGAAATGATTAATGATGCCGAAACGCCCTTGTATGTCGGGTGTACAAAATATACGAAATTAGGGGCATTGGTTAAATTATGGAATATGAAAGCGTCGGGAGGGTGGACGAATTCTAGTTTCACGACTCTTTTAGAATTTCTAAAAGATGTTCTACCCGAGGATAACAAAGTGCCACCTAGTATGTACGAGGCGAAGAAGACTTTGAGCACTTTGGGAATGGAATATGAAAAGATACATGCTTGTCCAAATGATTGCGTCCTTTACCGGAAAGAATATGAAGATTTAGATGAATGTCCGGTTTGTAACGAATCAAGATGGAAGAAGGGGAAGATGCCATCGAATGGTAGAAAAGGAGTGCCGGTTAAGGTGTTATGGTACATTCCAGCGGCTCCACGTTTTCGTCGTTTATTCCGCAATGCCGAGCATGCTAAAAATTTGACATGGCACCATGATAAACGTGTTGATGATGGCAAACTTAGGCATCCGGCCGATGCACCACACTGGAAGACATTTGACGACAATCATCCAGATTTCAGTGCAGAACCAAGGAATTTACGTCTCGGTTTGTCGACGGACGGAATGAACCCACATAGTAACATGAGTAGTCGGCATAGTACCTGGCCAGTCATACTTGTCAATTACAATCTCCCTCCGGAATTGTGCATGAAGCGGAAGTTCTTGATGTTGACATTATTGATCTCAGGCCCTCAACAACCAGGGAATGACATTGACGTGTACTTGGCACCATTAATCGATGACCTAAAAAGGTTGTGGGAAGATGGTTTACAAGTTAGAGATTCTTACCGTGAAGATACGTTCAATCTACGTGCAATGTTGATATGGTCAATTAATGACTTTCCTGCACTTGGCAACTTATCTGGTTATCCCGTGAAGAGTTCTATAGGATGTCCAGTTTGTATGAAGGAAACAGCCTCTATCCGTTTGAAGAATGGTAAGAAAACCGTTACCTTGGTCACAGGAGGTTCTTGCCAACGAATCATCGATACCGCAAACAAAAAAAGGCTTTTGATGGTAATACCGAAGAAAGATCCGCTCCTCGGATTTTGTCTGGCGAATCCGTTTTTGAGATGGTTAAAGATGTAAAAGTAGTTTTGGGGAAGAGAAAACGTAAGGCTCCAGATGTTGATGGACCTTGGAAGAAGAAGTCAATATTTTACGAACTTCCATATTGGAAGTCACTTTACGTTCGTCATTGCCTAGATGTTATGCATATTGAGAAAAACGTTTGTGAAACGATAGTGGGCACGTTGCTAGACATTCCAAACAAAACAAAAGATGGTGAAAAAGCACGCATGGATCTTGAAGAGATGAAGATTAGACCAAATTTGCTCCCCGAGAAAAGATTGACCGGCACATACTTACCTCCGGCAAAGCACACATTATCGAGACAAGAGAAGAGAAGGCTTTGTGAATGGCTTGCGTCCTTGAAAGTGCCAAGTGGGTACTCTTCTAACTTCAAAAGGTTGGTGTCGATGAAGGATTTGAGGCTTATTGGAATGAAAACACACGATTGTCATATCTTGATGCAACAATTATTACCTCTCGCATTGCGGGGGGTTTTAACAAAAGATGTGAGATATGCAATTACAAAGCTGTGCTCATTCTTCAATTCAATTTGCTCTAAGGTAATCGATCCACTTATGCTAGATTCGCTACAATCTGAATTGGTGATGACTTTGTGCATGCTTGAGAAGTTTTTTCCACCAGCCTTTTTTGATATAATGATCCACCTAACGGTGCACTTAGTTCGTGAAGTTAAGCTATGTGGACCGGTCCATTTGAGGTGGATGTATCCTTTCGAAAGGTACATGAAGGTTTTGAAGGGTTATGTGAAGAACCGAAATAGGCCCGAGGGATGTATAGTGGAAAACTACATAGCCGAGGAATCAGTTGAGTTTTGCTCCGAGTATTTGTCCAATGCGGACCCAATAGGGTTGCCAACGAGTGGGCTATTTACATCGAAAGGACTATCCGCGGCCGTTCATTCACAAGTAAAGCAAGATGAATGGGAAAAAGCTTGTCTGTATGTTTTGCACAATGCTAAGGAAGTTGAGCCGTTCGTTGAGGTTCACACGACGGAATTACGAGTCGCGAATCCAAGGAAGTCAAGATGTGAGAAGTGGATTCAAGATCAGCATAACCGGGCATTCAGGGAGTGGATAAGTTGACATTTGCATCAGAAGCCTACCGTTTCCCAAGAGTTAATGAAGCTAGCAAGAGGACCGTCATCGATAGTCACACGATATACATCGTACTTTGTCAATGGATACACCTTTTACACTCGCGAAAGAGATGAGAAGCATACAGTCCAAAATAGTGGTGTGAGCCTCCGTGCCGAGTCTATGCAGATTTCATCCGCAAAGGACAAGAACCCGGTATATGGTTCCATGAACTACTTTGGGTTCATTGAAGATATTTGTGAACTTGATTATTGTGGCTTGCGGATAGCACTCTTCAAATGCAAGTGGGCTGACAATAATTTTGTTAAGCTTGATAAGGACGGCGTGACAGTGGTGGACTTTAGGCGTATGACATACAAAAATGATCCCTTCATTATGGCGTCGCAAGCCGTACAAGTATTTTACACAACGGATCCCGAAAATTTAGAGTTATCATTAGTGGTGCCAATGAAGCCAAAATTAATCCGAGATGACCAAGAAGATGTTGAAGATTGCACGGACATTCCATCTATCACGAACGGTTTCCCACCGGTGGAGGAGATTGATGATTTGGACGATGATTCCTCACACTTGCTTCGTTTAGATGTCGAGTGGACACGTGTTGAGAAGTCCAAAAAAAAAACTAAACGAAAAACTTGAATGTGTTTTATTTTTCCGTTAATTGTATATATATGTTAAATGAATTTCCACATGATAATATTTATTATATGCCATGGTGTATTTGAATACAAGAACACATAAAGAATTGGTATGGGCTGCTTGTTTATGCATAACGCACATGTGTGGTATATAGTTAAAAAAAAAAATTACACATCCGTTACGGGTAAAAATACCACGACGGTTTATCAAAAAAACCGTCGTGGTAGATTTATAGCACGACGGTTTTTCAAATAAACCGTCGTGGTTTCACACTACCATGACGGTCACAAGACCGTCGTGGTACCCCTCACAGGGAAGGGTACCACGACGGTCAGAAGACCGCCGTGGTAGCTCCTTCTTGGAGCTACCACGACGGTCATCTGACCGTCGTGGTAACTCCCCCATTGGGGGAGACCACAACGGTCAGAAGACCGCCGTGGGGCCCCTGAAGGGGCTACCACGACGGTCTTTTGACCGTCGTGGTTTTGGCCCCCAAGGGGAGCTACCACGACGGTCTTTTGACCGTCGTGGTATCTCCCCCATTGGGGGAGACCACGACGGTCAAAAGACCGTCGTGGTAGCCCTTTAATGGGGCTACCACGACGGTCTTTTGACCGTCGTGGTATCTCCACAACTTGGAGATACCACGACGGTCAAAAGACCGTCGTGTTAGCCCAACCGTATGGGGTACCACGACGGTTTTAAAAAAACCGTCGTGGTATCTGTATCGATAAATTTAAAATTTGCCCGGGAAACGTGCGCGCTTCAATTAATGTGGCCAAACTTTGCTTCCTAGATATAAAGACAAATTGAAACTCTTCAATTCCTACACTTTCTCTCTCTAATTTTCGGTATCACAATTACCCACTCCACTATATCCCTCTTCGCTTGCCGTCCTCCTCACCCTCTCTCTATTTCCTCGCCGCCGTCGCCCACTTGTCCTCTCTCTATTTTTTCGCCGCCGTCGCCACCTTGTCCGGAGTGCCGGTTCTCGCCGTTGCCCACACCCTCGCCGTCCCCAACGGTTAGTCGCCGTCGCCAATACCCGCCCATACCCACATTAAACGGTTAGTTTATATTTGCTATTTCACTAAACGGTTGATGGAAGTTAGCTTAGATAATTGTAAACTTCATGGAAATTGATTTTTGATTGTGTTTTTGGTATTGGGTTATTTTTTAAAAGGAAAAAAGTTTTGCTCTTGCATGTTAATTTTATGCACACTACATGTTCGACCAAATTCCCCTTTGATTGAGACTTAGTTTTGGTTTGTTGTGATGGTGGTGGGGGGGGGGGGGGGCGGGAGTGGGACGCCGGCGTCGGGGTTGGGTTGCCGGCGTCCGCCCGTGATGATGAATGGGAAATAGTTGATGTTTAGAGATAAAATTTTGTATATGACATGTTTGCTAAATTGCGTTTTTGATGTACAAATAGTTGTAGCTTGAATTAAATTGATTGGGTAGTAAGCCACGGACTCAACATTTTTACGGGGAAAGCGTTGATTATGTGACTTATATTATAGCGTTTGACATGTTCGATTCTATGCTTGTTTTAGTTTGAATTAGTTTTATATTTAATAAAATTGATTGGGTTATGCACGGCTTCGTCAATTTTCCGGAAACCGTCGTTGATGTAGTGACTTAGATGTTAGCACATGACATGGAAAGATCAAATGCCTCTTTTATTAAGTTGTGTGTCATTTCCGTAATTAATTAAGTAGATCGAAAACTATGTTTACTTGCACGCCTTAACAATTATTTTGTAATGATTTAATGACAACATTTTTTTGTTTTTTTAACGTGTTTCGGTGCGGGCTTGTTTTAGATTGATTTAAAATGTCACAAGAGCACGAGGAAGGACACTCAACTCAAACTCAAATTGGAAACCACGACGACTCAACTCACCTAGATTCAATCCCGATGAAGATGGTAAACGAAGAGCAACTCTTATGAAAAGAGTTCACCAAGTTAGGACAAAGGGAGAAAGAGTTCAAGTTTCATTCGACGCGAAAGGGCAACCAATAGGGAAGGGAGGAGATGCATTACAGAGTTGGATTGGAGTGCTTGCTCGAGAGCACATACCCATTTGGATATCCGACTTTAGAAGTACCGATTTAGCCGAAAGGAAAGAAAGAGTGTGGGCGGAAATCGTAACATCTTTCACTGTAGGTGAATCGTTTAAAAAACAAGCTTTAAAGTCATGTGCAGAGTCGGCAAAAAATTTCAGATATGATCTTTACCAAGCTTTTGTACAAGATCATATTGACGAAGAAGGTGTGTGGCAAAGACCGGCAAAAGTGGTTCACAATTACCCCACAATCAGCCAGGATGATTGGGAAAGTTTCGTTACGTATCGTCGGTTGTCGGAATTCAAAAGACTATCCGAACAAGGAAGTGAGACAAGGAAGAAACTCAAATACGGATCATTGGCAGGCCGAGACGGATATAGGAAACGTGACCAAGCACATGTACGTGAATAACTTACCGAGTATTTGTAAATGGTTTGTTTTACTTGCTTACAATTTCTTCCTATATGTTTACTAATGGTAATTATTAAATTGTAGTTCGAGAAGGCGGGAAAGTACCCAGAGAGGTTTGAAAATTGGTTGGACATGCGCGTCCAGCCAGATGACACTTTCAAGAATGAAGCGTGTAAAAATGTTGCCGATATAATAGTAAGTTTTCGAATGAGATTAAATTCTATTAAGCTCGTATACTCGTTTATGTTTTACGAAGTCCTAACATATTGTTAAATTGTTACAGGATGACTTCAGTGAACAACAAACACAGGGTAGTTTCGAGTCTGTGGGGACAGAGGACATATTGACCAAGGCATTAGGAAATCCCAAGCATTCGGGTCGGATTCGAGGTCAATCTAAGTTTGTCAAGCAGTCGCAATACTTTAACGTTGCGGGGGGCTACCGCGAGAATCCTGAAGTAATGGGGATGAAAATGAAGCTAGCAGCATTAGAAAGAACCGTCGAGGAATTATGTGCGAAGCACGGTATCAACCGAGAGACTATGGCAGAGGAGCAAACCGGACCGATAGTTGATCAACACAACAGCTTCAAGGCTAGCTGCACTCTGAATGAAAAAGGAGCTGAGGCGTCGGATCCGAAGGCCATGCCGAACGCAAGTAAGGAATGCCATTTAATTAACGGAGGAGATGTGCTTGTTGCAACCGGCAGGGCATACATGGAATGTGTTCCAACGGACACGATCCATGGGATTCCTTTAGGTGAGGAGAATGTACGAGTGACAATTACAGTCCCAAAACTAAAAGGTGCACTCCTACCTATTCCGACGCACGACGCCACATCTATTGAAGAAGCTGTCGGTGGGTTTGTTGCTTGGCCGAAACGGTTAGTAGTCGTTTCTCCAAGTTTTAGCCAGGCAAGCAAAGGTCCCAATCATGCTCCTGACCGAGAAGCCGAGGGGAGCAAACGAACCAAAAAGAGAGCAGGGAGGAAGAAACTACGGTCACAACCGGAGGTAGAACAACAACCGGCGGAAGGAGAAATGCCTTCGTTTGACTTTAATGACATTCCATGCGATTTGAAAATGTTGGCATATTACGCACAAAATTCCATGCGTGACGGTACCCAAATAATCTTCCATCAACAACAGTTCGTCCTTGACGATGACATGCCCATATATATTGGGTTTGAAGATGTCTACCATTTCATAACATTTAAAGAAATCAGTGTAAATAGCATAATGGTTTACATCAGGTATTACATTTTTTGCTTAATCTATTTAATTATTTATCATTCTTAACCTTATATACATCAGTTTTGTGTAACAATTCACCATTAATTATTTTGCAGATACTTAGCGGATTGTTGTGCAAGGGCAGGTATGGATCAACGGTTCGAGTTTATTTCTCCAGTCATCGTCTCACCAGTTCAACGCGTTGCCGATCGTGCCGCCTACGTTCGAGAGAGGGTCGATTACATTCTATAGGTCATAAGAAACGCTCCACAGGGAAAGCTGTTTCTCATGCCATATAACAGCGGCCAACATTGGGTATTGGCAGTTATAGATCCATGGGAGGACTTGGTCCTATATTTTAATCCTCTCGGAAACGAACCGGGTGATGATTTTAAAGACCTTATTACGACGTAAGTATTTATTGATGTTCATATATATATGATATTATGCATACAATTATAATTGTTGTAATATATTGTTTTGAAATTTGTGAAATTGTTAGGGCACTTAATGATTGGAAGGTTTCGGTGGGAAGAGGAGTAAGACAGCGACGGAACTGGGAAACTTTGATTGATACTGCTCGATGTCCAATACAGGAAGGTTATGTAGAGTGCGATTATTTTGTGTTAGCTTTCATGCGAGAAATAACCCTCACTGTTGATGGACTAGCCGCTCTTCAAACGAAGGATTTTATACTGATGATGACATGAGTTTGGTTAGGCAAGAGTGGGCTAGGTTTGTTGAGAAGTTTATTCAATATTGAATAAAAACAATGTATCAATTTTGTCATTATAATATTTATCGGTTTATCTAATTGGCTGATTTTCCACCAGAGGGAATAAAACGAATGCGAAACAAATTTTTTTTTTAACTCTTACCACGACGGTCAAGGGACCGTCGTCGTAGCCGAGCTACAACGACGGTCATTAAACGGTCGTGGTAGCCAAGCTACCACGACGGTCCATTGGCCGTCATGGTAGCCGAGCTACCACGACGGTTATTAAACCGTCGTGGTAGCTCGGCTACCACGACCGTCAATGAACCGTCGTGGTAGCCGAGCTACCACGACCGTTTAATGACCGTCGTTGTATCTCAGTTACGACGACGGGTATTAAACCGTCGTGGTATCCCTGATACCACGACGATTTTTAAACCGTCGTGGAATCGAAATATATACCACGACGGTGGATTACACGACGGTTAGAAAACCGTCGTGTAAGTTTTACCACGACGGTTTTTAACCGTCGTCGAATATCTATTTTGTAGTAGTGTATACTGATAACCAAACATAATCAGTCATAACACCTAAATTAAAAACCCACAAACGTAGTACTTGAAATCAATAATTTAAAGTTATAGCAAACTATTGGTAATTGCGGATATAAAATAGTGATGATATATATAAAAACCATCATATAACGGTGCTTTGGGATGTGGAAGATCTCTGTGACCTTGTTGTTGGGCCTGTGCGTAACGGTACTGGATTAATACAAGTTTGCCGGTTGTATCCATAACCATGATATCCGATGCACAGAATAGTCTCTGGTTCCTCACATTGGTACAAAATCCTAGTAACCCTTGGCCTTCCGGGACCATGCTTCATCTTGGGAGGATTGACAACTTGGGATCTCACTTCTTCATAAACATCTCAACCCTCGGCGCTGCCAATTGGATGGACTACAGGTTCATAGGCTGCAAAGAAAGCCTCTTTCGTGTAGTAATGGGAGAAATAATTGTACGGATTAATTCGTCTGTGGTTACAGACGGCCATAGCATAGGGATAAGGAATGTGATCCACTTGAAAGCATCTGCAGGTACAAGTCATTTCTCTTATATTCACAATCCAGGTCTGAGCGGCCATGTTAGTAACGACGTACTCAAACTGATCAGCTGGTTGAGATTGTAAACAAAGGAAAGTTAAAACGTTAGTTTCTTTAAAGTCATTATCAAAATTACTACAAGGTCATTTAAAAAATTACCAGTTATTACAAAATTTAGCGTATACCATAAGTCATTTACGTATTTATCACGTACTGTTACTATTAGTCCCAATGAAAACTGTGTGCGAAGAAGTTTCTCTGTCTCAGGGGTCAGTTTTGATGTAAGTTTCAGGGCCTTTTCATGTCTCTCGACAAACCACTTATGTAGTAGTTCCCTTATCTGTTCTACTAAGAATCTCACTGGCATTAACTTGACTTTCTGATTCATACTATTCAATGACCCAGTAATGTTGGCTGTCATGATCACATATCTCCGTCCATTGAAGTATGCCCACGTCACTTTTGAGGATCTGCTTGCAAAAGGTATTGGTGCATGTCGGGGTTATAATTCCGAATGGATTCCATATGACGTTGGTGCTCGCTGACAATATATGCCCTTGATGCACAGTCAAAATAGGTCTTCATAGGGCCCTTCAAATCTTTGTACCTCGTTTTCAAGCTTGCAACTAAGTGTTGAACGCATATCCCGAAATTAGCATCTAGATAGACAATGCTGGCTGCATATTCGATACCTTTATGCCTATCAGCTATAATAGTAAAAGACTCTCGCGTGCCTATTGAATCCCTTAGCTACTCGAAGAACCATTTTCACGATTCATTGCTTTCCGACAGAATGATACCAAAAGCTAGTGGAAATATTGAGTCATCTACGCCGTGGCCACAAGTAGCAAGCAACATTCCTCCAAACCTAGCCTTTAATGTCGATCCATCAACTACAATTACAGGGCGACAATGAGGCCAACCCTGTTTCGATGCAGCTAAGCATATGTAGAAGTATTTTAAACTCTTTTCTGAGTCGGTCTCAATGTGAATGCCAAATCTAAGGTTTTTTTTCTTAACCATTTCACCTCAGGCAGACAGGACTGTAAAGAGCCAAGAAAGGTCATTATAAAAATTACCATGTGGTCAATATATAAGTTACCATGCCAGTCATTAAAATAATTACCATCAGGTCAATAAAGAATTTACCTTTGTATGACTCTGCATCATTTCCCCGCAGGCTGGTCAGGGCAGTTTCCTTCCCTTACCATGATCTAAGATAATTGAAAGACACTCAAAGTTCATCATGCATGTTCCGCATTATTTCCCAAGGTCTATATGAGGTATTAGTCGGATCCACGTATTTTGCCTTCACACACTCCCCGATCATCCAACTCTTAGCTTGACGATAATGCCTTTGAATGATTTCAATAGAGCAAGTATGGACTTCACTGTACCTCTTCACAACAAACAATTCACTACCCTTCATCTTAGTTGCACGCAATTGCCATGAACATTTTTCATCATCTATATATACCACGTGCAATAGAGTAGTGGTCGACCTCTTCACATTGAATTGGTAAACTCATAGCATCATGATGAAAATGATATTATAGTAACTTTTTGTTATTAAAAAATATTCTTTACACGCATTGTGATAGGTGTAAAATTAACAATTATTACTGCGCCAGAAAAATCGTCATTACTAGACACATGAACAGCTTGAGTTCTATTTCTATTGATAACATATTAGGCTCCAACGCTTCATGTGATACTCCTCTCAATTAAATCAGAGCAGCTTCCTCAACATTGAATTCCCCAACATTACAATCATCATGGTCAATGCCTAAGTCATTGTTCAAGAATTCATCTTTCTCTTCAAGTCCATCTTTCATGTGCAAATTCAGACCTACTAGAGGAGAAGGGATATGAGGCGAGATAGGAGAGGGATAAGATTGTTAACAGCTACATGTTGCATGACCTCATCACTTTGTCCACCGACCTAGAAGGTTGCATAGGTTTGTGGTTGCTTTCCTCTACCTTGGGTGGTATTGCTTCGGCTACTGACTCATCCAATACATCGATACTAATTGGGAATTTGCTAAATACATGAACATCCTTCTTTTTCAGTTGTATGTAGAAATTATCGTCAGCGTCACACTGTATCTTCACAGGAAGCATTCCAAGTTTAATGGCATATCTCATGACTATAGTCTTTTCTTGGCCCATCAATCTAATAACACTCCTCATCAACTCAATAAGACCAACATAAGTTACTGTAAGGGGCACCAATATTCCCTTTATTTTACCATTAACATATCTCGATGTACTGTCCTACTAACCATTATACTTAATGAAAACACAAATTGTAGCCATTCCTAAACAAAACATCAAGATGTTAATCAATATCATAATTACCGTTTGGTCAAAATATTATTGACCGGTTTGGTCAAAATATTATTGACCGGTTTGGTCATTGTAATAATGACTAAAAGGTCTTTATGTTATTTACCTTTAGTACTGTTGAAAATTTTTTAGAATGAGAAATATTATAGTAAGAGACAAAAAAAAAAAAAAAAAATTACATGAAATCTATCTTGCTACCCACATGGGCTACATCAGATAACAGATGTTGCAAGATCTTACCCTCAAAAGTTTGACATAGTCATTTTTTAGATTATAATTCAAAACACAAACCCATTTAAAACATAAAAAGCAAATAAAACTAAAGAACAAGCAGCATTACCTCATATCTGTATCTGATCTAAGTTAGAACGAGGCTGATGCAGAGTGGGAAGAGCTGCAAGTGGACCAAGAGATGAGCTGCAATTTTCTTCAACTATGGTGAGGATAGAGACAGTGAGATGAATAGAATGCACAAGGATGGGGAGAGATTTGTTGAACTTAGAATGAAATAATTGAGTTCAGATCTTCAACAATGGTGAAGAGAGAGTGCGTGAGGCTAGGGTGAGAGGAAAACGAGGGGAAAAATGAGAGATATGGAGAGAGGCGTTATATATTGTGGGTGGGGGGTGGGCGGGAAAGTGGGAAAAATGTATTTCTGACTTTTTATAGCCACCTCAATTGATGGTGATAACATGGTAGTGTTAGTAATGAAAGGAAACAAAAGTGGTGCTAGTTTTAATAATATTTTTCCCACATGTACTATTTTTGAAATTAACCCTATGATTTATGAAACTACGAAGTTACCCCTATAATTAAGTTAAAAGTAAATATTTTTGGCTGATTATCATTTTTCTTCAAATTTTTCTCTTGTAGGTAACTTCATAATTTCACATTTGATAAGGATAACAGATGCTTGGAGTGTTGTTAATATGTACAACTTCATAGTTTTACACTTAATATTCCCAACTCATGAATTCAACAAGTATTATATGCATCTTTTTGCCAAAAATTTAATTAAAGAGGAAATTCGCAAACTCTTCTAGAGTTCAGGGAAAGAATGTTACAAATTAAATTCAGATGACATTTTGTGACAAGACCTAAAATTAAGTGGAAAGTGTGATTTGTCAAAAAAAAAAAATCCTAACTATGAAATATCGTCTTGTTTATAACTTTAGGATTTTTGTAATCTTTTAAGATAAGTTAAAAATTAATTTAATATGTCTTTTTAAAAATACTCCCATTCAACTCAAAAGTATTTTAGTATCCAAACATGTTTGGTACTGTGCTAAAATTTTAATATATCATATTAAAATACGATTTTTTTTTTGTTTCACCGTACTTTTAAAAATCAAATTTTGTTAAAAAACATTTTCCCAAACGATTATTTCAAATATATTAATTTACATATTATTTTTTTAAATTTACTAGTAAAATATCACAAATCATTTTAAAAAAATCACACAATAAAACAAAATAGCAATAACAAGTAATCTTTTAGCTCTTTATATTTAAAAGAAGGGTTAATTTCAAAACTAGCACCTGTGGGAAAAATATTATTAAAATTGACGTCACTTTTGTTTCCTTTCATTCCTAGCATGTCACGTCATCACTATCAATTAAGATGTATGTAAAAAGTCAAAAATACCCTCAGGCAAGCCTAAACCTTATTTTTTCTCACTTTCCCGTCTAGCACCCCACCTATTTTGAAACCCAAATCTTCATATAATATCCTAACTTTATTTAAAACTATTTTCACTATTTTAGATAGAGAAACTTCCATCTAGAGAGAGAAACCCAGTCATAACAGTTATGACCTATGTCAAATTTTTTTTTTTTTTTAAATCTAACATTTTTGGCCATTTCTAGTAAATGTCATTCCTGTTATGACTTATGTAAGGTCATTCCTGTTATGACCACCAGGTCATAATAGTTATGACCACCCAGTCATAACAGTTATGACCTATGTCTAAAAAAAATTTAAAAAAAAAATTCTAACATTTTTGGCCATTCACACAGACAAAAATAAGGTCATTAAAAAAATTACCACCCGGTCATTATGTAAATGACCAACCCCTGTAAATGACACCAACAGTAATAATATTTAATATAGTATAAAAATTTATATAAACCAATACACTAAATTTTCCTCTCAAAATCCAAATACCCAACTAACAAACAAATTTAAAAAAAGTCGGGATGTGGGAGGAGCTCCTGCCGCCGGCAGACTTGGATCCAGCAGGTGGTGGTTCGCCGGACAGGAAAAAGCTCACGAGGCGGCAGACTTGGGCATCCACTCTACGCAACCGTCATCCGGCATCTCGCCCACACTGGCGACCCCCTCTGCAACCGCTGGTGTCTCGGAGGGGACCCGAAACCTCACTGCTCTCCTAGTCGACGGGCTCCTCTTTACGTCAGATCTCGTGCCCCCGCCGTCATTCCGCGTCATCACCTGCGACTGGTGAACCCAGATCTAAAGCTCGACCTCGACCTCGCTGCTCTCCTCGCCAACGGGCTTCTCCCACCGCCAGATCTCGTGCCCCGCCGTCATTCCCCGATAAACAATCTGTCCAACAATTCGGGTCTGGGCGATCCCCCACGAGCGACGGCGCGAACAATCTCCTCCGTCTAAACACTGGCAACCTTGTCTGTCTGCCGAGTTGCTTCCGAAACCCCACCATTGAGTATGAGGGGACCCCTGTCGGGGACCGTGGATTTGCAGCCGTCGGTGAACAACCTTGTCGGGGACCATGGAGGGCACGTGCTCCTGCAGATTCAGGGCATGGGTGAGAGTTTCTCTCTCTAAAATAGTGAAAATAGTTTAAAATCAAGTTATGATATTATATGAAGATTTGAGTTTCAAAATAGACGGGAAAGTGAGAAAAAATAAAGTTTAGGGTTGCCTGAGGATATTTTTGACTTTTTACATATATCTTAATTATGGTGATGACGTGACAATGCTAGGAATAAAAGGAAATAAAAGTGATATCAATTTTAATAATATTTTCCCCACAAACGTTAATTTTAAAATTAACCCTTAAAAGAATGAATTCTATTTAAATAGTGATTCCTTCACAGCTTTTAAGACTCACGTGATGGTCCAATCATAATCACATTGTTAATTTTTTATTCACTCCCTTCATGCTACCCCAACTACTTATTAAAAAAAAAAAAAAAAAAAACTAAAAAATTGTAAAGTTAAAAAACAACTAAAAGAACGAAGGGAAAAAAAGGAAAAAGGAAGAAGCAACTCTGCTCCTTACAACAGCCGAGAGAAGAGATCCGGCGAGCAAGTTGCAAATCTCCGATGCCGGCTACGATGTGTCGCGATGCCAGAGAGAGAGAGAGATAGAGAGAGAGGTACGCCAGCTTCACCAAGTAGACGATCTTGAAAATCTTTGATCTTTGACTGTCGAGGACAAATTAATGCGATTGTGACACTAGGAAAACTAGAGGAAGAGACGCGGGCAAGGAGGAGAGAGAGGATGCCCCGAGCCCTCGGCTCACCAGAGAGCAGATCGGAGGGGAGAGAGAGAGAGATATCGGACTCACGGCAATGACGAACTCGCGATTGGCAATCTCAATTCGCGATCTCCTTCCCCCGCCTGCGCGATATATAGGATGTTGCAAAGGGAGAAAGGAGAGGGGGTCGACAGAAAGAGAACACGAGGGAGAGAGAAGGGAGAGATTGAGAGTGTGATTTTGTATATCAAGTGCATCATATCAGAGCAAATTGGTGTGAGTGGTGGTGTCTTAGGGTATCAAGTCTTATGAAGAGAGAGAGAGAGAGAGAGAGAGAGAGAAGGGGAGGAGATCGGGAGAAATGAGGGTAAATTTGTCTTTTTAATGTGTCTGGTCAAATCCTAACCAGTAATTATGTGGGAAAAAAAATCCCAAACATGTGCACTAAATTATGAGCAACTATCACAATTTCCACAATTTCCTCTAGCAATGAATTTTCGGCTGTCTTACAATTTATAGGAGCGCCCGGGTCGCGTGGGTTGGGGGTTCTTATTTCATAGAACACCAACGTTTAGAAGGCGAATTGTAGAAAAATTTCCATTAGAAAAATTTCCATTTCATTGCAAAAATAGGATCAAATTATCATGAATTTTATTATAAGACTTTACGGATTTGTTTTAATTTTTGAGGACGAAAATTCATTAAAAATGGTAGATTGTAATACCCAAATTTTTGATAAGGAGTTAATTCATCAAAATTTCTTATGTAAATTAAAGTTTAGGTTATAATTTTAACCTAAAGTTATGAAATGAATTTTTATGATATGGCAATTATTAATTTTGTTACAAAGTAGTTAGCTTATGTCATATATTATTATTTAAAAAGGTTTGACTACTAAAAAGTGACCAGTTGATGCATGTGTAGAAAAGTTGTAAAATCACCAAATACAGTATTTCAATAGTTTTAGCAGTATGGGAATTAGCAGTCTTGAAATTTTCCTAGACATGATTTTTCTGCTTATAAAATGTAGTATCAAGGATTTGACATCAACTTTTTAGTCAGATAAAAATTAGACTGTCTAACTTTTTATAGATAAAATTTAGACAGATTACATTTTCTGTATGAAAACTTAGTGAATAAGTTTTGATGTTAGATAAAATTTCTACTGAGTTACTTTTTCAGTCTAGAAACTTAGTGGATAAGTCTTGACATCAGATAAGATTTCTACTGAGTTACTTTTTTAGTATGGGAACTTAGAGAATAAGTTTTGATAACAGATAAGATTTTTACTAAGTTTCTTTATCAGTACAAAAACTTGGAGGCCAAGTTTTTACAAACAGATAAGATTTATATTGCTTACCTTTTTCAGTCCAAATAATTAGTGTGCAAGTTTTGTAATAGATAGAAATTGTACTGATTAACCTTTTAGCAGTAGAGGACCTCGGTAGTTGTGCTAGTAGTAGATAAAGGAAAATACTGTTATGTTGAGTTAACAGTCCAAGAATTCATTTGTTGAAGATAATATCTAGAATTATCTTTAATTAAATTTTTTTTAAGGAAAATAAGAATTTGTGATTGAATGGTTAGAAATGGGTAGGTATCAAGGGATCAATGGCTAAGAAAAAGCCTTTTTGGACAAGGTTTTTAATCACCTTGAATAGAATTAATTAACAAATTTACCCCAAAGTCATTAACCAAGGCCTATAAATAGGCATCCACTGTCCACCATTTCTTCACATCTCAAAATCCATTCTTTTCTCTCTCTCTCTAGAAACTCTCTTTATAAATTTTCTTAGATAGTCTTAAGTTTTCTTCAGAAAATTTTCTTTAGTCTTCAAAAATTTTCCTTCCCATTTTCCCACCTGCCAAACACCATCCTAGCTTCATAAGAGTTTGAAGAAATCCTCCAAGCCCCTTCAAGAAGTTCTTTTCAAGGAGGTTCTAATTCAGTTCTCCGACGGAAACTCTGATCATCAAGGCAGTTTTCCTATCAAGACTCTAGTTATTTCTCTTTGAGTTTAAATTTTTATGGGTTAATATTTAAGTAGAAATGTTGTCGAAGTTTTTAGAATTGCTGGTTTGACAATATAGAGTTTATGATTGTTCATATGAATATGTTCATGATTATGTTATGGGTAGTGTAGAACTTTTAGAAATCGAACTTAAATCGGAGATTTTGAACTTCGATCTGTTCGTTAAGAATTTTAGAAATTTAATGAGTTTCTATTAGATGGAAACTATTACGGAAATTTAGAAAAACTATGGAATATTAAACTATGGTGTTTATGTATGAATTTCAAAATTTTCTAGAAGTGAAATTTTGATTTTTTTTTTTATGAAAATTGTTAAAACTGTCGACTTTCAGATTTTTGGAAAAACAAAGTATTTATGGTCAAAATTGGACTTGGCGATTAATATGAAAAATTTAGATGACATGTAGACGAACATTTTCCATGAGAAAGTTTTGTCCAATTATGGACGGTTTGAGAGGTATGATTTTTCAAAATTTTACAAAAACAGGGGAATTTTTGGGGGTGGGATTGCTCGCCACTGCAGCCCAGGGGCAAACTCTGGGCATTGCAGCGCACCTGGGCTGCACTGTGGTCAGGCAGCGCCCAACCGAAAGAGAGAGAGAGAGAAAAAGGAGAGGGAAATTTTCAAAAATAAATTATGGAGTATTTTTAAAGACAAATTTTTTATAAAATAATAAGATAAGGTTGGATTTAAAAACTTTAGATCCAATTTTCTAAGTAAAAATGTATGATTTCGGTTTTGAAATACACTTTAGTCTCATAACCATAGCTTATGTAGATTAAGTCTTAAATTCTTTTTGAAAGGGAATTTAGGATTAATCTTATCCAAAGAGTATATATTAATTGATACTCGATTTGGATAAATTTCAGGAAGAGAATTTTAGACTGTGGCCTTAAAGGAAGTGTTTTTGTTATGAGCAAGATAAGTATAAACCTCGCCTATAGTATACAAATATTATTATTTTCAAACTATGTATGAGGCACATATCAAGTTATGAATGCTTTGCCTATGTTTATGAAGTGATAATATGTATGTTGTGAATTACGTTATTGCCATGATGTGTTATGATATGCCACAATCACGTCTATGCCACAAGTATAATTATGCCATGGATTACAATGTCATGTAATTGTATCATGACTAATAAGTTCAGAATTTAGGAACATAAGCCTTAGACCTAGTGTTTGAATAAGACTTTAAGTTAGAGTATGATTTAGGCATATTCAAATTCAGTTAAGTTAAAGGCAAAGATTAATTCAAGATAAGTTAGGATGTCGTACCAACATTTCTTGAGGGGAGGATCATGTCCTGTTATGTTAGTTTTGGTTTAAGGTTCCAGATGTTTTTTCCAGAATTATTATGGACCTTGCAAACCCTAAATTTCTGTGGAATGTGCACACCCGGTATATACATATAGAGGCCCAAAGATAAGCAAGTTAATAAGTTAATAATAAAATATAAGACATTCATAAATGAATATAATTGGACCACGTCTTAGATTCCACAATCAGATCATGCATCATTAAATGAAGTTCATGTTTATTTTCAGTGCGAGAATTATGTTTGTATTTGTTGAGCGAAAGCTCATTAGTTATATTTATATTGTAGGTAAGCAACCTACAACATAGTGCTTGGAGGCAAATGCAGACGGATATGTTGAGCTTATGAAGGCGGTGTGGGATATCATTTCTCATTTTTATTCCGCAAAATTGTTTTAAAAATTATCATCATGTTTTAAGATTCTATAGTTATACATATTTAAGTGATGGAGTTTATGACATGTAAGGTCATATGAAAAAACAAATTATTTTCTTAAGATGTGATAAGTATGTGACAAAAGTTTTCATGATAAGTTAAAAATATATATATATATATATATATATTCTGAGATTTTCAGTATTCAAGTCTAAGTATTCATAGTAATTATAAATAAAGATTTAGTTCAAGTAGTAAAATAACGACCTACATAGGCAAATAGTTACAGTATTTTCACTGGGTCAATTATATGTTGCATTATTAAGAGTGAAAACATTTGAATGTGTTAAAATTCTTATTAGACCTACTATTCCGAGTAAAATTAATAGTGAATATACAAAAACATTGTATATGCAGAAATATTGTCGCTTAATAAATAAGAGAGTCTAACATACAAGTATAATAATATAAACCTTATATAACAATCAACTTTAGACAAGAAACATTAATCTTGCCAAACTCTGTCTTTTTTATCCTTGGTCAAAAGAACGATGCGAAAAAAAGGCTTGAAAATAATTATATATAGTTTGTTTGTAGATTTATTGGAGAATTTGATCGAACAGATTGGGATTAGTTCGCTGAAGAAAAAATTGAATTGAATTTTTTTTTTCTCTTAAAAAAACAGTGCTTAAATGTAAAAAGGGAAAATAGAGAAAGCGTTATGACCAAAAAGAAGAGGATAAAGAAAATATTGTTTTAAGGGTTCTATTGTACTGATATTGCATACAAAGAGTTTGTAAAGATGCAAGGTTTAGAATTTTGATGTAACTTATGATTATCCTAATTTATTGATGTTATTTATTGATAAAGTTAATCTTAATCACATTCGTTTTTCTCTTTGAGCAGGCAATTGCAAGAGTTGCTGAAAACAGAAGAGAACAGAGCTTTGCTTCATCGGTTGGAGAAGTAAGTTGCTGAGAGTTGAGCAGGCCCAGTGAGAGGTCGCCAAATGAGGAGAGCATGCCAAACAGCTGGAGAAAGGGGCTTCTGAGGTACTAAAGTTAGCCTCTTTTTTGTTTGGTTTCTGGATCTTGTTATTTCTATTTAATTGATGTCTTTGACTGAATCTATGAGGTTAAGATGATTTTAGTTTGTGAATTTATAATATTATACATTTTTTCGAACATATTTTTCGTTTTTTAATAAGGATTGGAAAGCTTGTCTTTTTCTGAGAATCGGATTGCATAGAGCACTATGTCGGCTCTCTGCTTAATAGAACAACGTTTTCCATTTGATTGTGTTGTCACTGAAAATGGATCCGTTTTCAATAAATTTTTAGGGAAATAAAATTCAATACTGCAGAAAAGTTAGAAGATAATAAGTTGGAAAAATATTACAAACTATCATATTTAAAAGAAATCCAAACAATAAGCTGATATGAATCTCGCCAATGAAACGACGAGATTCAAACCCCAAGACCTTTAAGACGCAAGTTTCTTTAAGCCTTGACCCATTACCTAGCAAAGATAAGAACCAAGAACTACGGATATTGATAAACGCCACACCAAGACTCTCAAAAATGCCTCAAGAACCTAGATGATAAGTTTGGTTGTTGAACGTCACAAGAATAACTTAATAAGTTTGAAAGTTTTTTCAAGAATATAAGAAAATACACAATAAGCACTCTTACTTTTTTCTGAATTCCCCAAAACTGATCATAACCTTCAAAACACGCCTTTTATAGGCTGCTAAATACAAGTCTTTCTTTCCAAATTATCCTCCAATAATTCGGATTTTACCAAAAAAAAAAAAAACAAATCAGGAAACTAACTCTTCTCTTAGACCTAAATCACGCCTACAACTAGAAAAGTAAAATTAAGTATTTTTAAATGGCTTGTTATCAACCATTACATCTACCACTAAAAAAAATAAGGAAAGTTAAATAAATTGGCATACAAGCCTTACAATCAGACCTATAACACAAAAGGGAATGTAACCATGTCAATTTACTTGCTGAAATTAAGCTTGCTTTGACCGAATTCTTCTAGAACTTTAATCATGGTGATGCTACGTGGACCATGCTCAATGGACCTCAACGAATTTGCTTGAGTCCAAACTTCTTGAATCAGTCCATTCAATGCTTCTTTAAATCGCTTGGATCTAAGTCTAGTAATTGACCCAATTGACACACTTAATGGATCATATGGGTGCTGCCCTTGAGTCCCTCCAAGCCCATGTGTGAATTCCCTCTCATGTATGCGTGGTTGTGCAACTTCATTTGCAACATAAACTAAAAAAGGAAATTACCAAAATGAACAAAAGTTGAGAATTGGAAACCGACCTAATAACATAAACCCCTAACAAAGTAAAAACCAAAAAAATTGCAGTTGTGAATACTTCATTAATTAACTAAAGAGAGGTTTATAAACTAAAACGAACAAGTTTTGTTGTTGTTTTTTTCGTGGGTATAGGGCGTTGTATTTTTTGTTTTATTGGGCAGTATCCTGTTTATGTAAAATACATATAGCTCGTCGTTTAAACAATTGTTGCAGGTGCAATGTGAGAAATAAGGTGTAGAAAGCATGTCCAGAAATGGAGAAAGTCGGTTTTCACCCTGATGTTTGTCTGTGGAAGTTCTAGGTACTGATTGAAGCATGTTTTACTTCTCAGTTGTTTTGCATTTTATGGGGGTTTTTATTTTTTTAATTTTTAATTTTTTAATAAGTAGATTTGCCTTTTATGAGACAATTACATACTTACAAATAAGACAATTTCAATATAAGTTAAATAAAAAATTATAATTGAATGACAAAAAATTGAAATCTTGTTTTCTCTATGAAGAAATTAAAAGATACAGAGCGAGTTTATATTGAAATGGGAAATAACAATCCGAATATCCGTTCCGCATTGACGACAATATCGGAACGTTTATGACGTTTCACCGATATCAGATTAAATCCGCTGTGCGCAGATTTTTTTTCTCCAGTATTTGAAAATGGTGTTCCTAGTATTACACTCCCTTCTATTCTAAGGGGGTGTTTGGTGTGTAAGTTTGAGTTAAGATTTGTAAGTTTAAATAATAAATTTTTTTGAATTTTCAGAAAAGACAAACAACTTTTTGGGAAAAAAGATAAAAAACATGATGAAAAAAGTACAGTTTAGTTTAAACTAAACTTTTTGTCAAATAAGGCCTAATAATTTTTTTTTTAAACATAGTTTGACAAGGTTTATAAGATATGAATTGAATAGCAACTGAAAAATGATGAGGATAAGGATAAAACTAAAACATTTTATAAATATATAACTTGACATAAAATTTGGGACATTGGTAATGATTAATGCCAAACGTCATCATGCATGACTTTCGCTTTTACAATATGCATCGAACAATTATAATAGTTGTGACAATATACTCATTTACGTCGGTTAACTTTTTTTTGTCTATGCTAGTTGAACAGGCGCGAAATAATAAATTAAGTAAAATGTATAAAAATTTTAAAAAAATACAAAATACAAAATACAAGATAAAAAACGATAAAATAAAAAAAGAAATAAAAATTTGAAACTTTATATAAAACTTAAACAACTGTAGACGCTGGTTTTCTACAGTCAAAATTTAACAGAGATCAATATAGAAAATGTAACAATCGATAAATTGGGCCCTTGGACATCGTAATGAAACTCATAAAACATCATAACAGACAATTATTTGCGTTAAGAAATGAACATAAATGAAACAATTGAATCATAAAGATAAACAAAAAATCAAACAACACCAAAATTTAGAGAGGTTCGCCCAACACTGTGCTACTTCCTCTGTGTGTGAGATTCGTTTTTCTGTATACGAATGTTCTGAAGCACAAGAAAATTTTCTGAATATCTTTTTTGGCAGAGTAACAGTCTGTTCTAATTTGAAAAGAGAGGATCCCCCCTCAGGAGAGGGTCCACCTCTATTTATATCAGGAGTATGGGGTTTCTCCCCCGTAATTTCAGATGAGTGGTTTTTGGTAAACTGCCGTTTTTGGACACTTGTCATCCTCTCCCTGTAGCAGTTATTGGCATAGGTTATTAATACTGGGAGTAGCGGTTATTGACATGTCAGTTATATTGAGATCTGACTCATCATTATTGATTTTGAATTCGACAGTTAAGGGGAATGTCCCTTTAAATTATTGTCGAATACGAACAACGAACGATGATAGACAAGCAAAGCCTGGGCCTAGCTATAACATTGTTCGCGGCTTATGTAGGGTATGAATAACGAACGACGGTTAGAAACAAGACTTTATCCTTGTATTCTATCGTTCGTGACCGGCAAAGTCAATGGATGAAAGATCAGGTTTGATCTGTTGGTTCGATGTTCGATGTTTAGTCATTGGGTCCGGCCCAATCATGCGAGCGGTGTACGTTCGTTACTGACTTTCACAATGAGTTGGGTCCGGCCCAAATACAGACTTTAGAATAGAAAGTTCATCATTCGATAGACAAACTGTTTGAGCTAACGTTATAATGGGAAGACGAAGTCTAACCCCAACAGATAGCCCCCCACTCTATTGAGCGATGGATCCTCGATAGTTTGTATGATAAATAGCGATGGCCTCATCAGTCATGGTTAAATCAGATCAGTGAAATATGAACTGACGAATCGAACGATGGGGAGTCTCGAGCACCGCGAAAAAAAAATACTGATTGGATACACGTGGCGCGTGTCGAGTGGTTACCCTGACACGGTGACACGGTATCATTATGATAGTTTGAAATTCGTACCGTTGCGACGTTACAGACTCGAGCTGTCATATCCGAGATTTTCGGGGTACGCGCCGTGACGTTGTACAAACCTTTTAAGTGGGAATTTGAGGAGTTGCAAGATATATACCGTTTGATCAAGCCTTTCCGGAACAGTCGGGACCGTTGGATGTGCTACGAAACTATATAACCTTTCATATCCCCATATTCCCATTTTCTATTTCTACACGGAGCCTTCAGAAGATCAGAATCCAAGTTTCTCAAGTTTCTCAAGCTCTTCGAATTCTCAGGCAAGATTTCTCTTCTTCTTCTCCATTTCCATTAATTTTTGATTTGGTAGAGTTTCTTCTCTATTTTCGAGTCTTTCTAGTAAGTTTTCTGCATTTCTTTTGGGCGAGTGATTTGGTTGAGGGTTTAGTTTTTCTGGGTTTTCTCTGGGGTTTTTTGGTTTTATGTTCTTCGTGTTCATCTCATCCTTCTTGGGATTATAGTGTAGTAGAATCCATTAGATCCGAAATTCTTTCATCGTTCGTCCAGAATCTTGTTTATGAACCATGGATAAGAAGAAACAACCTATCGAGGAAGTTTATGTCGAATCGACGAGCATCGACTCGATCGATAGTATTTCGAGCGACAGATTTTTTGACGATGAGCTAACGTCGACACTTCGCCGTTCGCGGTTCGAGCATGAATATGCTCAGAGTAGAAGAGGTGCTGAAACGAGCACTGAGGCTTCGGAGAGAAATCGACCAGCGACGACATCGGAGGAAGAAATTTTATCGATTCCCCCTATCGCCCGTCTAACAAAACCTCGTCATTTGAGTACTCAGTCGTTTCTTCGAACGTCGAACCCTCGCTCAGTCTTGACAGAAAATGACTTATCCGAAATCAGAGGTCGATTCGGGTTCCCGAACGAAGTTCAATTGCGTCTTCCGATGAATGACGAACGAGCAGACACCGTATCCGAGGGATGGATATGTATGTACACAATTTATTTTGAGTGTGGGCTAAGACTTCCTCTCCCTCCTCTCCTCATCCAATGTATGCATCACTACCAGCTCGCCATTCCACAGTTAATGCCGAATGGGATGAGGGTTTTCTTGGGATTGATTGTGCTGTCAGAAGAAGCGGGCATCGAACTATCGGTAGACGATGTGCTCGCGATATATTATCCTCAAGAAAATTCGAAAGATCATGGACGGTACTTGATGTACCCATGGAGGAAGAAGCAGGTAGTTGGCGAGATAAAGAACGCCGACAGATATTGGCAGGATCGCTACTTCTTCATGCATGTAAATGAGAAGTCAATGGGCGATCTAGCTAATTATTTTTACCCCCTATGGGGAACCCTTCGTAAGTATCGAACGAAGAACGTCGAAGGTTAAGTATGAAATGTTTTCATGATTTTTAATATATTTCGTGTTGTTTTGCAGGCAAGGAATTGAAGAAACCGCCTCCCAAAGCTCTTTTGTTCGAAGAAAAGCTCGAGTGTCTACTTGCTCTGTCGAACAGAGAGTGGGACGATATACAAGTCCCAGAGAGATTAAGAGCATCGAGCATGTGGAAGGACTTCGTCGAACTTCCTTCAGGTATTCCTAAACGAGTTCCTTCCTGGGTAGATTGGCCCTTTATAATTAGGGGAGTGCTAAGGAGACTTTTTGGCACTCCATTGTTCGTCGATCCCCTTACTGACGAGGAGGCTTTAATCGCAGAATTTGCCGTGGACTCGTTGGTCATGGAGATTCCTACTCCAAAAGATATAATGGCCAAACGCAGGGCTAAGAAGGAAGCCGAAAGGGCAGCTGCAGCTGCATCGAATGCAGACTAGGGCAATGAACCTGCGCCTTTCCCCGTTCTTGAGTCCTCTCCAGAACCTCCGTCGAAGCCTAGTTCGCCACCTGCTAAGAAGAGAAAGGTGGTTGAGAAGGCTAAAACGAAAATTCCAGCAAAGAGGAAATTAAAATCGAAGATTGCATCCCCAGAACCGGACGTTGAAGGTCCGATGGTTGAAGTAGTTCTGCCTCCACGTCAAAGTCTTCTCAACGACAGGCAGGCGAGCGTGGATATCGCGCGACAGCTGCTTTCGGAGGTGGACGCGGAGACTTTAACTCAAGGTTCGCTTCAGGATCATATGGATGATATTATGTGGGAAACCATGAAGGTACGAACAGTTACTTCGCTCGATAATTTATAACTCGTGTAAACTTTTCTCCTTCCTAAAAAAAATGTAATTTTTATACTGCAGATCAATGTCCGGACGATGGGGCTCTTCTATCGATTGGCTGACAAGGTTGTCAGCCAAAGTAACAAAATAAGAGAGCTCGAAGTGAATGATCGCTCGCACATGGAGAAGTTACAGGACATCGAACGTAAGTTCGTAGATGTCAAGACAGGCGCAGAAGGATTAATGTCTGAGCTTCAGAAGTCAAAGGATGTGGCGAAGGAGGGTACGTCTGCGATGGAAGCCCTGGTCAAGAGATTTGATGAAGTTCAAAACAAAATCAAATCTCTGGAGGCTGAAATCGCAGCGCTCGCTACCCAAATTATGGATGCTGCTGAGAAGGTGACCTTCAGGGCTCGTTATGACATCCTAATGGATTACAAGGAAGGACTCCTTGATGAAGCTAAAGTCATGGAGGAAATCGAAATGTTTGAGGATGATTATCCTGACGAGGCCAGGCGTTCCTCTTCGATCCCCTCATTGGCACCAGCAGAACCAGGACCTTTTGATGCCGAGCCCCCAGCACAAGCCAATCCTCCCGAAGCTCGCGAGTTGCGAGAATAGATTTTTTTATTGTTCGTTAAATTTCTGCGAATATTTTATTTATCTCTGAATTGTAAAGACAATTTCACTTGTTAATTGAAGAAAAATTTTAACTTCTATTCACATCTTTTTATACAATGTTGATGCGAACGAATCGAGCAATGATTGAACTTTCTCAATTGCTGCATGAAAATGAATCATATAGCTCATTAGTGTAGCTGGGCTCGTTCATGTGTGACGAGCCACCGGCATACCCAGTGAGATAATTCTAAGTTTGATGGAAAAATGGTATAATTCTATTTGTGTTTTGTGACTGAACTTGAATAACGTTCGAATGTGTTTTAATCAAACAATGAGAATTTTTGATGATTTCGAACGTCGAAGAGCACTTTTTCGATTAGGAAATGTAGCTGAACCCATTCAAATGTGATGAGCTGCCTACGTACCCAGAGTTTAGGGATCAAGCCATTCGTAGTTCAATCGAACATTGAAATTTTTTGATATTTTTGACTGAACTCGTACAAACGTATACGAGCTACCTACGTACTCAGTGTTTAGGGATCAAGTCAATCGTAGTTCAGGATAAGGAAAAATGGTAGTCTTTAGGCGTAGACCTACGGGTTCGATATTGCATCGAACGTTCGACGTAATGGATCTAGCCTTTACAAATGAAGATTAAATTACAAAGTTCATAAAAATTGTAAAAAGAAAATTATAAAAAAAGATTACAAGTAGTATTTCCGCAGATGATGCGAGTTCCAACTGCGAAGAACCTCCACCCCATCACTCGTCTCAAGACGGTAGACGCCTGGTCGAATAACCTTCAAGATCCTGTAAGGACCTTCCCAATTTGCTCCCAACTTTCCTGCGTTTGGCTCGACAGTGTTCTGGAATACTTTATGAAGTACGAGATCTCCTTCGTTGAAAGTTCTTGGTCGAACTTTGGAGTTGTAGTATTTTGCTACTGATTGCTGGTAGTTTGCCATGCGAACCAGGGCTTGATCTCGTCGTTCGTCAAGAGACTGTCGTTGAGCATTTCCTGATTCTGACTTTCATTTTCAAAAGCCAACTGACGCCGGAGTGTAGGGAGACCAATTTCTGCTGGGACAACAGCTTCTGTACCGAAGGTTAGTGAGAATGGAGATTCTCCGTTCGCTCGTCGTGGGGTCGTCCGGTACGCCCAAAGTACGCCATGAAGCTCATCTGCCCATCGTCCCTTTCAAATTTCAATCTTCTTCTTCAAATTCTGAACGATTGTCTTGTTCGTTGCCTCTGCTTGTCCATTCCCTTGGGGATACCTTGGGGTAGAAAAGCTAAGCTCGATCGTCCATCTTTGACAGAATTTCCTGAAGTTGCCTGAAATGAACTGAGATCCATTATCTGTAACGATTTCCTGGGGCACACCAAATATGCTAATAATGTTCTTCCAGATAAAGCTTTCGACATCCGAATCTTTTACATTCGCAAATGCTTCCGCTTCAACCCACTTCGTGAAATAATTAGTGAGTACAAGCAAATACTTGCGTTGACTGCTCGCTCTAGGTAGTGGACCCACTATATCCATCGAATACTTCATAAAGGGATATGGGGACGCGATGTTCGACAGTCGTTCTGATGGTTGATGGAAGATGGAGGAGTGTCTCTGACATTTATCGCACCGTCTGACAAAGTCTTCACTATCTTGAAGCATAGTGGGCCAATAATAGCCTTGTCATTTGACTTTGTTGCAAAGTGATCGTCCCCCAGAGTGGTTTCCGCATTCGCCTTCATGAACTTCCTTCAGAACGTAGGTACCTTCTTTATTATCGAGACATCGAGCATAAGGGCCGTTGAACGAACGTCGAAATAGGATGTTGTTGATTAGTGAGAACCTTACGGCTTTGGTCTTGAGCTTTCGAGCTTCCTGCTTATCTTCTGGCAAGCACCCTGCCTTTAGATATGCAACAATGGGCATTCGCTAGTCTTCTTCGGCTTCATCTGTAATGATCGTGGATTCAACCTGAATGCTGGGCTCTTTAATAAACCCGACTGGAATGCTTTGACGTAAGTGTGGTTCTGAAGTTGAACCAAATGAAGCCAAGGCGTCCGCATGTGTGTTTTGATCCCTCGACACTTGTTCTATCGAGTATCCTTCGAAATGCTGTACAAGCGAACGAACAACGTTCAAATACGCTTCCATCCTTGTGTCCTTGGCTATGTATTCTCCAAGCACTTGGTTCACTACGAGTTGTGAGTCAATGTAGATCTTCAGACGTCGAGCCCCCAGTGCTTTCGCTAAATGTAGCCCAGCAATTAAGGCTTCATACTCTGCCTCATTGTTCGAAGCGTTAAACCCCAAGCGAAATGATTGCTCGATTATCTCACCATCAGGGGACTTACAAAATACACCCACTCCAGCTCCTTTAACATTTGATGCTCCGTCCACCATGAGCGTCTAACAGCATTCTTCGTCAGTGTTCGTCGTAGGAGGAACTGGAGGGAGTTCAACTACAAAGTCTGCAAGCACTTGCGATTTCAAACTGGTTTGAACCCGGTACTCAATATCGAACTCACTCAACTCGACTGCCCATTTTGTTAAGCGTCCAGACAAGTTTGGACTATGAAGAATGGCTCGTAGGGGGTAAGTTGACATTACGATGATTGAGTGTGATTGAAAATACGGCCTCAGCTTCCTTGCAGCGGTCACTAAGGCTAGGGCTAATTTCTCAATTACCGGGTATCTCGTCTCTGCATCAAGTAGTGTCTTGCTGATGTAGTATACTGGCTGTTCACCGTTCGCGTCTCGTACAAGAACGGCGCTCACTGCTTCTTCTGTTACTGCCAAGTATAAAAATAAACTTTCACCGGTTAGAGGGTTGGCTAGAATCGGAGGGCTGGATAAATACTTCTTCAGCTCATCAAAAGCTTGTTGACAATGGTCATTCCACTCAAACTTCTTGTTGCCTTTGAGCAGCATGAAGAAGGGCTAGCACTTATCGGTCGATCGAGATATAAATCTGTTCAGAGCTGCGATTCTTCCCGTCAACTTCTGGATTTCTTGCTTGTTCTTCGGTGAAGACATGTTGATTATTGCTCGTATCTGGTCAGGGTTTGCTTCGATACCCCGCTGCGTCACAATGTAGCCCAAGAACTTCCCGGACGAAACACTAAACGAGCATTTGGTAGGATTCAAACGCATGTTGTGTTGTCTAAGTACCGAGAAGCACTCTGACAGGTGACCGATGTGGTCCGCAGCCTTTAATGACTTGACTAGCATATCGTCTATGTAAACCTCCATCGTTCGACCGAGTTGATCAGCGAACATTGCGTTGACAAGTCTCTGATAGGTTGCACCGGCGTTCTTTAATCCGAATGGCATGACCTTGTAACAGTAGATTCCTCTCTCTGTGATAAATGCTGTCTTCTCTTGATCGTCGGGATGCATGAGGATCTGGTTGTACCCAGAGAACGCGTCCATAAAGGAAAGCAATTCATGTCCTGCTGTTGCATTAACCAATCGATCGATATGTGGAAGAGGAAAACTATCTTTTGGGCAAGCTTTGTTTAAGTCTGTGAAGTCAATACAGACCCTCCATTTTCCGTTCTTCTTCTTCACAATGACAACGTTCGCTAGCCAGTCCGGATACTGCACCTCCTTTATGAATCCAGCTTCGATCAACCTTCGAACTTCGTCGTTGATAATCTGATTGCGCTCGATCCCGAGTTTCCTCCTTTTCTGCTTGACAAGTTTATGGCTTGGTTCGACGTTTAGTCGATGTGTTGTAACTTCTGGATCGATACCTGGCATGTCATTATGTGACCATGCAAAGCAGTCTTGGTTATCCAAAAGAAAGCTCAGAAGCTGAGTTCGTATTGTATTATCGAGCAACGAACCGACGTTGATTGTTCGCTCTAGGTGTGCTGGATCGATTTGGATTTCGTCTAGTTGATCCACGTCCGGTTGTACTTCGACGTTCGATTTCTCTTTCTTCTCTAATTACCACAAGCTGTCACTCTTCTTCATTTTCAGAGAATGGAGGTAACAAGCCCGTGCGACTTCTTGATTCCCCTTGATCTCCTTGACTCCTCTCTTCGTCGGGAACCTGATTCTCTGATGATAAGTAGACGGTACTGCCTTCATAGCGTGTATCCATGGCCTACCGAGGATGATGTTGTAGGCAGATGGACAGTCCAAGACCAAAAAAGTGGTCAACTTGTTCTCTCCTCCTGCAAAAACAGGAAGCTTAATTTTTCCGACAAATGCGGTCGCTTCTTCCGTTAAAACCTGTCAAAACGGTCGTCGAACGCTCGATGTCCGACTCAGATAATTCCATTTCTTTTAATGTTGAAAGAAAAAGAACATCTGCCGAACTCCCGTTATCGACCAGAATCCGACCCACTTCGCAATTTGACACGTTCAAAGTTAGAACCAACGGGTCGTCGTGAGGTCAGCTGAGGTTTGTGGCCTCGCTGCTATGGAATGTAATCGAATGTTCGCATGGATCATCCGGGAGAATGGTCGCAACTGGCTGTGTGGCTTTCCTTCGGTAAGACTTGACCGAAGTAACGGTGTCTCCGCTATAAATCGAGCCTCCAAAAATGACTCCGATCGTCTTCCGAACAGGCGGAGGAAAAGGTGTGTCTTCGATCTGTTGTATAACCCTTCGCTCTTTGGGCTCGCTTCCTAGGCCGTAAGTCTCCCTGCCCTTGTCTGTGAGGAATTCTCGAAGGTGGCCTTTCTTTAGTAATTCGGCAACCTCTGCTCGCAACGCCCTACAATCAATGGTATGGTGGCCATGGTCTCGGTGAAACTCACAATACTTTGTCGTATCTCTGGCCGGGTTCTCTGGCAGCTTCTTTGGCCAAGTGACAAAGTCCTGTCGCTTGAGGTGAGTGATGAGTTCAGACGGACTTATTCCGAGTGCATACTTTGGTGGTGGGAGGGGATGCTTGTGTTCACGCCTTGTTGTACGTTTGACTCTATGCTCCGTTCGACGCTGTGGGCGCGGGCGTTCGCGTCTGAATGTCTTCGCTCGCTCTTTGCGTGCTTTCGAAAGTTCATCCCTCGTGCGAGCTAGTTCGCGATCTACTCGCTCGTTCTTCTCCTCGAGTTCGATGAAACCTTTAGCTCGGTGTAAAGCATCCTGGATGGTTGGGGGATATCGAGCACAGATCTCATTCTTGAACAAAGATCTATGCCTTAATCCCTTCTTCAATGCTTCCCGCACAGTGCCGTCATCCAACCCTGAGATCTCCGAAATCGCTTTGCTAAAACGCTTAATATAAGCGCGCAGCGACTCATGTGGACCCTGGATCACACCCCATAGATCCTTTGTTGTTTTTCCGGACTGGATGTGAACAGAGTAACTTCGCATAAATTCGAGGGAGAGTTCGTCGAACGAGTTAATGGACTCTGCAGGGAGATTACAAAACCATCTCAACACGACACCCTTCAAGCTCTGAGCGAACAGCTTGCACATCATGTCATCTAACATGTTGGTTGGGATGTTCGTCGATTGAACGACGTGCTTGTACTGTAGGAGGTGATCATGTGGGTCTGACATTCCGTCAAACCAAGGAAAAGAAATGTTGCTGAATTTGGGGTTGACTGTGTTTGTTATCCGCTTTGTTAAAGGCGTCTCACGGACACCACGGGCAAGATCATCGATCCCCGGTGTAGAGTTCGTTGTCTTATGTATTTGGGTGGAGAAGCGCTGCTGCATCTGTGCTTCTAATATCCTCATTTCCTCAGACATTATATTCCTCATCATGTCTTCTACGTTCATAGGCTCCTGTGGAATTGGGCCTTCTGGTGGTGATTGTACGTCGAGCCTCGAACTCCGAATTGGTGTTGTCCGTCTTCTGGCACTCGTGTCTTGACCGGTTTGCCTCTGCTGGGCTCGCCACTCGCTTGTTGTCGGAGCGTCCCCAGGTGTGAATAATTGTTGCATCGGAGCCACAGGGCTGTAAGTAGCCCTCGATGCTCGAGGATTATAGGGCGCGGCTTGTGAAAAGCCTCCAGCGTTCAACCCATGGAGGTTATGGGATGTGGATGCTCGCCAGCCCCCAGTATTCAAACCTTGTGGATTCTGGGATGTGGCTGGGTTCCAGCCTCCAACGCTTGCTCCGGTTGTGTACCCAAAATATGGGTTGTAGTAGTATGAGTAGGCGGCTTGAGAGTTGATGGACATCAACTGGTTCTTAAGAATCTGGTTCTCTGCAGTGATGTTCTCCATCTGACTTTGCTGGATGTCGTGCTTCTTGGTTAGTTCCTCGACCAATCGCGTCAGGTTAGCGATTTGAGGATTCGCTTCTGAGGCCGAAGCTTCTTGGTGGTTGACTGGGCTTCCCTGGGGAAGGTCATCCTGGTGCTGATGTTCTGGTTCCATTGTTGCTTTACGAATTTCCAGTGAAAGATGGCCAAGGGCCCCACGGTGGGCGCCAAACTGTAGACGCTGGTTTTCTACAGTCAAAATTTAACAGAGATCAAAATAGAAAATGTAACAATCGATAAATTGGGCCCTTGGACATCGTAATGAAACTCATAAAACATCATAACAGACAATTATTTGCGTTAAGAAATGAACATAAATGAAATAATTGAATCATAAAGATAAACAAAAAATCAAACAACACCAAAATTTAGAGAGGTTCGCCCAACACTGTGCTACTTCCTCTGTGTGTGAGATTCGTTTTTCTGTATACGAATGTTCTGAAGTACAAGGAAATTTTCTGAATATCTTTTTTGGCAGAGTAACAGTCTGTTCTAATTTGAAAAGAGAGGATCCCCCCTCAGGAGAGGGTCCACCTCTATTTATATCAAGAGTATGGGGTTTCTCCCCCGTAATTTCAGATGAGTGGTTTTTGTAAACTGCCGTTTTTGGACACTTGTCATCCTCTCCCTGTAGCAGTTATTGGCATAGGTTATTAATACTGGGAGTAGCGGTTATTGACATGTCAGTTATATTGAGATCTGACTCATCATTACTGATTTTGAATTTGACAGTTAAGGGGAATGTCCCTTTAAATTATTGTCGAATACGAACAACGAACGATGATAGACAAGCAAAGCCTGGGCCTAGCTATAACATTGTTCGCGGCTTATGTAGGGTATGAATAACAAACGATGGTTAGAAACAAGACTTTATCCTTGTATTCTATCGTTCGTGACCGGCAAAGTCAATGGTTGAAAGATCAGGTTTGATCTGTTGGTTCGATGTTCGATGTTTAGTCATTGGGTCCGGCCCAATCGTGCGAGCGGTGTACGTTCGTTACTGACTTTCACAATGAGTTGGGTCCGGCCCAAATACAGACTTTAGAATAGAAAGTTCATCATTTGATAGACAAACTGTTTGAGCTAACGTTATAATAGGAAAACGAAGTCTAACCCCAACAACAACAAGAATTAAAACTTCTTAACAAAATTTCAAAAATATTTAATTAAAATTCTTTTCAACCATATTAATAAAAGATATAAGTTATTAATAGATATATAAAGGATTATATATATATATATATGTATATATAAATATGTACTGAAAAATAAAAAGATAAAAGAAATAGAAAAAGGATAAAAGCATTAAAAATAAATAAATGTAATAAGAAAAATAAAAAGATAAAAGAAAAAAAAATAAAAGTTAAAAAGAGAAGAAAAAAAACAATAGATGGATATATAACAAAGGAAAGGAGAACAATATTGATTTTTTTATATATACGTTAGGTTATTATTAAGATTAAAATATTGACCAAAAGCATAGGTAAGTTGGTTGTTTTCTTGTCTATATATTCATAATTACCAGCAGTATAAGGAGTTAACGACTCATTCACTACAGTCTACAGGTACAATTTCACGTCTTGCTTTCTGAAATAGGAAATTCAGATATTGCTTCAAGGTAAGTTAATTTCTACTGTGTAAGTAAATTCATCATAATTTGTTAGATTACAGTTAATTATAATCGTCCACAAAATTATCTCCACTATTCCAAATATCTAATATAAATCTTTTTACAGTTACTAAATTGTTCGTAAAATTGTCTCTATTATTTCTTCAAAACATTTACAAAAACTCTTTTTGCATGACATATATATTTTTAAAAATATAATAATTTTTTAATGGTTTTTTTAATTGTTATCTATTTTGAAGAAATGGAAAAAAAGAGTAACTTCTATAAAAATATATCTACCAAAACGAAAGGCTGGACAGCCAAGATCAGGGTATTCGACCAAAAAAAAAAAGCACACTAAGAACGGCACGTTTTAGCTCCAACCGATATCAAAAGTTGATTTTAATTGACACTATGGTATGCTTAACATTTTAAATTTTTTTAATAATGTTATTTCAAATAATCATCTAATGATATTGTTTTTTTAAATATGTATCAGGGAATTAAAATACATGCAACTATATTGGAGTCAGACATTGAACAATTTGAGAACTCATTAAAGGCGTCAAAGTTTTACCATGTATCAAATACGCCTTACATACGACGTATCAAGCCTGAATACCAAATCGTGGATAATGAATACGAATGGATTATTTATATTTAAATTGACAATTCCATAACTCATTTTTTTTAAATTAAAAACTTGAGGGCTACGGCAAACTTGCAAGATCCAGAGAATTCCTATTACATGTCAAAATTAACCAATCAACATATTCCGGAGGTGGACAGTTTACCTACAACGTTATCGACCTGTTTGAGGCAAAAGAATCTTCCCCAACACCACTTGTGATGGGGAAAAGAAAATTTTCATAGACAGTGTAAATTAATATACTTTTGTGTGATGTAATTTTGTTTGTTTTTTAGAATTTACTGTCACGCATAACTATACTTTCTTTTCCTGTCTTTTTTATGTAATTTTGTTCCTTTCTGACAATGTATTGTAAAAAATAACTATTTTTTTTTAAATGTAATTTGGTTTCTTTTTGGCAACATATTGTAAAATATAACTATTTTTTTTTTCTTCTGGGCCTTTCCTACCAAAATATATATATATATATATATATTTATATTTTATCTTTTTCTAATTTCATATTTGTATATAAATTTTGAAATACTCTTTAACAGTGGCTTATACCAAGTTGCGAACTCCTTTAGTTCCATAAAAAATATATATATAAACATAAATTTGCACATGCGTAGCGCGTGCCAACTCCACTAGTTTCAATAAAAGTATTGTAATAGGATTTGTAATTGATATCAACTCTAATTCAAAAGGCTGCACTATTACTCAATAATAATTAATAAATGTTATTCTTATCTATGTTTTTTGAATTTTAGAGTCCTTATTTTGTCTCATAAATTTTAAGAAGATCCAATTTGTCTTCTAAGTTTTGAATTTAATCACACTTAACTCATTTTTATTAGAATTTCAATAAATAAATAAAAATTTGAAAAAAATGAGTTAAATACAATCACGTGTTTTTTTTTTTTTTTGCCTATTTGTTTTTAGTAGAAACCCTAACTGAATGGATTTCAAAAGACTAATTTTAATATTTTTTCTTTATTTTTATCTAAAATTCTGATAAAATAAATAAAGAAGAATTAAATTTAAATTTTATAAAAATAAAATAAGAGCTTTTAAAATTGATGAATAAAGAGTGAATATAACCACAAAATTCAGGAAAAAGAACGGCGAAAATAAAAGAGAAGCAAAAAGAACGGCGAAAAGAAAAGAGAAGCAAAATGACGAGGCAAATAAGGAGGGCATGCAACAGGTGTTACGTTGCATGTCCATCCAAACGTGGCAGCCTCAAACAGACACCACATTTCATGACTAATTTCACTATTTTTCTCTTTATTTTTATCTAAAATTCTGATAAAATGAATAAAATAGGATTAAATTTAAAATTTATAAAAATAAAATAAGAACTTTTAAAATGAATATAACCACAAAATTCAGGAAGAAGAACGGCGAAAAAGAAAAGAGAAGCAAAAAGAACGGCGAAAAGCAGATAAAAGCGAAATGAAGAGGTAAATGAGGAGGGCATGCAACAGGTGTTACGTTGCATGTCCATCCAAACGTGGCAGCCTGATGCAGACACCACATTTATGACTCTCTCCATCTCTCCCTAAACATATATAAATCTTCCCATAAAATTCTCACTTTATTCTATTTCCCTGCACTTATACTACCACATTAATTAATCCATGGCAACATCCATAAAACATCTCTCCTCCATCGCCAACGACGTCGTTCATAGATGCGCCATGTATTTCCTGACTTTTTTTTTTTTCTTACTTCCTCATCTTGGATTGAAATTCATGAACTCAGACAAAATTGGTTGGTTTTTGGTGCAGGAAAGTGGGGAGTTCGGTGGAGGAATTGGTGGAGGAGTTTGAGAGTTTAGTTTGGAAGGACTATAATAATAATAATAATAATAATAATAATGGTGGTGTTAATTATGAATATGGGAATGGTGGGAGTTATTCGAGGAAATTAGTGGAGTTTTGCAGCGCCAAGGCTCTGAAGGAGTTTTGCCAAAACATTGATGAGGAGATCTCTGATGGCTCGTTTAGCCGCTTCACCTTCGATCTCATGCTTGCCTGGGAAATGCCCACCTCCGCCGGCGAAGACTGTCATACGGTACAAGTATAAGTGAAAAGTATTACTTTTCAATCATCTGATTAGTAAAATATAACACAAATCAGTGGCTTAGAAGGACGATGCCGTATAGGAGTCCCTCCCCAAATACCCGCTTTGGTTGTATAAATTATGTCCTTATTAGTTGTAACTTCCTGAATTTTCTTCTCTGTATCTGTATATTGGTGTTTAATTTCTTTTGGTTTTGCAGGAAAATGTGGCAAAGGAAAGAGAAGACAGGAAACCTCTGAAAAGTTCTTCGGAACAAGATGACATCCCTCTTTTTTATTCAGACATGATGCCTCTTCTTGTAAGCTCTACAGATCCCATTTGTTTATCACCAAAAAAAAAAAAAAAAAAAGCTTCATATCCCATTTCTTACCATGTGAAATCACTATATATATATATATATATATATATTCTGTGTCGCTTTTTTGGATGTAATGAATTTCATATGTGCACCACACTTGTACAAAATTAATTAAATCTATCCGCATACCAGTACAAATCTGCATTGCTTTTTAGACTCGATGAATGTCATTTATATTATGTTGTGGAGTCTAATTAATTCCTTACGAAAAAAACACGCCCTACGCAGAGTCACTATGATCTATAGTATAGTCACGTTATTCAGTGTGTTTTTTAGGGATTTCACACTTGTAATATCAGTTGCTAGTTTTTCTATATAAAAGGGGGCACCGTCACTAGGGATATAATTAATGTGGTCAGAGAAAGAAACTCAATGAGTTTGGAGGATGTGTGGTTTCTCTTTTAAATTTTTTTATAGTACAGTCGCTGAAACAGTACGTAGTCCGTGAACCTGTCTAAAACTTATGGGTTTTGTGATTGTTTTATTTTCTTTTGCAATTATGTTATTTACGATATGACATAGAATTAGGGTAATTCTTAAAAATTTAGAGATCAAATTCGGACAAATAATATCTATTTGATACCACTGGGAAACCACATTTGCTTTTCTAGAGTTGAATAAAATCGTATAGAGATCAGAATTTAGACCAAATATGTCTATCTTTAACTACTAAGAACCTGCTTTGCTATTGATAGAAAAAGATGCAAGTTTTTTCAAAAGTAGAGTAAAGTTTGTTATGAACTAAGAGACTCTCACTCATCTTCCCAATATATGGCTGCTGCAGGTTAATGATGAGCCTAGTGTTGGGGAAGATGCGTATGTATGGTTGGCATCACTGGTTCCACTAGCTGCAGATGTTGTGAACGGGAGATTTACCTTTGAAACTCTTACAGCACCTACAAGGAACCAGCTTCATTTTCCTGCTTATGACAAATTTCTGAAGGAAATTGACAAGTAATTCTTCTAGTGCCCTTTGATGTTTCTTTTGTGTTTTAAATCGCTCAAAGGCACATCTATAAACAAGACGATTTAAAGTTCATAGATATTCAATGTTCCGTACACTACTTTATTAAAACTTCTCCACATTGAAGCTTAGCTGCATTATGATTGTATATTTTGTTGTGCTTTGCACGATTTGTTTTCAGATTTTGTGGTTTTCGTGTAACTTTGTAGGACCGTAAAACACTTGCAAAAACAAATGCTGCCAAAAGGTGTGGAGCTACGTGATGATGAATTTATATTGCATGTGGAGGGAACTGCCAGCTCACAAAGAGTAATACGCCACATTGGCGGAACAAGTTGGCCTGGTTTGTCACACAGATTATGTCTTGATTTATATCATCAAGTTATAAAGAACTAGGAAATAATATTGCTACCCTTATGTTTAGTGATGATTGATTGGATTTTTCTAACCATTTAGGATTTGGTTCTAGGAAGACTTACGTTAACCAACTACGCTCTGTACTTCGAGGCCTCCAGGGTGATAACGTATGAAGATGCATTGAAAATAGACTTCTCGAAGGACATTGAACGGAGTGTGAAACCAGCTGCAACAGGACCTTGGGGTGCCCTGCTTTTTGACAAGGCTATAGTATACGAGTCATCTGAGTTGTAAGTGGTAGTTGCAAAAATTAATAAATGGGAGATTGCCATGAATCAGAACTATTTTTTTTTTTTTTCAATTTTGTTGAATGTGGAAACAAATAGACAAGCCGGCTATTCTTTGATAAATGGAAATTTCACATTGCCATGTTGCCTATTTGCATACTATAGTTTTCTCAACACTAATCCATGTGCATGTTGGTTACAGCTTAGATTTGATGTTCTTATTTTCAGAACATTTTCTTTTTTAAATTATTTTTCAGACCAGAGGGAATTGTATTGGAGTTTCCGGAGCTAACAAGCTCCACAAGACGTGACCATTGGCTAACACTGACAAAGGAGATCATGCTTTTGCACCGGTTTTTATCCACATACGATGTGAAATGTCCAATCCAAGCATGGGAGATGCACGCAAGGACAATACTTGGTGTAATAAGACTCCATGCAGCAAGAGAAATGTTAAGAATATCGCCCCCTGAGCCGACAAAGTTCTTAATCTTTGCCTTGTTTGATGAAATTGCAAAAGGAGACTATGTAATAGAGAAGCTTGCTGAAAGTCTCGAGAAGGTGAATAGCAGACATCCATGCTGTGCTAGCTCGATACTTAGGTGGTTGAATGTTAGAGAATCAATGGTCTCAAATCTGGAAGTAGAGAAAGTTGGCCAAGAAAGCTTAAGAGGTCCAGTCGACAGTATCTTGTCATTGGAAAGTGCTATAAATAAAGCTAGAGAGGAAGAAAAGCAAATTGTGGTTGCCAAAGCTACCACGGAGGAATTGAAAGAAGAAGGAATAACTGATAGCACCTTTCTCTTGATAGTAAGCATCGGATATCTATTTACTTGATTTCAACTTTATTCTCATTTTCCCGCTATTCTACTTCATGACCCTTTTGAAAAGGGAGGAAAAATTAAAAGACATGGCACATACATTTTCATTACACTTGAAAGATTTGCAGCCATAGCTATTCGCTTGAAAGATTTCATCACTCTTGGACCTCATTTATGCATGTAGGAGCTACTAAAGCCACTTAAATATGTTGTGTCTTGGTTTCAACAAATCCTCATGTGGGAAAGACCAGCAACTACTCTGGTTGTGATTGCTGCATCTTTGATAATCGTCTACAAGTGAGTTCATTTTCATTTTCGTGCATCGTAATATGATTGTAAAATGCAAGTCGCCGCAACATGTCGAACATGTAATTCATCTTTTCGCTGTTGCATCTTATTTCTAGGGAAGAAAGAGTGAAACTTAATAGACAGTGGTACTTGATAAATTATTTTTTTCAATGCAGGGAGTGGGCTGGCAAGGCAATAGCGGTTTTCTTGTTTTGGGTGGTTGTAGAGATGATTCGGGCCAGACAAAGAAGAATGAGTGAGAAGATGAATGAGATAGTGGTTTGTAAAGCTTCTGACCAGAGCACAATGGAAAGTGTGGTATCAGCTCAGCATGGATTGCAAACGGTTTATGAGTTGGTACAGATGGCAAACATAATGCTATTGAAATTGCGTTCTCTGTTCATCTCGAAGACCCGTAAGGTAATCGTGCAAAAATCTGCTTTCGTTTCAACAAATATTTTGTCTGGACAGTATTATAGTTTTGCTAGTTAAATGATCAAGAAATAGACTAGTAACGAGTCATACGCTTTTGAGCATTCTCTCATTCTTATGCTTGCAGCATGCAGATATGGTGATGATCGCATTAAGTGGGCTGGCTATAATCGTGGCAGTGATTCCAACCAAGTATATTATAATCGGTGCCATATTGTCTCTTTTCACTATGACATTGAAAATCGGCCAGAACTCGGGGAGCAGCCAAGGTAACCGACGATTCAAAGAATGGTGGGATTCGATTCCGGTGATTCCCATAAGAGTTGTAGACAAGGTGGACGAACGTCCAACATAATTTTGAAGCAGTTTATCCTTGTTATTGTGCAAAAGCAAATTAACTAGCGTAAAACAAGCATACTGGTGGCGTTTGTTACCTACGCTTAAACAGAATGTTTTGGTTTCAAGTCAAATTTTTGCGAGAGAAAACTCCGTTAGAAAGTTTCAATGATGGTTCATTTCCAATTTGCAAAACAAAGTATTACAACCTTGGAGAAAACTCCGTTAGAAAGTTTCAATGGTGGTTCATTTCCAATTTGCAAAACAAAGTATTACAACCTTGAAAGGACGGAGCATTACTCTGAAGACGAAAGGTTAAAATTCTAGAGCATGAGGTAGATGTATATACAAAAAAGTCTGTCTTGATACAACTTTCGGAATTTTATCTAACTCGAACTTTTGCCATCATACCGATCAATTATCTAAGAGAGTTCTTCCATCTGATCTCTGTCTGTGGGTTGTTGAAGCCTGTTAGTGCTCCTTTTTTCTAGTTTCCCCGTGCCTTTTCTAGGTCAGGGAGATCTGCAACCACATTGTAATTCCATGTTAGGAGTTGGAGAATCTCCAATGCAATCATAACAAAAAATTAGCGTTTGGGTTTCTCTAATGAATTTGTAAATTGTCAAATATTGTCTGTTATATTTGGTTTCAAATTCCATACCAAGTATGGTATATACCAAAGTTACAAGTTTCCAAGGCTATAAAATCTCGACAAAAGGTAGATATAGCATTCGACATAAGGATTCAACTCCTGCTGTCTCTTTGTTCTCGTCCCTTTGGGGAATTTTAAGGTTACAGGAAGAGAAGTTCCTAGAGACAGAGAGACGGGCTTTTATGATTGAATTCAAAGGACTATGCTAGCTGCAAACTAGTGTCCAGATGAAAAAGAGATGAGTGGAAAAGAATTAACATTGTAAGTATTCGTTATGAGAATGCATGAAGAGCAAAAGTTGCAAACAAATGAAAACAATTTTGGGGAAGAAATTTAAGAACTTAAAAGACTCACAAAGCATTCCTTCATCGTCGCTGCTTTCATCGTCTTCACCGACGTACTATAAAATGACAAGGGAATAGTTCATGGTCAGATCACAATCACAAAAATGCATAATCTACTCACTTCTATCCCTATTATTGGACAATGGAAGAGTCGATACATACCGCATCTTCATCATCGTCATCATCGAAGGCTAGGTCAGCTGCAAAAAGGCCGAATTCAGAAGAACCCAAATAGGCTCAACCCAGGAAGTGATATGCTTAAACAAATTTGAGCAGTTGGAGCTCATGTAAAAAATTCGAACGACTATTTTTTAGGATTTGCAGCTAATGAAAATGGAGTACCAACTACTCGAGTACAATATATATTTGACAAGTATAGCGTACACATGCTAAACGATGCATCGACATAAGTAATATTTTCGCAGGGTAAAACCGATCATACTTTATAGTATAGCAGGTCTATCTTCGGTAAGATTGTACGGTAAGCTATGTAACCGAATGGATAGTTAAAGATGTTGAGATAATTAAACATAGCAAAAAGACACGTGAATAGTATAGGTTAGAACAATAATTAAAGGAAAATCAAAATTTGCCATTATAAACAGAAAAAAATTTAACATAATTGTCAAATAAGATTGATATCAATTGCCAACGACAAGGTTTGATCATATTTACGTCTCAGACTAATAAAGTAATAGATCTAAATCCATAATAAAGCGAGCATAAGATAGGTGGATCACAGATTTCAATTTGCATGTCACAATAATGACACACACACTACAAATGTGCACAAGCGCACATGCGGAGACACACACACACTATTTGCAGTAATAATTTACATTTAACATAGAGGAAAAACAGAGTGAATCAAGAAAGTTCAACGATATTTTTACGTTCTAGAAGAAAGTTTTTCTCGACATATAATATTCGTATGATAAATCTTTATGGACGAATAATGTAGGCGACAGGTTGGTAGAACTTCTCTCCCTTTTAGACCTCGAAATGAGAAGAAAAAAAGTTAATTAAGCCTGCTTACTTGAACATTAGAATTTAACATGATGCCTAGTAGCTAGAGATTGCAAGTGTGTATTTTATTCCTACTATTGGTTAGTAAACCTACTCCAGGGCAACAATGTAATTGTACTGTAGAGAATGTTTTGGGAAAATATGGCATGACCATTTTGAAAGCTCAAAGCTAATCCTTGGTTTCAAGTCCTCATACCTCTGTAGTAGACAACTTTAGGGTGGGTTGGGTAATATTTTATGCTTCTATCTGGTTGTATTCACTGCTTATTATTGTTAAAGTCCTCTTGAAGTTTGACACGCTAGAGTCGTTAAGAATCTTAAGATAACAAATATAAGTCTTGAATCGTATTAGACTTAATCATTTTAGTCGGTCAAGTTCGTGTATTAGTAGTCAAAGTTACCAGCCCCATCCCTCTTCTTTCCTTTTACCCATTCCCGGACCACGGTACCTTTCTCTCTCCTCTAATCTTTTTTTTTTTAATTTTTTTTAATTTATTTAATTTTATTTTTTTAAGAAAAGCCCCTTTTATTGATATAAAAATCAATTACAAGGGAATGAGGATAAGGTATCCTCGTAAATTAGAACAGAAACAGAACCAAAGCCACAAGACTAAAACAAAAACTAGACAATGATAATAACCACAACTAAAGTAACCTACGACAGATTGTAACCATCTCATTCTAGTTAATTTCCTATCACATCCTTCCAGTTTAGCACAATCAGAGAAAAAGGAATGTTCTTGAAAGCTTTATCCATCGATGGCCATAACGAAGATGAAAAGTTTGCCTTTTCAAATATATCGTCCACCTCCATTTCTTTTTCCTCAAAAATTCTTGAATTCCTTTCAGTCCATATATTCCACTGCACAGCAAGCACCGGACACTTCCAAAGCGCATTAGCCATCTTATTGGAGCCCAAACCCACCATCTCTTTGATCATCATAGATCTACAATTAGCCGGTAACGCCCAAAGAATACCTGCTTCAGTTGATACCTTTTGCCACAATCCTCTAGCCACCTTGCAGTGAAGCATCAAATGATCCAAAGTTTCTCCCTCTCCTTTACACATCACGCAACAGGAAGGTGAAAGAGCCAAATGAGGATTTCTTCTCTGAACCAAGTCACAAGTGTTTAATTTTCCATGGAAAACCAACCAACCAAGTACTTTAATCCTATAGGGAACACCAGATTTCCATATATATCGAAAAGGTTCAAAATTTGGACAACCCTCCATTCCGACTAGTGACTCAAACAATGACTTACAAGAAAACCCCGAATTATTGCCCACCCAAATTCTACAATCAGGAGACAGCATTAGGAGAGAGAGAATTTTATAATTGCACCAAGGAACTCAACTCCTCTGTCTCCCTATCATTTAGATCCCTTCTAAACCCAAAATCCCAATTTAAGTCATTATTACCATTCAAGGAAAAAATATCTGGAATGAAAGGATTAGGAATGGCAGAAAGAGAGAATAACCTACGGAAAGAAGAATCAAATGATTGGTTACCACACCACTTATCTTTCCAAATCAAGATCCTATTCCCCACACCCACTTTCCATGAGATACTGTCAAGAAAAACATGAAGACCATGAGATATAGATTTCCAAGGGTTTCTAAAGGATCCTCTTGTAACAATGTTGGAATCCCATCCGTTAACTTGAATCGCGTACTTACTCTTAATGATTCTTACCCAAAGTGAATCTTGCGCTAAAGGGAATCTCCAAATCCATTTTCCTAAAAGAGCAACATTTTTCTTTTTCAAATTTCCCAAGCCCAAACCTCCTTTGATTTTACTTCTTGTAACTAGATCCCATGCCACTAAACTTCTATTTCTTCCTCCTTCTTGAACATCCCATAAAAAACTTCTCATCATCTTCTCAATTAAGTTAACAATGGCACCCGGCATTTTGAAAATTGACATGCAGTTTATTTAACCATTGTTATAAACAGTGCATAACAAAACCAAGCAAACAAGTGCTTATTCATCAGAACCTTGTTTACTGATGAAATAAAAAACTACTCTTGGCCTACTATATTCTTCATGGGTTAGATCCTCGCTTCTATAGCAAACCATTGCATTAACTCCCAACTGTTTATCATAAAATTAATTTTTCTTTCCCACCTTATTTTGTTTCTTATACAATGGAACAATTGGAACAAGAAAGTAAGCATGGACGCACATGAAAAGTGTTCAAATAATAAAACCCAACACAAAAAGGAAAATGCTATAAGCTTACAGCTGGACTCTTCCCCATCCTCATCGCACCACTTGTTCCAATCGACCTTAATATAAGGCGCAGGTTTTTCTTCTGATTTTAGCAGTCGTTTCCACCATCCTTTCTGTTCTTTCTGGATTAAGCATAGAATGTTTCTTAAGCCAACCTTAGTTTTGCAACCCTGCACCATTGTTACATAACAACCCAAATGGCATAAACAGTGTCGGTCAAACCTCCGATAATAAAACATAAAAAGCTTATTAGAGAAATGGTAGGAAAATCACAACCCAAGTATCATAAACTTTTTGAGTCTTAGTAGAGACATACTTCAAGAGTTGCATATTAATGAGCATGAAAAAGGGTATTCAAATTTTCCAACATTCTACGAGTTAGCTAAACACACCAAACAATAGAAAATCTGAACCCATCTCAAAGAATCCAATTTTTTTAACACTTTTGAAAAATTTCTTTGCCCATGAACAGGGTATTAAAATGGGTACTTCTGAGAATATGAGGCTGTTTGCAACAACCACTGGAGCTGAAATTTTTTCAGTTCTTTTTTAAGAAGTCGTTTGTTTTGCCATCTCACTTGCAAATCTACATCTCTTTTTCTCTCTCTTCCATTTTTAAAAACTCTTTAATTTTAAAAGTCAATAACTTTCTTATATCAAGTCGAAATGAGATGATTCTTATGTCAAAATACTCACAATGAAGAGAGCAACAAAAAAAAAAAACAATATTGCATTTCTTTTTCCCAACACATTTCAAAAATTTTTACACTATTCCATATGTGACAGTTCATTTCCATTTAACACTTCAACGGAGCACACATTTCCAGTCGTTCACTCATTTCCAATCAAAAAGGTCCAAAAACTCCAACTCCAATCGGTATTCTGAACAAACCCTAACACTTGAAAAATTCAGAAAGACCCCAAAAGAAAGAAAAAACAACAATTAAAAAAAAAAAAAAAAAAAAGGAAAACTTATGGGTGTGTGAGTGAGACTTACATCAGGCACTATAGGGCCATAAAGCGGCAAAGTGAAGTGAAAGCGTTGATCTTGAAGTCCCAAGGCAGAGAAAGTGAACAAACCCTGAGGCTCACACTTGATGTTGATGTCTTTGGCGTCGGGAAGGGCCACCGTCAAGTAAACTTTGTCCGATCTCTGCGCCCAAAGTACCTCCGGATGCCGACTACTATAAACGAAAAAAATTAAAATAAAACAAAAAAAAAAACAAAAACAAAAACAAAAAGAAACAAAGGCCACAAAAGGGATCAGAAATGGAGCTCCTTGAGCAACGGAAAAACAACATTCAAGAAAATTAGCGACAGAGGTATTATTATTGAATAAGGAGAGAACCTACCTCATTTCGAGTTTATCTTTGAACTTCTCAATCCCTTTGCTCTGTTTGGTCTGTGTGGACTTCGAAACTTGGAAGTGAGATTTTGTACTCTAATATGCTTTTTTCCTTTCTGAGAAAACATAGACAACAGCATAACCAAAACAGAAAAGCTCCTGGTCAATGAAAGGTCAAATGCAACTAAGCTTTTCATAATACAAATAAAAATTAAAAATTAAAAATTAAAAATTAAAAAATAAAAAGAAGAGGAAGCACCAAAGATTCTCTGTTGTTCTAAAGAATTTTCTTGGGAAACAAACAAGGAATAGGGTGCAGAAATTGAAATATGAGCTAGGCTGCAGAAATTTAGGGTTCCCAGTTCGTTCTAAAGCAATCGATTTGAAGAGAAGTGAAAGGTTAACTAAATTTGACAGAGAGAGAGAGAGCTGACCGATATTGAGGCGAATAACAGAAGAAGAATGAGAGTTCGTCATCGTCTGAGGCTCAAAGCAGAGAGAGAGAGAGAGAGACAGAAACTCGGAGTTGCACTTTTTTATTTTAAAAATTTTGAGCACCCTACTCGTGTAAGTATGAATTATCATATTTTTATTAATAAATATTTAAAATATTATTAATTAAAATATAACATATAAATTGATATTTAAAAAATTAAAATTAATATCTTTAATATTATCTTTTTTATTTTATTATTATTAGTTGAATTCGCGGAATGAGTAAAATATTGCTTAAGAAAATATTAAAATTTAAAGAAAAAAAAAAGACAAAATAAGAAAAAAAAAATAAAAACAAAAACTAGATACTTCATACGAAATTTTAACAACAAAAATAAAAACTTCTTAATAAAATTTCAAAAAAAATTTGGACAAAACCCTTTTTAATCAAATTAATCAAAGATATAAGTTATTGAATATATATATATATATATAAAGAGGATTATTTATGTATGTGTGTATATATATATAATAAGAAACGAAAAAAAGTAAAGAAATAAAAAAATGATAAAAGTGAAAAAGAAAATAAATGAGAGGAAAAAAAAAAGATAAAAGATAAAAGAAACAAAAAGAATAAAAGCAAATAAGAGAAGTAAAAAAATTAATAATTGACACATGGTATAAGAAAAAAAGAGCATTATTGGCATATATATATATATGTTTGTACGTTAAGATTAAGATTAAAATTAAGATTATTATTATTATTTGGGTGAATATAGGGATAGTTAAAATTGATCGCAGCTTCTGTTCGAAATTACTTGATTGTCCTGCAATTCCGACCCTCGCCGTCATCTGCCCGTGTGCGTCCGGAGCTTTGTGGTCTTGCAAACGTCGCCCAGCTCACCGTCCTTTTAGATCTTGCCATTATTAAGCCCCACTAGCACTTTCGGTGTCTTGGCCTTTTTTTTTTTCCCCCTTCTCAAGTATTGTTTGTAGCCCGTTGAGAAATAACGTGACAAGCGATGTCCTACAAGGTTGTGAAGCTGGCACCAGCCAGGTGGAACTTTACCCCCTCAAACATTGAAAACCAATGTTTACACTTCTCAAATTTGGGAATTAGGGATTATGGATTAGGGTAGAGTTATTTTTAGGTTTGGGATAAATTTCGGGTAATGTTTTTTGATTAATTGGCCTTATTGGTCCTCAAACTCTTTAGTAGGTGATTATTTGATCTCTGTGTTTTTTTTTTTTTTTTTTTTTTTTTTATATCTTGACGAATTAAACCCCAAACTCTTAGAGTGCAGCTTTGTTTCATGATTGTGACCAAAACCAAAGTTAACAACTACGTTTAATTGATTAAGTGCTTAATCAAATCACTAGAGCTTCAAATAGATATGTCAATTAGATCCCATGCTACTTCCATATGGAATATTCTTGTCACGTAAAAAATCGGCCATAACGTCCTATGGACATTTCTGTAAATAAAACTAGCCACTATCAGTATAGATATCTATTGAGAAAACGCCTACTATAGTGTGTCACATGGAGACAAGTTTCCATTTGGCACCAATATTTTTCATTTATAATTTATATGATTTGAATATCAGTTGTGCGAAAAATTTACGTTTCGTTGGACAAAATAAAATTAGGCAGGAATTATTTATTTTGTCAAACTGATGAAAAATAAATGTGTATAATATGAAGACACAATTATTTATTATTTAGAATAAATAAACAACAATTTTTATTCCAAATTAACTAAGGGGTTCCCAGTGGTGAAATGTGATTGGTGAAATAAAATTACTTTGGAGTATTTATTTTATGTCCTGTGGCACTTCTCCCCAGGGAAGGAAGCGCATGCCCACTTCTTCGGGAGTGGGTGTAGATTAGGTTAAAAGATAGGGAGGTAATTTTTTCTCATGACACATGCTTGCAAATAGATCCTTAGAGGTGTATTCTAGTTTAGGTATTTTCTAGTCTACATTTCAGATTTCTCTTCAATCCCTTTTAGAGAAAAGGAATCAATATCATTAAGGTTTGGAAGGAGAAAATGGATAAAGTGTTGACTACGGCTGTCCATGGACAGGTTTAGCGCGTGGCGGGTGGTTTGGAAGACAAGAAATTTTCTAAAATCTCAAACAAAAACCGCCCAATAGGTTGAGGAGGATCCTGTTCATTTTTCTTACCACCGTCCTCAAACTATAGGTGAGGGACCCATAACCGCCTAAATTAGACGACAAATGACTAAATAAAAACGATGAGACTTGGATAAACGGGGAAAAGCTTGTTGTCTCACACACCCACATATATAAATGTATAAATGGCCAGGAAAGGGTTGTAACACTACAACAAATAAGGCATTTCATAGTGTTGATAAACGCTATCATTCTGATTTAATAGCATTTTCACAAAAACGCTATGACAGCCCATGTTATTAAAAGTCAGATGTTTCAATAGCATTTATTCAACGCTATGGAGTTGTTTTTTATTGCACTCTAGAAACGCTGTGGAATTACTTCCTCACTACTACAAAATACAGATTCTACGACGGAGCTTTCATGACCGTTTTTAAAAAACAGTCGTGGAAAGTACGCCAAAGCGCTTCCACGGCGGTTTTTGAAAACGGTCGTGGAAGCTTAGGCTTCCACGACGGTTTTTGAAAATGGTCGTGGAGGCCTAAGCTTGGAAGTAGAAGCTTCCACGACGGTTTTTGGAAATTGTCGTGGAAGCTTAGGCTTTCCACGACCGTTTCCGAAAAACCTTCGTGGTATGTCTTGCATTTAAAATTTTTTTTTATTTTTCAAAATTTCACGTGAATTCGCCACTTTTTTTTAAAATAATAATAAAAATAAACTACGACATACCACGACGGACATACCACGACGGTTTTTGTCAAAAACCGTCGTGGTATGTGGTGAATTAAATTTTTTTTTTTTCTAAACATAGGCTTTCCACGACCGTTTCCGAAAAAACCGTCATGGTATGTCTTGCATTTAAAAAAAATTATTTTTTCAAAATTTCCTGTGAATCTGTCACTTTTTTTTTTAAATAATAATAAAAATAAACTACGACATACCATGACGGTATTTGACAAAAACCATCGTAGTATGTGGTGAATTTTTAAAATTATTTTGTCTAAATGTAGCTTGAATCCGCCACTTATAAAAAAAAAAACCCCTTCATTCCCTCCATATTTTCACTCTCGCGCCTCTTTCACTCTCGTCTCTCCAAACTCTCTTTCGAAACCCATCTCCTCCGCCGTGACCCCTCCTTCCATTTTCTCTCCTACCTCGCCTCCATTCTCTCTCGGGCCTCTCCCTTTCTCTATCACCTCTCATCTCCGCCGGCCAAGACTCCACCACTAATTATCTCTCGTGCCTCTCCCTCTCCCTCTCGCCTCTACTCGCCGCCGCAACTCCTCCCTCCAATCTCTTCCTCGAAACCCATCCTCCGCCGACTACCCCGCTATGAAGCCGACCACACCCACAGCCGTGTACTTGGTACGTCTCTCTCTCTCTTGCTCTCTCTTGCAGCACACATATTATGGAAATTCATTTAGTTGATTGTAAACGTGATTTTGGGTTATTGTTGACTATGTTTGTGATTTTGGATGATTGTTTTCTTGAAAAAAGTTTTGAATGTGATTGTGATATTTTTGCATATTACATGTTCGACGAAATGCCTGTTTGATTAGATTGTGTGATTTTTTATGTGTTTGGGTTTGCTTTGAGTTTTAGATTGATTTAAATTGTTTGGCTGAGGATTAGGTTTTGCAATGTAGTGTATGTTTTTGTAATAATTGGTGTACATGGTGACACAAGATCAATTGAAAATTAGCTATTATTTTAATCTGGGCAGTACGATAGATAACACACGGTATTTGCCACCCGTGGGAAATCGCATGAATTGGGTAAATTTTTTTTTTCGTGGAATGACCTACCACGGCGGTTTTTAAAACGGTCGTGGTAGGTCACCTATCACGATGGTTTTTAAAACGGTCGTGGTAGGTGACCATTCCACGACGGTTTTTTTAGAAAACCGTCGTGGTATGATAACTTTTCACAACCTTTTTTTTTTTTTTGAAAAAACCGTCGTGTAAAGTTATTATTTACCCATTATTTGGCGCCAGTTTTGTCTATTTTACGACGGTTAAAAACCGTCGTGGAATCCAAATAGATTCCATGACCCTGAATACGACGACGGTTAGAAAACCGTCGTGGAAAAAATACCACGACGATTAAAAACGGTTGTAGTATCCTCTTTTTTTACTAGTGCCTATAGCAATTTCTCAATTCTATGGAGTCGATTCTTATTGCATTTAATTGGTGCTCTATTATTGTAGGAAGGACTTTTCTGTTAGTTACCATTATTGTTATTTTATTAATGGCTTTAGAAAAATAGTAGAAATTTTAAGAGAACGAAGTAAATAGCTATTAATTATTTGATCAAAATCCAAAGCATACATTTAAAATTTGAACCTAGTAACATGATCCCAAAAGATCAAAATGTGACAATGTCAAAGCAAGAAATTGTACATGCACTCAGCCACTGATAACAAAGTGTAAGAACTATAAAAACCCCCAATAGATGTCCTCCAATCTACCACATTGTCTACTATTCATTAAGAAATACTTCAGAAGCTTATAGTCATTCCCACCAAGCAGCCTAGCTGGTAAGAGAAGAAAGCTCTATATTTATTATGTTCACTGTATTGGACTTGAAGCTTTGCACCACAAACCCAAATTAAGCGCCAAGAACTTGGGGAGACTTCAACTACTAAGTGCATGTAACGCCCCGACCATCTACGTAGGGCCGACTACGTAAACGTGGGCCGTTACCATACTTACTTGAACTATATCTTGGTTTTAATAATTTAAAAACTTACTTGAAAATTTGAGAATAAACTTAACTTACTTGTTAGTTTCTAATACTTGATCTTTGAGAAAATTTTAGAATAATTTTTTTTTAACACAACTTAAATAAATTTATCCATATGGGTAAACTTCACCATGCCTACCCATTACTTGTTAATCCGATTAAAAGGTCACACATAACCTTTTAAACCGAACTTTTGAATCATCACATACGTAACATAGCACATATTACTTAATCATACATGTACTAGTTCATAATTTAAAAGGTTTGCGGAAAATCTGCGTAGTGATATCCCACACCGTCCTTCACTTGCCGCATTGTCTCCACGGTCCACTAAGTAAAGCTGCAGGCATCTTACCTACAGCATGAAATATACTGATGAGCTTTCGCCCAGCAAGTACAAACATAATCTCACAAAAACATAACAAATGTTGTGCATTTATGCATGAACTAATTATGATCAATTATGGATCTTTTATGATCAATTATGTTCCATTATGAACTTGAACTTATTATCTTACTTAACATGTGGGCCCCTTGTGTACGTACTAAATGTGCGCATTCCACAGAAAGTTAAGGTTTGCAAGGTCCCTAACAATTCTGGGAATCTTGAAACATAACCCTTCCGCATCAACAGAAGATCTGAGAATTTTCTTAAACATACATAATCATCCCCATCAACAGAAGGTTGTTACGACACCTTGCTTATCTTATCTTATGACTTAATTTATGTTCTTAACATGTGGTTTAATATTAGTGAACATGCCTCCTGATGTCACTATATCTAAATATATAACATAACATAATATCAACCATAACATTAACATATACATACACATGGCATATCATGACATATCATGGCACATCTTGGCATAACATGACATATTATGGCTTAGCATGGCATATCATGGCTTAACATGGCATATCAAGACCCAATCATACGTGAATAGTGATTAGCATCTTATTAGGTTACTATTAGTAACCTTGGGTATAAGCCCAATTATCTCTAGATCTTAGACCCATAAAACTAAGGCCCAATTACTTTTAAAGTAATTCCCTATTAGGTTACCATTGGTAACCATGGGTTTTAAACCAACCCAAAAGCTTGGGTATCTTATGTGGTTACCTAAATTATTTGGTCTATTAAAAGTTGGTAACCTTCTCGGTTACTATTTGTCCTATAGTTGTTTACCATAAGACTTGGCTTATTTCATTAAATAATTCCTTGTGTGATAAAATTTTAGTCCCATTTTTTATAATCTGTTTTAAAATAGTTTCATAAACTTTGGTTATTAGTGCATGTGCAGGAATGCCCTGTTTATGTACTGTTTTTTAGAAATCATGTGTAGGAATTCCCTACTTCCTGCATAGTTTTGGAAAATCAAGTTTTACTTTAAAATCTGTTTATAATTTTAAAAAGTTTTCTTCATGAAAGTTGTAGACCTCGAAAAACCCTAAAACTTTTTTCTTTATGAGAAACCCAGTTCTGCCATTAACCTACTCATTTTCCTTGTTGAACTTGCCTGGCCGTGCATACTAGGTCTGGGCAGACCAGGCTCGGATTTTCATAAAAACAGAGGCCTTTAAAGCCTTATTTTTAAAATCTGTCCATGAAGCCCCTTAGGATTTTCCATTTTCTACAACTTTGTAGTTTTAAGTTTCTTCAAATTCGGCGTCTAAAGACCTTAAAATCCAGTTTCCAGATTACTGCCCAGTCTTAACCCGAGACTGGCAGTTTTTGTTTAAGTTAGTTCTTACGTAAAATTACGCGCACACTATCTTGAACGGTTAAAACCATAAGCCTACATCAAGCATACAGCATGCTACATAACATTTTCACTATCATGTATTCATTTCTCATTCATACAATACTCCATACAAACCCATATGGTGATCTTCACCAAACTAGGGTTTTTAGGGTTTTCTTGAACCTTACATACAACATACATTCTCATTCTTATTTCCATTCATGCTACATCATTCTTAAGTATGTGGGGACATATTACAAACACCTAATATGCATACACACATACCATAGCTTCTTTTAAGCATATTTCCACATGCATACATAAACTTAGCAATCACACTCACCGAAATCTAGATCTAACATATACTAACCATACGAAAACCATAACATGAAAAATAGGAAAATTGAGCTTATCCTCTTACAACTATAACTTGAAATCCCATAAACCAAACTTAATGAAAATCTTAGTTAGAGGTTCAAGAATAATACATCTAAGCTTTGAAAGAATGGTTCTAAACCTTGCATGAGCAAAAATTGCTCCACCACCTTCCATACTACAACCGGCCATACTCTCTCCCTCTCTCCCTTTCTTTTTTCTTCTCTCTATGGGGTTCGGCTCCTAGGGGAAGAACTAGAGACAATGGGTTGAAATTTGGGCAGAGTTTTGGGGTGGACTAGAATGATCCAACACCCCCCCCCCCCCAAATCACATAATTATAGGTGAAAAATAATTTCTTTTTAGAATTATTTTTATTTTTAAAATTGCATATTGGGATCTAAAAACAAAATATTTGCTCAATACCCCTTATGAGGTGGCCGGCCATGATAGGTTTCCTTGGAGACCAAGTTACTTGTTCACCAAGACAAGTGCTTGCTTACCTCACTAAGCTTATCTCACCTTACTTACCTCACATTGCTTAACTCACCTTGTTTACCTCACCAAGGCAATTGCTTGCTCACCAAGCACCAAATGACAACCGGCCATGTGTTGGCTTGAACCAATCCAAAACATTTCCATACTTATTTCTAACTTATTTCCTTATTCCAACGTAACCAAGCTTGTAACTAATCATTGCCCTAGTTGGAGGCTTGGTTAGGAATATCTATAAATTTCATAATTCAAAAATTACATACTTATCCATAATTACTTACTTTTCTTAAAATTGCACTTTGGCCCCTAAGGACAAAATATTTATACTTTAGTCCCTGAACGTGGCCGGCTATGGTGGAGTCACTTGGCTTCCAATTCATACATAATTATCCACTTGATTCCCAAAATCCCTTAATATAAATATGTAGTCCATTTCCTTACTAACTCAGATAATATTAATATTGTTTTTCACTAAAAACAGTACTGTCATACTGGATTGTAGTCCAAAACTTATCTGCACTTAACTGGGCTGCATATAAATTTTTCTTATGACTTAGAGCTACTTAGCCATTATCGTCTTAAATAATGTGCTTAATTTTTCTAGGGTGGTCTTGAACCTTATTCTTGCCATTCCATCTATGATGACGGTTTTTCGCAGTATAATTTTCATACTGTTGATTACACTGCAGTACTGTCTTAGTCAAACCTAAGGTCAACATGGTCAAACTTTAACCGAAATAAAAATCATAAATTCCTATTATGTCATTTTCTCAAAAGGCCTCATGCTTGATTAAGCAAACTATTTCTGAGTCTCGTAGCTAATTAACCGAGAACTCAAATATATATACTGATATTCAATTCAGATCATAAGCTTCATATCTACATATATGATTCAGACTTAGATTCTCTTTGTATCTAAGGAAATCACAAGTCATCAAAATTTCGGGTTATTACACTGCAAATGATTAAAAAAGATAATATGTAAACCAAACTTGGAAATAAAATGAAATAAAATACTAAAACGATTAGGTAGAGTGACGATGAAATCCGAAAGTGCTTTGCATTATTAATAAAAGAAGCAACTTAGACGTTTATAGAAATGAAGAAGTTACATCTGTTGCCTTGAGAACAACTCTTAGATAAAGAACAAAAAATCTAATCAATCTTAGAGCAGAAACAATATTAAAACTTATTTATACATAGTAATTCTTCATGTCGACCTCACTTGCTACTGGGTAAGGAAACAGTGAGCAAATATTCTAAAACCATTTTAAAACTCAAATAAGTGCAAAGTACAAAGCGTTGTTGTTAGGTCTGAAGCTGGCAAGGTCATTAGGAATGAGGCATTTAAAATAAAAAGTGATTCCCATTTAGTCGTGAATCAGACTCAAGGTAATTATGAATTAAACGAGGAATCATTAGCGAAATATCATTAAGAAATGCAAGTCATAATGGGAAATTTTGACAAAGTAGAAGTAATTCAAATTCCGAGAGAAGAAAATTCAGAAGTAGATGATCTAGCTGAAGAAGGAAAATCATTCAGAGTTGTCCAAGCTTCGAACTTGAGAAGCCTAGTTGGGAAGAAAAGGAAAAAGTGAAACTTCTGAGCGTAAGTCAAGATCGATTCAGAAAAAAGTTGGAGAATTCCAATAATAAAATATCTGACCACTGGGGAAGAACCAGAAGATAAGGCTAAAGCAAGAAGACTCAGAATCAGGGCGGCAAGATTTACTATGATAGATGGAGAATTATGCAGGATGTCTTATGGTGGACCATACTTAAAATGTTTGACTCCTAAACAAGGTCAGATCATTTTGTTTTAGATCCACTAAGGGATATGTGGGAATCACTTGGGAGGATGAAGCTTGGGACATAAGGTAATTTCTAAGGTTATTTTTGGCCTAAAATGATGACCCACTCAGGGGAGTATGCAAGGAAATGTCCAAAATGCCAGAGATTTGCTCATCAAGATCATGCCCCACCCGGAGATCTGAACTATGTAATTAGTGCCTGGCCATTTGCACATTGGGGGAATCCTACCGAACATTTAGAATAAGAAGATATATGCCTTCGTTGCTACAGACTATTTCACTAAGTGGGTGGAAGTAGAAGCCTATACGACTGTGACTCAGATTGATGTGATGAAGTTCATATGGAAAACATCATTTGTCGATTTAGAATACCTTACAAAATCACTACAGATAATGGAACTCAATTTATGGGAGGAAAAATTGTAAAATTTTGTCAGAGTCATAGAATTAAACTGAGTTTTTCATCAAGGAGTTATCCCCAGGGAAATGGGCAAGCAAAGTCTTTTAACAAAATACTCTTTGAAGGAATAAAGAAGAAATTAGAAGATAAAAAAGGTCTCTGGGCAGAAGAATTAGTGAATGTACTTTGGGCCTATCGGACAACGAAAAGATGATCAGCTGGGGAATCGCCGTTTACTATGGTCTATGGGCCTACAAGAAAATCAATTTTCAGTTACCAAAAATTCGGTAGCTGAAAGTCCTGTTTTTGGTAACAATAAGTTTTTTGTACCAAAGAAATTTGGTAGCGGAAAGTCGGTAACAGAAAGTATTCGTTTCCAAATTTTTGGTAGCAAAAACTTTTTGTTACCAAAATTGATTTAGGTAACAAAATGTATTTGGTAGCAAAAAATGTGATATTCAGTTATCAAACAAATTTGGTAACAAAAGGTCTATAATTTCAGGTACCAAAATTTTGGTAACAAAATGTATTTTGGTAACGAAAAGTAGGAGATTCAGATACCGAATTTTGGGTAACAAAAGGTATTTGGTAGCAAAAAAATATGTGATTTAGTTACCAAATTTTTTGGTAGTAAAATTTATTCGGTAGCGAATTGTACACGATTCTGTGACCAAATATTTGGTAACAAAATGCATGAGATTTAGTTACCGAATGTTTTGGTAGCAGAAGGAATTTGGTAGTCAAAAACACGTGATTTAGAAACCAAAATTTCGGTAGCATAACGTATTTTTTGGTAGCAAAATATACAAGATTTAGTTATCAAAATTTGGGTAACAAAAGGTATTTGGTAGCAAATTCTTATGTTTTAGCCACCAACTATTTGGTAGCAAAAAGGGCAAAAAAATACTAAATTTTGGGTACCGAATTTTGTGGCCACCAAAATTTAAACAAATTAATGTACCTGTATTTGTTCCCAAAATATATGTATGAAATTCAAATTTAATAGACAAAATACCAAATATTAATTTAAACAAAATACCAAATCTCTCTAAATATCTTGATACATATTAGAATCCAAACAAATTACTAAAATAGTAATACTTAAGCAAATCCAAGAGTCATGGCTTACCAAATATTGTACTAGTAAACACTTAATCTTGCAAGAAGAAAAACCTTTAACAAACTGGGGCCTGAGTAGCTGGCACTAATTTGGATTTTGCACTGGAACTAAACGATAACTTTCTCTTACGAGTAGACATAACTGATATCCTGAAACAATACGAAAAGGCATATATAGAGTAGTTAGTAATTAAACAAATGGTATAATATAGAAATTAGAACTTTTTAACAACTACGTCAAACTTTCACAAATGATGAGTTTTTTTAATTTTTTTTTTAACTCAAATAATTTGACATACTCAATCACTATAATCACTATAAGTTTCGATATTAGTTGGGGAATCGATTTCCTCGGTGTCACCATCTATTTCTTCATCGATTTCATCATTGGGATTGATTTGGATATCAATGGTAAAACCATCGAGGTCGAGTGGCCCAATATCCATATGATTTAGGGGAGCTTCAACAACATTTGTGGTGTCGAAAGAAATGTCGATCTCATTTGATAACTCTTCTTGGTAAGCCTCATCATCAATATCATCCTCTTGTTGGTCCTCATTTGTTGTTTTTGGCACACTTTCCCATATATGACGATGACTAACTTTTTGAACTACTTTCCAAGAGTCACCTTTCTTTTTGTCATCAACATAATAGACTTGTTTCACTTGATCTGCCAATACGTATGCATCATTCTCAAACCACAAGGAATCAGTTTTAATTGTGGTGAAGTTATACTCATCCTTCACCCTACCAATGCCCGTGTCAAACCATGAACACTTAAATAAGATCACCTTCTTCCAATATAAAAACGTCACCTCCCAAATCTCATCAATTACACCAAAGAAAGCACTTGATGCCCCATTATACTCACAAAGATCCAACTCTTATCCATATCTAAAACCAAACTATAAATCTGAAATCCAACAACAAAAAAAACAATGAAAGAAAAAAAAAACCAACATTGTTTACATATAAGAAATATTTAACGAAAGTGAGTTAAACCAAGAGTAACATCTAATCCCAAAATTGAGGTTTGACTGCAAAGCAGTGGAATAACTTCACGGAGTGACGAGGAATAGCAACATAAAACATGTAAATTGATTAAATTAAACCAAATGAAAGCCTTTGTAACAATAATTAAAGTAGCAGCCACATTAAGATATTCAAACATCCCAAAATATATTTGCCAAAATTTTTCCTCCCTTTGATGTCGATTTTTGGCTGTTCACAAATGAATAAATATTTTGAAATTATTTGAATCTTGATTAGGGGATTTCATATAAATACTTGTGGGTTTTCAGTTTGGATTTTTACCTCCTCAGATTCCCCTGATTTCCGTTGGTGGACACGTGTTTTTGACACGGCGACTGCTAATGGGTGGCAATCGCGAAGCCTTGAACGGCGTGGAGATGGCACGGTGGTGATGGTGCCGGCTCAGCTATGGGACGGCAAAGGCCGCGACGGAGGTCTGGTGCCGGAGCGGTGAAGGGACGACGCCGACTGGTTTCAGTGGAGCGAACGAAGGTGCGAAGTCTAGCCAGAGAGAGACAGAGGTCGAGAGTTAGAGATAGAGAGAGAGAGTTAGAGATAGAGATAGAGAGTTAGGGTATTTTGAAATTATTTGAATCTTCATTAGGGGATTTCATATAAATACTTGTGGGTTTTCAGTTTGGCTTTTTACCTCCTCAGATTCCTTTGATTTCGGTTGCTGGTCACTGCATTTTGACGCCGGCGACTGGAAACGGCTGGCAACCTCGAAGCCGGCAATGGCGTGGAGAGGGGACGGTGGAGATGGTGCCGGCGCAGCTATGGGACGGCAAAGGCCTGCTGACGGCGCGACGGAGGTCTGGTGCCGGCGCGGTGAAGGGAGGACGCCGACTGGTTTCGGTGGGGCGAAGGAATGCGACGTTCAGGTAGAGAGAGACAAAGGTCGAGAGTTAGAGATAGAGAGAGAGAGTTAGAGACAGAGAGATATATAGAGAGTTAGTGTATTTGAAATATATGATGCCTTTTTTAATTTGCTAAAAGTAGGGATATATGGTGAATAAGTTATAGGTTTGTATTATGTATAATTAAAATATAGATAGTTACCAAATTTATTTTGGTAGAAAAAAAGCATTTATTTTACTATCAAATAATAATTTAGTAGTCAAAAGCACGTATTTTATGACCAAATTTTGGTATGGTAGCCCCAAGAAATTTTTTTTTTTAAAATGATAAAAATTTTCATTTGATTGCTAAAATTTAATTAAAACCATTTTTTAGCAACATTATAATATAAAATACAACTTTGAAGATGATATATCTTATTCTATATAATAAAGCAACAAGATACTATCATCATATATACTAGCAAAAAATAATATATTTCGTTACCAAATTTAAAGTTTGGTACTTAAAAACTATATTTTGCTACCAACATTTGGTAGCACAAAATATCACTTTCTCACCAAATTTAATTTGATAGGAAAAACCATCCCCGGTAAATATTTTAAATTCCCGCCAATGTTTTCACTATCAAAATAGGTTTGGTAGCAAACTTAATATATTTTGGTACCAAATTTTTGTGATAGAAACTCATTATCTGTTACCAAAATTTGGTAGCAAAATGCACTAATTTACTACCAACAAAAATTTGGTAGCACATGAGTTGAGCGGGAATATTTTTTGCTTCTCGCCAGCATTTTTGCTACCAAAACAAGTTAGGATTTAAAATAATATATTTTACTACCAAAATTTGATAGCAGAAACTTATATTTTGTTACCAAATTTTGGTAGCAAAATACAATATTTTGTTACCAAAAAATTTTTGGTAGCAGATGACATTAGGGGGGAAATTTTTGCCTCCCTAAAATTGTTTTTGCTACCAAAATGTGTTTGGTAGCAAACTGTATGATTGCGCTACCAAAATTTGGTAGCGGAAATATATATTCCACTACCAAAATTTCATTTGGTAGCAAATAACAGTACCGGGAAAAAATTTGGCATCCTACCAATTTTTTTTGCTACAAATAATTTTGGTAGCAAACTATTACAATTTGCTACCAAATCTTGGTAGCAAAATGTTAGCATTTTGTCACCAAATAGTATTTTGGTAGCAAAATGTTATCGGCGGGAACCAAAATTCGATTCCCGCCATGCCATCTGTTACCAAAAATATTTGGTAGCGGATTATGTTGTTTTTGCTATCAAAGTTGGTAACAAAATGTCTACACATTTCAACCACCAAAATTTGGTAACAAAAAGTCTATTTTCTGCTACCAAATTTTTTTTGGTAACAAAAACTTTGGTCTCTTAAAGTCACCTACCGAAATGGGGTTCCCGATGCTCAGAACCAAAACTATAGATGAAGGTCGGGATGACCAACAGTTGGAAATGAATTCAGACCTAATAGAAGGAACACAAGATGAAGCGGTGATAAGATCACTTCAAGCTTATCAACATGAAGCTGCAACGTTCTACAACGAGAAGGTTCGGGAAAGGAAATTTCAAAAAGGAGATTGCATTCTAAGGAAAGTGACTGAAGAGAAAAGAGACCCACAAGATAGGAAGGTGGGACCTGTATGGAAAGGACCATACATTATTGAAGAAGTATATGGAAAGGGATCCTACAGATTGAAGTTAGCTACAGACCCAAACAAAAAATCCCATGTACTTGGAATGCAATGAATCTGAGGAAGTACTGCGTATGAATAAAGGAAAAAACAGTTGAAATAACTATAGCATGAAGTACATAAATAAAGCTATAGAATAATACATAGTGATGTAGAAAGCCAATATAGATATTGCCAATGTACATGATGAATAAAAGTGGCTAAAGAGGATGTTGGACACAGTTGGTCAGAACCTCTATAAAAATCTGTTTGTCTCCGAGGATTATTTTTCTTGATTATTATCTCCAAAATTAGTGGTTTAATGAACAAAATGAAGGGTCAGTGGAATATGATGATTGTAAAAAGAGAGATTTCCCAAAAGCACAATCATCATATCCCACTAACTTTTAATGTTGAAACCACAATAGAATCACCAAGCTTAAAAATGATAAAATACGGTGTAAAGTTGAGGTAAAAAAATACAATATAAAAGGCCAATCGAACATGATGATCGTAAGAAAATTTTGAAACTTAATTCAAATACAATCATACAATCATCATATGCCATTGTCCCTTTAGATTGCTAGACAAGAAAGCCGCTTTTATCTTTGTATGAAAATTGGAAGGTCTGAAAAAGGGATGTGATAAGAACCACGCCAATATGTTGACGAAACCCGTTATCAATAAAAGAGATACCAAGACCGTTTCTACTTCAGATTTGGATGGAAATCACCGCGACCCGTTGCTTATATCGAAGCAAGAACCTTGGTATATTGAAGACGCCACAATCAAGGATGGAGGGCTTGATTGATAAGTCGGTTTTGAACTCCACGGAAGATTCCGATAAGTTCGAATAGTTCGTCAAAGAACCAAAGAAAGAATTCGCCTTTTCAGAAAAATGATTATCATCCTCTCCATTAAACATGAAAATTCCTATTTATAGGCCAAATTACAATCAGAAAATCCTAAGGAAATTCGTCCAAAAATCATAGGGAAATTGCCTAAAACTAGAAAAGGGAAAGTTGACAAATTCAAATGTAGTAACTAACCCTAATTCACCCTAAAATAAAAACCAACTAAAAAGGAATGTTTTAATGGCTGATTATCAGCCAATTTACATGCCCAAAACTTTAATGGAAAGAGCAATAAATTCGTTGTTGACAACTTGCACAAACAAATCAGCCACATGTGCCAACAATGGGAAAGTGTTCGAAATTCTTCATTAGCCTAGATCATGCCAAATTCGTGGACTCTTCTAGAATCTGGATCAAATTGATGCACCTTTGAGGTTGACGTGGGCCTTGGTCAATGGGCTTGCACAAATTGACTTGATTCCAGATTTCATAAATCAGCCCATTTAATGCTTCCTTGAATTTCTTAGCACGGGCTCTTGTAATTGGACCAACAGGAACTTGAATTGGGTCAGCCACCTTCCATGCATTTGAGCTCTCCATGTCTCCATCATTCCCTTCCTCTTGAAATGGAGTTGTCCTCAAATCATCTCCTTGCTTGTATCGAATGGCGTAGGGAAATGTCTCGATGAATTCAACCCAGTGGGCATGCCTTTTGTTCAACTTTTGTTGCCCCTTCAAATGTTTCAATGACTCGTGATCAGTGTGAATCATGAATTCCTTAGGCCATAAGTAATGCTGCCAAGTCTTCAATGCTCGAACCAACGCGTACAACTCCTTGTCATAAGTTGGGTAATTTAGTGTTGCCCCACTCAATTTTTCGCTGAAATACGCGATTGGCCGTCCTCCTTGCATCAGCACAGCACCTATTCCTACACCAGAAGCATCACATTCAATTTCAAATGTTTTAGAAAAATCTGGTAAAGCCAGTAAAGGAGCATGAGTAAGCTTATGCTTAATAAGCTGAAACGCCTTCTCTTGTTCTTCTCCCCACTTGAACCCAACGTTCTTCTTGACTACTTCTGTGAGCGGTGCAGCCAAAGTACTGAAATCCCTTACAAATCATCGGTAAAAGCTGGCAAGTCCATGAAAACTCCTTACATCTCCAATGCTTGTGGGACTCGGCCACTCTTGGATTGCCCGAATCTTTTCCTCATCAACCTGTATACCTTGAGCACTAACAACAAAACCAAGAAACACAAGCTTATTTGTGCAAAAGGTACACTTCTTAACCTTAGCATACAACTTTTCCTTCCGTAAAACATCTAAAACAAGTTTCAAATGTTCAATATGATCATCCAAGTTGCTGCTATAGATTAGAATATCATCAAAATAAACTGCGACAAATTTTCCAATAAAAGCTCGCAAAACATGGTTCATTAAACGCATAAATGTGCTAGGCGCATTGGTTAAACCAAAAGGCATTACCAACCACTCATACAAACCTTGTTTTGTTTTGAAAGCCGTCTTCCACTCATCTCCTTCTTTCATGCGAATTTGATGATATCCACTTTTCAGATCAATTTTAGAAAATACACAAGCACCATGCAATTCATCTAACATGTCATCCAAGCGAGAAATGGGATGTCGATACTTTACCGTGATGTTGTTGATGGCTCGACAATCAACGCACATTCTCCAAGTCCCATCCTTCTTAGGCACAAGTAAAACTAGTACGGCGCACGGGCTCATGCTTTCTCTCACGTATCCCTTCTCCATTAACTCATTTACTTGTCGTTGGAGTTCCTTCGTCTCCTCGGGATTACTCCTATATGCTGGTCGGTTTGGAATGGCAGCCCCGGGTACGAAGTCAATTTGATGCTCAATCTCGCGGATTGGAGGTAATCCTTGCGGTGTTTCCTCGGGAAAGACATCCTCATAATCCTGCAAAAGAGGAACAACAGAACTATGCAAGGAAGAATCAAAATCATTAGTGTTTAACAACGCCTCCTTGTACACGAGTAAAATCATTGGCTGATTAGAACACAAAGCTCTCTTCACATCACTCATTCTTGCATAGAAATTCGCTTTTCTCTCAATTTTTACCTCATTGGCCGAATCTTCTTTTTTATTGGCCCTCTCATTTTTCTCTCCTTTACTCTCCTTTTTCTCGGCCTCTCTATCTTTTTTCCCTCTCTGGCCGAACTCTCTCTCCGCACTCGAACACTCGATTTTTTTATCCTCTTTCGCTTTCTTTTTCTCATTCTCTCCTTTTTGTTCACTCTCCTTTTGTAATCTCACTTGATCTTCGTGAACCTGTTTAGGTGTCATTGGTACAAGAGTGAATGTTCTTTGGTTGTGCACAATAGAATATTTATTGGTATAACCATCATGTTTGACTTGACGATCAAACTGCCATGGTCGACCTAATAACAAGTGCCCGGCTTGCATTGGAACTACATCGCACAAAACTTCGTCTTCATATCTACCAATGCGAAACGAAATTAGCGCTTGTTTGGTTACCTTTACTTCGCCACTATCATTTAACCACTGCAACTTGTATGGCCGAGGATGCTTGGTCGTTGGCAGCCCTAATTTATCAACCATGGTAGTGCTGGCAACATTCGTACAGCTACCTCCATCAATTATCACACTACATACCTTATTTCGCACGTGGCACCTAGTGTGAAAAATGTTCTCACGTTGCTCTTCTTCGTCCTCTTTGGCTTGCAAACTAAGGGCTCGACGACTGACCAACAACTCACCTTGGGCAGCAAATTCTTCTTCATCCACGTACTCCAAAGGTGGCATGGAGTCCTTGTCCGATTCGTCGTCCGTAACAACCTCTCCGTCGTCCCGTAACACCATCACCCTTTTGTTCGACATTGGCTTGAAATATGACCCCTACCTTGACACTTGAAACATTTAATATCACGGTTTCGAGAAGTAGACAAATCATTTTTACCTTGGTTTGGAGGGCTAATAGTTGCTGGTTTTGGCTCGAATTTGGGCCTCGCAACCGACTTCTCTTCTTTCTTCCCATAATTCGGCTTCCATGTAGAATGTCCCGAACTAATATTCGAACGTGAATTACCCCTCCTCTTGAGCTGCCGTTCTACCGTGATAGCCATGTGCACCATGTCTTCTATCTCCACGTAATGTTGCAACTCCACCCTATCTTGAATATCCGGATTTAGCCCTTGCAACAATCTCGCCATTGTTGCTTCTCGATCTTCTTCAACATTGGCTCGTATCATGGCTATTTCCATCTCTTGATAATACTCCTCCATGCTCATATTTCCTTGCCCGAGTCCTTGCAACTTTTTGTACAATTCCCGGTAGTAATGGCTGGGCACAAAATGTTTTCTCATCACCGTTTTCATCTCCTCCCAAGTCTCAATCGGGTACTCTCGGTTCCGTCGCCTATTCATCACCAACTGATCCCACCACACAATCGCATAATCCGAGAATTCAATGGCAGCAAGCTTAACCTTCTTTAATTCCGAGTAATTATGGCAATCAAACACTAACTCCACCTTCTTCTCCCACTCTAAATAAGCTTCGGGGTCATTTCTCCCTTGAAATGGCGGAATCTTCATCTTAATACCACCCATGTTATTGTCTTCCCGGTTCCTAGCTTCTCTATTCCCATTTCCATGCCTAAACCTACCCCTATTAATTGGTGGCTCCTCCAACGCTTCCAATTCTTCTTTCGAAATATCACGTCCACCCCTACGCCTATTTTGCACATTTAATGGCTGCCTATTACGTGTTCTAGCATCAACCTCATCCAATTTCTCCTGAATAGGCTCTAATGCACGTGTCAACAACCGCTCCATGTGCCCCATTAATGCTTGCAATTGGAGATTTGGAACGTTTTGTTGTGGAAGGTCATCTTCAGCTTCGCTTTCTTGATTTGGATTCATTTTTTTCTTTTTTTTAATAACCTGCAAAATGACGTTAGATAAAAAAAAAAACAAAAGAAGGACCTCACTTCTCTCCCTCACGTGTTTCTCTCAAATAATTGATCACTCCGTTCACTCGTGTTTCACTCGATTTAATGGCTTTTACCCTCGAATGATCTCACCACTCTTGCCTTTTTCCACTCGTTTATTCTCTCTTTCGGTTCTTTTGGAGCTACACAAACATCAATCAGAATTTGTCTAGGCACAAATCAAAGGAGCTGTTTTTACCCCCTTTGTGTAAAAATTTCAGCAAGAAACGAAACAAGACTAGGAAACAAACAAAAACAGTAAACCTACAATCTAACTTGATTCCCAAGACACTTGTTACCCAAAATCACAACCCTAGCAGCATGAATGAAACTTTCAGACACGAATTACTTTTTCCGAAAAAAAAATCGCTAAACAATCTCAAGGAAGAGAATTTCGGATTTGATCTTTGTCAACAAACCAAAGGACTTTCACAAAACAAAAAAAATGAGGATACACGATCTCAACGATTAAGAAACTCAAATGTTTTTTTTTTTTTTTTTTGCAGACTCCTTTGTGTTTTTCTTTTCTTTTCTTTTCTGTTTTTTTTTTTGACGTTTTTTTTTTTGCAGACTTCTTCTGGTTTCTTTTCTTTTTTTTTTTGACGTTTTTTTTTAATTCGACTTTTTTTTTTTTGAACTATCAAGAACAGAAATAAACTAGAATTCGAACAAAAAGAAAATTTAAAGGATAGGCAAACCTGAGACTTGGCTCTGATACCAAATGATAAGAACCACGCCAATATGCTGACAAAACCCGTTATCAATAAAAGAGACACCAAGACCGTTTCTACTTCAGATTTGGATGGAAATCACCGCGACCCGTTGCTTATATCGAAGCAAGAACCTTGGTATATTGAAGACGCCACAATCAAGGATGGAGGGCTTGATTGATAAGTCGGTTTTGAACTCCACGGAAGATTCCGATAAGTTCGAATAGTTCGTCAAAGAACCAAAGAAAGAATTCACCTTTTCAGAAAAAATGATTATCATCCTCTCCATTAAACATGAAAATGCCTATTTATAGGCCAAATTACAATCAGAAAATCCTAAGGAAATTCGTCCAAAAATCAGAGGGAAATTGCCTAAAACTAGAAAAGGGAAAGTTGACAAATTCAAATGTAGTAACTAACCCTAATTCACCCTAAAATAAAAACCAACTAAAAAGGAATGTTTTAATGGCTGATTATCAACCAGTTTACATGCCCAAAACTTTAATGGAAAGAGCAATAAATTCGTTGTTGACAACTTGCACAAACAGATCAGCCACATGTGCCAACAATGGGAAAGTGTTCGAAATTCTTCATTAGCCTAGATCATGCCAAATTCGTGGACTCTTCTAGAATCTGGATCAAATTGATGCACCTTTGAGGTTGACGTGGGCCTTGGTCAATGGGCTTGCACAAATTGACTTGATTCCAGATTTCATAAAGCAGCCCATTTAATGCTTCCTTGAATTTCTTAGCACGAGCTCTTGTAATTGGACCAACAGGAACTTGAATTGGGTCAGCCACCTTCCATGCATTTGAGCTCTCCATGTCTCCATCAGGATGTGATTCCATCAAAACACACTCATCATACTCCATTGCCCCTTTAGATTTAGACGATAGTGAAATTGCTCATTGCAAAAGAAGTTTGGGCCGTTAATCAACATAAATGGCCAATGGAACATGATGAACATGAGAAGTCATGCTTATCATGTTCCACTATATATCAATTTATGATGAGGCCATGTAAACACTAAGAAATGAATAAAAGAAAATGCATAGAGCAAAGGGAGAGAGGAAAGAAACATTGAAGGAAAGAAAATTTGAAGGTAAAAGTGAAATAAATATTGGTCCTCTTTATAGAAGAAACGAGAGAGTACTCCAACGGAATTTTCGTACTTTTGTTACGGGAAATCACGCCGAAGAAGTGGAGAATCAAATAGTCATAGAAGAAATCAAAAGATGCGAGAAAATAGGAAATTAATCTTCCTACATATTGGCGACGTTTTAATGATAATGGCGGTAGAGAAATGATGAATTGTTCAGATTTGAGACATTTAATCATTAAGGTGGTGTGAAGACAGATAACTATCCATATCCTGATTATGACAGTGATACAAAGGAAAAAGAACCGTTCAGATACTGAAAGGTTGAATTAGCCATAAAAGGAAAGTTAATCGACAAAAAAAAAAAAAAAAAATCAAATAAAAATTGATGCAGACCTCATAAAAATAGGTCTAATATCAATTTAAGAGTCAGATCACAATTGAGTAAGATCTGATTAAGGGGTAGCATTGAATAAAACCCAAATATTCAAAAATTGGTATAGACATCCTAGAGATACGTCAGTTGTCAATTTAAGAATCAAATCAGAATTGAGTAAGATTTGATGAATCAGATCAGAATTGAGTAAGATTTGATTAAAGATTAATATTGAGAAAAACCCAAATGTCCAAAAATTGATGTAGACCTCATAAGATAGGTCTATTATCAATTTAAGAGTATATCAGAATTGAGTAAGAGCTGATTATGTGTTAGTATTGAGAAAAACCCAATTTGGTCAAAAATTGATGTAGACCTCATAAGATAGGTCTAATATCAATTTAAGAGTCAGAATCAGAATTAAGTAAGATCTGATTAAGAGTTAGTATTGAGAAAAATCTAACTGTTCAAGAATTGATGTAGACCTTATAAGATAGGTATGATGTCAATTTAAGAATCAGATTAGAATTAAGTAAGATCTGATTAAGGGTTAGTACTAAGAAAAGCCAAATGTTCAAGAATTGATATAGACCTCATAAAATAGGTCCAATATCAATTTAAGAATCAGATCAGAATTGAGTAAAATCTGATTAAGTAATGAGAAAAAACCAAATGTTCAAGAATTGATATAGACCTCCAAAAGATAGGTCAGTTGTCAATTCAAGAATCATATTAGAATTGAGTAAGATCTGATGAATCGGATCAGAATTGAGTAAGATCTGATTAAGGGTTGGTATTGACAAAAACCCAGATGTTAAAATAATTGATGCAGACTTCATAAAAATAGATGGTAATATGAGTTTTCTTTCTGGAATTTGGTTTTGGAGAATGTTTAAACATAGCTAAAAGAATTTATATTTATAATATTATTCCAAATATATGGGAATTTGAATTTGGTGTTACTTAATTTTTAAATTCAACATTGACCTAAGATTTAGAGAGACTTCTTGGGAGAGGTCTTTTACTCCCAATCAAATTATTATAGTAGTTAAAGAATAAACATACGAGAAGAAAGGAAAAATGAAATTGTATTATGTCAATATAAGATCTTGAAATACAAAATATCTAGAGAATTACAAGTAAATTTTGGACCAAAAAAGAAAAACTAAGAAGTAGGTTCAGATTAGTCAGTTGAAGTTTTTCCTACCTTCAAAGCACCCAACTCAGCTTCAAGACCAGCGATCTTGAGCATTCCTCCTAGTCAGATCCTTAATAAGGTCATCCTTAGACTTGAGCTGTAACAACCAAACTTTTTACGGACTCCTGATTTCCTTAGATACAAAGGAAATCTAAGTCTGTATTATGTATGCCTATATGAAATACACGATCTGGTTAATCAAAATATGTTTGAGTTCTTATTAGCTATGAGACTCAATGACCGTTTATTAAGTCGGGTATAAGGCCTTATGGTGAAAATGCAGAATCATGACTTATGATTTTGTTCTGACCTATGTATAACCAGGATAACTCATGACTTGAATAAGACGGTACTGCAGTATAGTAAGCAGTATTGAAATTATACTATGGCCGACCGTCATTACGGATGCATAATTGAGAATAAAGATTAGGATCACTCTAGAATAATCAAGAATAATATTTGGAGCAAGGAAGACTAACTAGCTTCAAGTCCTAAAAAAAATCAATACACAGTCCAGTTAAGTGCAGATGAATTCTAGATTACAGTTCAGTATTACTGTACTGTTGATAGTTAAAGCAATATTTGTACTATCTGGATTATTAAGAAAATGTACTGCATATTAGGAGGGAGTGCCAAACATGGCCCTACTTGGAGACCAAGTCATCCTAGATAATTATGTAAGTTTGGAAATTTTTGATATTATGGAAATAATTAAGTAGATAAACATGAAAGGATTTTTTTTGGTTCAACCCTCCACATGGCCGGCCAATATGGGGACTTGGACGGCAAAAATTTTGTATTTAAGGCCAATTATGTAATTCAAGGAGAGTTTAAGAAAAAAAAAAATCATTGTGCAAAATTTGGAATTTCCACCTATAAATAGGGGTGGATGGTAGAAACTTGAACCATTTAGTTAGTCTCTCAAACTTTTCATTCACTTCTCAACTTTTCCTCTCTAGCCCTTGTGGGGGGGGGGGGGGGGGGGGGGGGTGGGGGGGGGGGAGAAAAGAGAGAATAAGAAAGGCAAGAGTGGCCGGCTGTGTGGTGGAGGGTGTAGAGCAAAAATTTCTCTCATCCAAGGTCTAGAAGCAATCTTTCCAACCTCTAGAGATATAATCATGATCCCTTAACCCAGATTTTCATTAAGTTTGATTTGAGGAATTTATATGTATTTTAAGATTATGGGTTGTACGAGCATACACTCATGTTCTTTTATTTTCTTATATTATGATCTTTTATAATTGAAGCATGCTTGATCTATGCTTAGGTTAACATGGGTTGCTAGCTCTAAGTATAAGTTTGATTTTATGCTCTATGATCAGTTTTAAGATTATGTGCATGTTATTATGCTTCCACATGTTTAAGTATGAAGATTTGATGTATGATGGTTGTGTGAATGTTATGTGTATGTTGGTTAAGAAATTAACCTAAAAACACAAGTTGTAAATAAGTAAGTTATCAATATTGTGTTTTTCAAGAATATGAGATAAGTGTATGTTTGAATGTTAAGAATGAATCTGACGCGCTGCATGTTGATGTAGGCTCATGGCTTTGACCGTTTGAGGTAGGATGTATGAATTTTTAAACGAAGACCAACAAAATATAAACTGTCGGTTTTTGAAAATAAATTGGACAGTTTTTTGGAAACCCAATTTTGAATCCCTTAGAGGCCGAATTTGAAAAAAGTTATAACTACAAAATTGTAGAACACCGAAAATCCTTGGGGTTAACATGCACATTTTTATTTTTTTGAAAAAAAGGCTCTAAAGGCCTCTGTTTTTATCAATTTCAAAACTAGTCAATCCAGACACTATACACGGCAGTATCTTTCAAAAGGAAAAACGGGCAAGTTAAAGACATATTTAAATTTCGAACAAGAAACGAAAGTTGTAGGTTTGACGAAATCTACAACTTCCATGAAGAAAACTTTTCCAAATTCTAAACTAACTTAAAGATAAAACTAGATTTTCAAAATTGTGCATGGTACAGGAAATTCCTACACATGTACTTTCAACCAAATTAGAAGGCTGTTGTCAAAAGCAGTTTTCAAGGTTTTACAATTTTATGACCCCAGTTAGAAAGGAATTACAGTTAAAAAAAAAAACAATTTTAAAAGGTTTAAATCCATTTGAAATTTCATAAGTGATTTTTAAAAGGCAATCTCAAGTATTAAATCAAGATAATACTTGATTTATGAAGATAAGGTATTTTCCAAGTAAATAAAGTATTTTCTAAAAAAAACACAAGGTGTTTTTGAATAAAGGGATTAAAAATAATAAGTCAAAGTTACTTATGAATATAAGTAACAATTCTATGACAGATGATAGTCGGGTTGGAGACCAACTTATTCGATGAATATATTATGGTTTGTAATAAGGTAGAATGATTCTTACGTACTATTTGGAAACAGGAATGTAACCTGTTGTTGTGCCTTACTGGATCGATAAACCAAGAGCATAAGATAACTTGTAAGTATAACTCTGCCTACAGCATAGGCAAAAATATTTTTTCCACTTTGCATATTTTTCAAAGCTCATGCAATAATGTATGTGATGCATATATTTTATTATTGTGGTATCACGAAAGCATGCTCACTAAAAATAATTGGCATGACAACGATAAGACTAAGTTTTTAAGTATGAAACCATAAAGATTTAAGTTTTCAAGTATGTTCAAAACAAGAATAAGTTTTTAAGTATTAAAGTAAGCAAGTTTTCTCGTGTCGTACCGACTTGTCACGAGAGCAGGTTTAGTCCATGGTTTGAGTTGGATTGGACTGGCCTCCCCAACCACTCCATGGCTGCGCGCCACGGTACGTACACTTATGTTATGTAAGGGACCCAAAAATATGCTAACATAAGAAAGCATAATTGATTTTCTTAAGAAGCATAATTGATTCATGCATTCTTTATTAAGATTGTTTTGCGGGAAAAAGAAGTTGTACTTGCTAGGCGAAAGATCAAAACTGTGACGCCCCGACTTCCCAAGCCGGGTCGACACCATACATACTTGTACTTAACTTACTTGAAAATTTGAGACTAAATTTTTTTTTAAAAACATATTCACATAAATTATTTTGTAGAGAAAAACTTATCATGCATACACACCAAATTGAAAATACATTCTCATGTCTTCAAACCTCATACATACATCCAAACATAATTTACTTTTTGAAATATATACATTTTAACTTAAAAAGCGGTTGCGGAAAATTTTGCGTAGTGGTATCCCACACGGCCCTTCACCCGCCGCATCGTCCGCATAGCCCACCACTTAAGCTGCAGGCTTCTTACCTACAGTATGAAATATAAGAGTGAGCTTTCACCCAGCAAGTACAAACATAATCTCACAAAACATTTCAATCATCTTAAAACATGCCAATCATCATATAACTTATGCATGAACCATTTATGATTGATTGAATATCTTATGCTTCATTATGACTCAATCTTTAACTTATTATCTTGTCTCAACATGTGGGCCTATAGTGTACGTACCAAAAGCGCGCAGCCTCCAGACAAAGCTAGGGTTTGCAAGGCCCTAACAGTTCTGGAAATTATAACTTGACCCTTCACGATCACGAAAGGTAAATATCACAACTGAAACATGTAGCCTCCACGATCACGGGAGGTTGGTACGACACCTTACTTGATTTATCTTACCATGTGGTTCAACATTAGTGAACATGCCTCATGATGTCACCATGTTATATTATACCTAACACTTGCCATAATATGGCATTCTTGAAAACATGACATTTTTGAAACCATGACATTTTTAAAACATGACATTTTTGTCAACATGACATTTTTGTAACATGGCATAACATGTCATAGCCTATCTTAACATATCATCGCATGACATCACACATCATAATATAACATAGCATGTACACTTGAAAATATAGTGTAAATAGCATAGCTTAACATAGCATATTTGAAAATAGTATTTACTATTTTCATACTGTAGGTGAGGTTTGATACTTGCCTGATATGCTATGTTTCGGGTTTTGCTGCTTCCACTCAGATCGCAACTGCATGTTACTTCCTGCTATTAAAAAGAACATAGGATGAGGATCCTATAAAATGTTGGTGACCTATCCAACATTTATACACAATCTTAGTTATATGTCCCCCAATTATACACATGACAACCTATTGGGTTACATTGGGTAACCCTTGAGGTGGTCAAACTTAGTCAACCAAAGTCAACATTTTTGGTCAACTATGGTCAACCCTCTATGGGTCAAACTTGGGATTTGGGCTTGGCCTAATAACTCGGGTATCCTTCCCGGTTACCATATGTTATTATTGTTTTTCTAAACTTTGGCTTAAAAAATCATTTTCTTTGTCTTGGAAAATTTGGTAAGTTTAAATCCAAAAATCTAACTTATAAAATTCATGGTTCTTAAGTGGGGTTTTATAAAAATTATTAAGGGTTGAAAAATGTCATTGGAACAGTTTTTCTCAGTCAAAATATTGGGTTTTGTGAAAAATACAGTTTTTCTGCATTGATCTTAAAAATTCCTGTGCAGGAATTTCCTGTTCCCTGCACAGTCTTTAGAAATCCGTGTCAGTTTAAAAATCCAATTTGAATTTGAAAAAGTTGTCTGTGCAAAAGTTTTAGCTCTCGAAAAATCCTAAAACTTTCATGTTTTACAAAAAATTTAATTCGGACTCTAACATATTCATATTGCCGTTTGAACTCAACTGGCCGTGCATAAATCCTGGGCACGGTCAGGCTCGGGTTTTTACAAAAACGAAGGCCATTGGAGTCTTATTTTGGAAATCCATCCATGCTCTCCTCTAGGAAAAATCGTTCTCTACAACTTTTATGTTTTACGTTTTTTCCAATTCGGCCTTCAAAGGCCTTAAATTCCAATTTGTAGAAAACTGGGCAGTTCACATCCGAACTGGCAGTTTTTGTTCTCACATTCATTTTACGTCCTATTTCGCGCAATCTACCTCAACCGTACACGCGGGAGCCTAGATAGCACACATGCAGCGTTTTCTAACGTCCCACATGAACAAACATGCAACTCAAACGCGCCCATGCAAACCAAAAACCGAACTGTCCTAGCCTAGGTTTGCATGGTTCTAGGTTGTCTCATCATTCCATTCATTCACATACCATTCCATAATCAAAACTAACAACCTAGCATGCAATTCTAGAACCGGCTTGCACATAAAAACAGGGGACATACAATTCATCATCCATCTAGCATGCATCCTAACATTCGAACAAGCATAAACATAACCAATCAAAGCCATTAAACCAAACCACCCTTAATACCTAATCAAGCACCACCAAAACTAACCTAAAGCAATAAAATAACTTTGAGCTTATGCTCTTACATTTTTCAACTTGAAATACAAATAAAATTCCAAATTGAACTCAATGGAAGGATTAGGGCTCAAGGAAGTTACCTTAGATCAAAGTTAGGGTTTGAAAATTGTAACTCCCCTTCCTCCCTTGCCCACGGCTTGAACCTAGTTAGGGACCCAAAAATTTTCTCTTGGCTCCTTGGTTGATCCACACCAAAACCGAGCACACCACCAAGCTTTCTCCACAAAATTTCCAACTTTTCCTCTTCCTCTTCTCCTCTCCCTCACTCTCGGCCACTATACCCAAAATGACCCAAAAAAAAATTCAAACTCTTTTTTTTTTTTTTCCTAGAGCAAAACCGAACTCCCCTAAGTAAAAGCCCTATGAAAATTTTGATTTTTCTCTCCTCTTTCTCTCTTCCTTGGCTGCTGATTTTCAAGAAGAAAATTGGCTAGAACCTCCCCAAATTTTTGAATAAAAATGAATAGCAACCACCCCTATTTATAGGTGAAAAAATGGGTCCCTTTGCAAATATTTTTTGTTCAACTTTTGCTCATAAATCCTTGGAGCAAAAATAATCATACTTTGACCCCTAAATGGCCGGCCACCTCACCATCTAGAATAGTCCAAGATTTTCTAATTTTTTTTAATTAAAAACCTTAATGATGTCATAAATCCAAAAGGTGATGAGGTAAGCACAATTAAGGCTTGTTTGCCTTTTTCCTTAAAAAGCAGTCCACTTTAAAGCCAACACAGATATTTCAAGTACTGTGCTCACTAATACACAGTACAATTCAGTACTGTTATACTGAACTGCAGTCCAAAATTTATCTGTGTATAGTTGGATTGTATAAACATTTTTCTTTTTATTTAAAACTATTTGGCCCTTAATACCCTATTTTAGGTGCTTGATTTTTCTCTGGTGGTTTTAAATCTTAATTATACTGTCTGGTCCGTAAAGATGGTTTTCACAGTATATTTCCCATACTGCTTATTGTATCACAGTACCGTCTTTTGTTTGACCACTCTGGTCAACTTTTGACTTTTTGGTCAAACTTTGACCAACATGATTTCATGAAATTTCGTCATGCCTTTTTCCTTAAAAGGCCTATTATGGAGTCTCGTGGCTAATTTACCGAGAACTCAACCCTGTACTGATAAAATTATGAATTTTGTATTTAGTATTCATAATTTTCATAAAATTACACATAAACACATAGTACAAACTTTAGATTTCTTATATACAAGAAAATCATGAGTTCGTGAAAATTCTGGTCATTACAAAAACATATGTTTATGTTGTAGGTAAGCAGCCTACCGATAATGCATGATACAAGACTGTGGAGAATGACACGGCAGGCTGTGAAAACTTTGGGATGGACAACGATACGCGTTTTGTAAAATATGTTTGCGTTATGTTATGATAATTCGATGGTTCAAATGTTTAATATTTAGTATGAATTGTAAGATGTGTTAAAAGAGTTTGAAAACTTCACACTTTAATAAGTATATATATATATATATATATATGCAAAGTTTTAAGTTTGAGTTTTAAAGTGACTTAAAAATTTTTTTTTGGTAATTTTACAAGAATGCAGAGTAAGTTTAAGTATGCTTAAGTAAGAATTAGTGGTCACATAAGGTGGTCGTCACATGAGCATTCTTGCAAATTGACATTCTTTCAGAGTCCACTCCTTCTCCTTGGCAGCCAACACTCGAGAAACAACAACCAAATCTTCTTCAAACTTTTCAAGCTTGAGAGACTTTTCGTTAATCTGGTTATCTTGTACAACCAACTCATGTTTAAGCTTGGTGATCTCAGATTGAGAACCTTGGAGAGAAGAGACTTGTGCCTCTAGATTGCTAACTTTGTGTTCCATGGCTAAGTTTTCAAGTAAAATTTTCTCGCACTAAAAATAAACCAAACGTGTTACAAGAATAGGACAACAAGAACAATAAAACATAGTAAGAAAAAGGAAAATTACCAAGAAAGGGGTTTTAGAGAAGTAAGATTCAGAGCCAACACTTGAAGCCATTCTTCGGATGACTCCTAAGGTTCTCAAAGCTTAGCTGGAAGGTTTAGAAGCAAGAACCCAAACATCTAATGGCTCTGATTGATTGGACAGTCATCAACACCACTAAAGATTGACTTTGAAGTATAATTTAAGAAGAAGCAGGAAGACTGACCAAAGGAATTGGCATTTCCGAACTTTTACTGGGACAGGAGAGTCGGGAAAACACTAAAAAGTGGAATCAACCCATTCTATTGAAGGTGTGGCCTCAGTGCCCTATGTAAAAGAGGAAACTCCAATAGAAGAATTAGAAGGAAGAATGGTTGAGGCAGTAACTTGAAATTTGAATGAAGAGTAGAAGATTGAGATAACAATTCAGACCCAGAATTTGAAAGTGTAGGGTCAGAATGAAGGGTAACTGGTGTATGAGTTGGAGGTACAAAAAGTGAGTCTGGGTTGAAAGTTGAGGAAGAAAAACCCAAAAAAGAACTGGGAACAGGTTCTGATTCAGAAACCTAAATTGAAGAATCTAAAGAGAAAGGAGATAGATTGAGAACAGCTTCTAAAAATTTTTCAACATTATGAGATTCAAGCATTGTAACAATTAGGGGTTGGACCTCAAGATCGAAAATGACGAAAACAGAAGCAACATAAGCATTAATCAAGGATTGAATTGTACAAACAGAAGAAATGGGAACTGTCAACTTCTCAACGACTACTTTAGGATGTAGCTTTTCGGCTGGATGAACGTCTGCCATTTCCACCGTATCCTAGGTCTTACTAAGAACCTAATCAGAATACTGGAAGTAGGAAAGTTTCCTTGATTCAGGTCCTTCCTTGAGAGGAATGCAAAATTTGAAGTAAAAGGTTTAGAGCATTTCTTGTTCTTTTTACTCTTGAACTCTCAGAATGTTTTTTTTTACTCCTGTTGGCTGTGGACTTAAGTCGGATGATAGGTCGGGAAGAGGTAGTAGATTCAATACCTTTTCAGATATGGTGGTTGGGAAGCTTGTGATAAAATAGATGCAGAATAAAATTTGGACTTGTCAAGAAGAGATGGGTACGTATTTGATAGCCACTTCTTAAACTGACCAAGAAAATTTGAGTTCACAGAATAGTTTGAACTATCTTTCAGATGGATGAATCTGAGGAGGGCAAGACATTCAGGGCGAATGACAGCCCTAATGTCACAAAGGGTAGATTGCAACACCTTCTTCATAATTTCAACCCTCTCCTCAGAGATAGTGGAACTAGACGAACTAATAGAAACTGGAGAGATAAACAATTAATTAAAAAGTTGTAAGCTTTGAATAAAGATAGAAGTTCAGAATAATCGACATAATAAGACGAGAAGAAACATAAGGTTACATCGAGAATGTTTCTCGTGCGTAATTGGAGGGCAAGACTCAATCTTTGAACTCCAATCCCAATTTCCTTCAATAATAAAAAGATTTTCTACCTAATCTTTTATTGTGTCAAGAGGTGAGAGAAAGTTAGGGAAACCAGAATTTTTGCGAGTCTGGAGATGAAAGTGCCCCTACCCTTCTTTGAGCAAACTAAAGAGTAAATTGCCCATAGATCATTAAGACCTAAGAGGGCATCCTTCTGAAGTTTTGATTCAACGACATTCAAAGGACAAAAACTGCTCAGAATGCGAAATGTGTTTGGATTGCACTGGTTGGGTCAAATTGAAGAGAAGCAAAAATCAGGTTGAATGAGGGATGGAGAGGAAGTTGGAGACATACTAGCTGTTTGAAAGACACAATTAAAGTCCCCTAATTTTGCTTGGTCTAGAGTGGTGTCAAAGCGCTCAATGGAGACATCATCAGGAATTTGGTATAGCTGATGAGTCGTTTTGATAGGGAGAGTGGAAATCTTAGGAGGCATGATGAATAAGGAAATTGAAGAGCAAGAAAAGAATACAGGGAAAATAGAAAGGTAATCGATTAGGAATTTCTGGAGAAAGGGAATGTAATAACCAACATTTTTACAAATTTATGATTTCATTTTTAAGGAATCGAAGTTTGTACTATGTATGTTTCTGTGAAATGCATGATTAGATTTATCATAATATATTTGAGTTCTTATAATATTATAAGACTCAATAATAGTTTACTTAGTCAAGTAGGAGGCCTTTTGATGAAAGAGGTAGAATAATGATTTATGATTTTATTCCGGTCAACATTTGAACATGATGATTTAGGATATGATTAAGACGGTACTACAGTAGTATGAAAATTATACTATGATAAACCATCATTACGGATGAAGAAGTAAGAATAAGGCACGAGATCACTCTAGAAAAATCAGGTATAATATTTGGAGCAATAAGGACTAAGTAGCTTTAAGTCTTAAGAAAAAACTACACGTAGTCCAGTTAAGTACATATAAATTCTGGACTGCAGTTCATTATTGCAGTACTGTTAATAGTTGAAAATAATATTTGTAATATCTGGATTATTTAAAATATGGACTGCATATTAAGAGGAAATGCCAAACAGAGCCCTAATTGGAGGACACCTTATCATGGATAAATATGTGAATTTTGGGATTTTGGAAAAATTAGAAAGAATTAGGTGGATGATTATAAAAAGATTTCTTGGCCTAAAAAGGCTCCACATGGCTGGCCACCTAAGGGGGTTAATGAGCAAATATTTTGTTTTTGGGGACAAATATGCAATTTTAAGGAAAAAAAAATTGTTGGAAATTAGGTATTTTTCACCTATAAATAGGTGATGTTGGGTTGTTGGTGAATCATTTAGTTGAGTCTCAAAATTTTTAGTTCTCTTCCAACTTTCCTCTAGCCCTTAGGAACCAAAAAAAAAAAAAAAAGAGTAAGAAAGCAAGAATGGCCGGTTGGTGTTGGTGGAGGGAGAAGGAAAATTTTTTCTTAACCCAAAGTCTAGACCAATCATTCCAACTTAGAGTTATTCCTCTTAACCCTTTTAAGCATTTCATTAAGTTCAATTAGAGATTTACATGTATTTCAAGCTTGGGATGTAAGAACATAAGCTCATAAATTTTATGTTGCTGATTAGTGAGCTTTTACTCACTTATTTAATGTCTTAAAATTGAATAATTTGCAAAATCTTCATTTTTTTGGTTGGTTTAATGTGTTTGTGAGTGTTTCAGATAAGTAGTGAAAAATTGGATTTTGGAAGAAATGGAGATGAAAATCTAGCTTTTAGCCCGTAGCAGAGGTGTGCGCCCACGCGCCCTCTCGTCCAAGTTAGAAGGGAACGCGCGCCAGCGTGACCCAAGCGCTCGCCTCACCAGCACGTCCCCCCCAGATCGCGCCCTATCAGGCCATTCCACACTCGCAGCAAGCGCCAGCGTGTGCTAGGCGCGCTCCTCGAATTTCAAGCGCACGGCCGCGCGCTCTCAAGCGTGCTGAGGCGCGCTTGCCCATCTCTCTCAGCCTGAAGCCCCATGAACAAAAGGAGAGGAGTTTTGGGGGTGCCAGAGGAAGAGCTTGGTGGAGACCCCAAAACCAGGAGACGAAAAATAGAGAGAACTTTCTAGGGTTTGAAGGCTTGGCTTGGAGATTGAAGGAGATGGAAGACTTGGGAGCTTGTTCTTCAACTAGTTCTTCTTCTTTATACTATTCTCTCTCTCTGTAGCTCTTCAACTTGTATTTACTCTTGATTTCGTTTTAAATATGGGTTTGATGTTTGTTTCAAATTTGGTTATGGATTTGAGAATTTTGATGTCTAGCTAAACTTTCTATGCTAGGGGGTATGATGTAGCTTGATGATGACTTTGTTATGATAAATTTAATACTTGTTGATTGAATCCCATTCTGAATTGTTTGTGTTTCTCTATGCTTTATTTTCCTAATTTTATTTACCTTTAAATTAGAGTTTTTAGATGTGTGAAATTGGACTCGGGAGAGTTAATTTCATATGTTGGGAATTGGGAAAAACAACCCATTGTTATATTAAGTTCGGGAGGCTAGTATGACTTGGGTAATCACTAGAGTAGGGTTGCGTAATGAGTGCTTAATTGTTTGAGTTAATAGGGATATTAATTTGATTAATTTTTGCATATTATTTTACTCGGCACTCGGGAGAGGGCGTGAAATTAAAATTTGTCGCCTACGATTAATGATTTGAATGAATTCAATTAACAAACCTAGAATTGGATAAGAAAAGTTAAGTCAAGTGAAATCAAAACCCCCTAGCCTTACACACCATCAAGTTCCCTTCAATCCACAATTTCGATTGCTTTTATTTTGCTTAATCTTAGTTTAATTTAATTGCTTTATTTAGTTGCTTATTTCAACTCCCTTTAATTTTGATAGCTTAGATAAAATTGAGTCATTTTAATTGTCGTACTTAGTTAGTTTTCTTAATTTCAATCTCTGTGGGACGATACTTGAAAATTTGTCACTTTATTACTTGTGGCGATTCGTTCACTTGCGAGCACACACGAAGAAAAACACGCAACAAGTTTTTGGTGCCATTTCCGGGAATTGAAAATTTTATTAATTCTAGCTTATAGTACAACCAAGTGATTCGGTTTTAATTTAGGCATTTCTTTTATTTTAATTGTTTTAAGCTTGTTAAATTTGTGTTTGTGACAGTTCATGTGAAGAGCTCAAAATCCTAATCTAGTGCCACTTGATCTGGAAATGGAATGGACACTTCACGAAATCAGAAGGGAAGGAGAAATCAAGCACGAGCTATGGGTGATCACAATAATAATAACAATAATATTGAGCAACTAAGGGCAATTCGGGACTATTTCAAGCCTCCAATTCAGGAACACTATTCGGGTATTCGGAGGTAGACTATCAATGCCAACAATTTCAAGTTGAAGCCTTCTTTGATCTCGATGGTTCAACAGAATCAGTTTGGGGGATTGCCTAATGAGGATTTGAACACTCACTTGTCCATGTTCTTGGAAGTGGCCGACATGGTGAAGATTAATGGTGTCACCGAGGGCACCATCAGGTTGAAATTGTTTCCATTCCCTCTTCGGGACCAGGCTCGACAGTGGTTGATGTCTTTGCCAACAGGGAGTATTGGTACTTGGGAAGAGATGACTGAGAGGTTTCTTGCAAAGTTTTTCCCATCATCTAAGGCATCCCAGTTGCGGAGTGAGATTGGATCTTTCTGCCAAATGACTTTGAGCAGTTGTATGAAGCTTGGGAACGGTTCAAGGACTTGCTCAGAAGATGTCCCCAGCACGGTTATGATGAGTGGATGTTGATTGATAGGTTTTATAATGGGTTGAATGGCCAATTGGGGACTATTGTTGATAGCACTGCAGGTGGTTCATTGATGGCAAAGTCTATTCCAGAGGCCTACAATTTGCTTAAGGAAATGTCTACCAACAGTTATCAATGGCCTTCAAAGCGCTCAATACCGAAGAAAACTACTGGTATTTATGATGTGGATCCATTGGTTTCATTGTCATCACAGGTCTCAGCTTTGTCTAATCAGATTGCAGCCTTGAATAATAAAGAAGTGCCATCTAGCAGAGAGGCAGTGGCAGATGTCAGTACATCTTATGCACAGGATGAGTACACTCAAGGGCAGGTTCAGTTTGTGAACAACAGAAACTTCAACTATAGACCCAATCACTTGTCTAGTCACTATCATCCTGGCTTGAGAAACCATGAGAATTTTTCTTATGCCAACAACAGAAATAGTTTGCAACCTCCTCCAGGCTTCAACCAACAAGCGGTGGAAAAGAAACCTTTGGTGGAAGATTTGTTGAGTACCTTCATTGTTGAGACTAGAGGGAGGTTTAACAAAGATGAGGCTAGACTTGACAATATTGAGACACATTGTAACAACATGAATGCAACCATGAAGTCCCTCAAGGTGAAAATCGGTCAACTAGCCAATGCGGTTAAGGGCCAATCATCCGGAAACTTCCCAAGTGATACGGAGCCTAACCCCAAGGACCATTGCAAAGCTATCACTTTGAGAAGTAAGTTAAGGCTCCTAAGCCCTAAGGGGATAAAACCGAGGAAGAAGATGTAGAATCGGAACAACCAAATGAGAGTGCAAGGCCTAAGTCGATCTCTTTTACGGATAATCCTCCTCTCATCACACCTACCCTCCCGTATCTGCAAAGATTCAAGAAGAAGAAGTTGGATGCTCAATTTTTGAAGTTCTGGAGATTTTCAAAAAGATCCATATCAACATTCCATTTGCAGCTGCACTTGAATAAATGCCTAATTATGTCAAGTTTATGAAGGATGTCATGGCAAAGAAACGGAGGTTGGAGGATTATGAGACTGTTAAGCTAACGGAAGAATGTAGTGCGATCCTCCAAAGGAAGTTGCCTAAAAAGTTGAAGGATTCGGGGAGTTTCACTATCCCATGCACTATTGGAGATTCTTACTTCGAGAAGGCCTTGTGTGATCTTGGAGCCAGTATCAATCTTATGCCTCTGTCTGTTTTTCGAAAGCTCGGACTTGGGGAAGTCACACCAACCACCATATGTTTGCAAATGGCGGATAGGTCTCTCACTTATTCAAGGGGTGTCATAGAGGATGTGTTGGTGAAGGTAGATAAATTCTTTTTCCCCGTAAATTTTGTTGTGTTGGATATGGAAGAGGATCGGGAAATCCCCATCATCCTTGGGAGACCCTTTTTGGCTACTGGAAGAGCTTTGAGTGATGTACAAAGTGGTCATTTGACTCTAAGGGTGAATAATGAGGAGGTAAAGTTCAACATCCTTAACACAATGAGATTTTCGGAAGAGAAGTCAACTTGTTTCCGGGTAGAAGTAATAGACTCGTGCATCAAGGAATTCTTCCAAGAAGTGACCCACGATGACCCTCTTGAGCATAGCCTCACTATACCCTTGAACATGACCAATTTTGGTGGAGATTTTTGTATTAAAGAAGAGGGCATTGTTGATATTGTTCTAGCTCCTAAGGCTTTGCCGTGTGAAGTGGGGGATGTGGCTCAAGTGAAAATTTTAGAGAATCCTGGTGAGTGCTTCATATCTCCAAGCTCGTCGAAAGAAGGGTTAGTGTTGAAACAACTACCGGAACATCTTCACTATGCCTTTTTGGGTGAGGATTCTTCTAAACCGATTATTATCTCGGCGTCTTTGAACAAGGAAGAAGAAGAAAAGCTCCTGGTTGTTTTGAAGAAACACGAGTTTGCTTTTGCTTGGTCTGTTTCAGATATTAAGGGTATAAGTCCTACTATTTGCATGCACAAGATTCTCATGGAAGATGCTTACAAGCCATCTATTGAGCACCAAAGAAGACTAAATCCGGCCATAAAAGAAGTGGTGCGTGCTGAGGTGCTAAAGTTGTTGAATGCCGGGATCATTTATGCCATTTCGGATAGCTCATGGGTTAGTCCAGTTTAGGTTGTGCCAAAGAAGGGTGGTATGATGGTGGTGAAAAATGAAAATGATGAACTCATCCCTTCAAGAACAGTGACTGGTTGGCGTGTTTGTATTGACTACCAGAAGCTGAACAAGACCACTAGAAAGGATCATTTTCCCCTTCCTTTTATTGATCAAATGCTAGACAGATTGGCAGGGTATGACTACCATTGCTTTCTTGATGGATACTCGGGCTACAATCAAATTGCCATAGCCACCGAAGACCAAGAGAAAATGACATTCACCTGTCCTTATGGCACTTTTTCCTTTCGACGGATGCCTTTCGGTCTACGCAACGCACCTGTCACTTTTCAAAGGTGCATGATGGCAATCTTCTCGGACATGGTAGAAGAGATTATGGAGATTTTTATGGATGATTTTTCAGTTTTTGGATCAACGTTCGATCATTGCCTCCACAATCTTTCTCTCGTGTTGCAGCGTTGTGAGGAGAAGAATCTAGTTCTCAATTGGGAGAAGTGCCATTTTTATGGTACAAGAAGGGATCGTTGTTGGTCATAGAATTTCATCGAAAGGAATAGAGGTGGACAAGGCTAAGATAGCCACGATCGAAAAGCTTCCGCCACCTATAAATGTGAAGGGAGTACGGAGTTTCCTTGGTCATGCAGGATTCTATCGGAGGTTCATAAAAGATTTCTCTAAGGTTATCAAGCCATTGTGTAACCTCCTAGAGAAGGATGCAGTTTTCAACTTTGATGGGTCCTATTTGGAAGCCTTTAATATCATCAAAGAGAAACTGGTTTCGGCTCCAGTCATTGTAGCACCCGATTGGAACGAACCATTTGAGATCATGTGTGATGCTAGTGACTATGCCGTCGGGGCAGTACTTGGTCAAAGGAGAGACAAAATTTTTCAGGCCATTTACTATGCTAGTAAGACATTGAATGAAGCCCAACTCAATTACACCACCACTGAGAAGGAGATGCTTGCAGTGGTATTTTCTTGTGATAAATTTTGGTCATACATCATTGGGTCCAAGGTGGTAGTTTTCACAGATCATGCAGCAATTCATTACTTGTTTTCTTAGAAAGATGCCAAGCCTCGTTTGATTCGTTGGATTCTTTTACTTCAAGAATTTGACATGGAGATACGAGATAAGAAAGGTTCGGAAAATGTACTTGCAGATCATCTCTCCAGGCTTGAGAAATTGGAAGTGGACGAAACCCCTGTTATTCAAGAAGCATTCCTAAACGAACACCTATTTGAAGTTGAAGTGAGGCTCCCTTGGTTTGGAGATTTCGTCAACTATCTTTCTTGTGAGGTTTTACCACCAGACTTGACTCCTTATCAGAAGAAGAAATTCCTTCATGATGTGAGATATTATCTTTGGGATGATCCAATATTGTTCAAGAGATGCTCCGATCAAGTTATTCGGAGATGCATTCCCGAAGAGGAGATACATGACATTTTCCATCATTGTCACTCGTCGCCCTATGGTGGACATTTTGGTGCAACAAGAACAGCAGCGAAAGTTCTTCAATCCAGTTTCTATTGGCCAACCTTGTTCTGGGATTGTCATGAGTTTGTGAAGCATTGTGACCGTTGTCGACGTGTGGGGAACATCTCTAGAAGGCATGAAATGCCGTTGAGCAATATCATTGAAGTGGAATTATTTGATGTTTGGGGCATTGACTTCATGGTACCTTTCCCACCTTCATATGGTCAGCTTTACACTCTCTTGGTAGTGGATTATGTCTCTAAGTGGGTGGTAGCTATTGCCACTCCAACAAATGAAGCCCGGGTGGTCGTGAAATTTTTGCATAAGAACATCTTCTCAAGGTTCGGCACCCCTCGAGCCATCATAAATGATGAAGGGATGCACTTCTGCAACAAGGCGTTCGATGCGTTGTTGGCCAAGTATGGAGTAAAGCACAAAATCGCCCTTGCCTACCATCTGCAAACCAATGGTCAAATGGAAGTTTCTAACCGGGAATTCAAGCTTATTTTGGAGAAGACAGTGAATACTAACCGTAAGGATTAGTCAACAAAGCTTGATGATGCTTTATGGGCGTATAGGATAGCTTTTAAAACACCAATCGGAATGTCACCCTATCGGTTGGTGTCCGGGAAGCCTTGCCATATACCGGTGGAGCTCGAGCACAAAGCATTTTGGGCCATCAAGAAGTTGAATTTTGACTTGAACGCTTCCGGCGAGCAGCGCCTACTCCAACTGAATGAACTTGAGGAATTTCAGAATGAGGCCTATGAGAATGCACGGCTCTACAAGGAGCGCACAAAGAAGTGGCACGATCAGAAAATCTTAAGGAGAAAATTTCTTTCGGGGCAAAATGTATTGCTTTTCAACTCCCAGTTGAAACTTTTCCCGGGAAAATTGAGATCGAGGTAGTCCAGACCACCTTTGAAATCAAGCAAGAATTCCCCTTTAGTAAAGTTGAACTTCTAGGAAGAGATGGGCAAACTTTTCGTGTGAACGGGCAAAGATTGAAGCATTACCATGGGGGAGAAGAAAGGAAAGTTGTTAGCATTTCTCTTGCAGACCCAAATTGAGTGGAAGCATCACCACGTCCAGCCAAAGACGTTAAACCAACCGCTTCTTGGGAGGCACCCCAAGCTCTATCACCTTAATTTCTTTTAAAATTTTCTTTTAGTTTGTTTTCATCGATTTATCTTTAAATTTTTCTGTGTTATTTGGGTGATTTTTAGAATACATTTCTTTTTGTTTCTTAGGTATTGATGGGCAATTGGAATCATGCAAAGTATTTGGAAGCGTTTCGAGAATTTTGGGAGAAATTGGAGAAGTTTGAAGGCAATTTTGTGGTTTATCTTGGTGTTCAAGCAAGGAGAAGGCCCGTTGTGGCGCGACAAATTTCCGCTGCAGCACACCACTGGGCGTCAAGCAGACCAGCCAAGCCAAAGGCAGGCGCACGCTCGTGTGTTTCCCCAGCCAAGGAGGGCCCGCGAGATTCCCCAGCCAAAAGCCCTAAAAACCTCAAATTCTCTAGTTCTTCACCAAACTGTCATTTCCCCCAACACAAAATTCAACCCCCACTTCACCAACATTTTCAAATTCTCCATACCTTATATCCACCCCAAATCTCAAACTCAACCATCTAGACTTTCACCAAGAAACTCACCATCTCCTAGCAAAGGTATTAACGACACTTCGCATTTGGGGGCGTGGAGTTGGAATGAGGTAATTGTTTAAAAGTTGCTTGAACTTGAGTTGTTTGAAATTTTGGTTTGTTGTGGAGCATCATATTTGATTGGGTATGCATTTGGGAACTAGTGGTTGGAATCATTCTCTTATATAGTCAACATATTGGGGTTGTACACCAAGTGCTTGTCGAATTGTCCAAGTGAAAAAAACAGGGTGCACGACAGGTGTTTGTGTAACGCCCCGACTTACGTAGGGCCGTTACCATACTTAAACTAAATCTCGATTTTAATAATTTTAACTTATTTGAAAATTTGAGAATAATTTTTTTTTAAACATACATAAATAGACTAGTCAATATAAGAAGATTTTTTGTGCATACACATACTTGTTTATCATAATAAGAAGTTATACATAATCTTTACATTTAACTCGAGTATTCAAACTTCATATATACAATATAACACAATTTACTCTAATATAAAAATATATACATATATTTTTGTTCAAAAGAACTTGCGAAAAAACTTGCGTAGTGGTATCCCATACCGCCCTTCTCTTGCCGCATCGTCCGTATGGCCCACCAATTAAGCTGCAGGCTTTTTACCTACAGTATGAAATATACTGATGAGCTTTACGCTCAGCAACTACAAACTTAATCTCACAAAACATGTCAAGCATCATGTAACTTATGCATGAACCATTTTATGATCAATTATGAATCTCTTATGAACTTACTATCTTGCTTAACATGTGGACCCCTTATGTACGTACCAGATGCGCGCATTCCACAGAAAGTTAAGGTTTGCAAGGTCCCTAACAATTCTGGAAATCATATTCATAACCCTTCACGATCTGGCGGAAGGTCTTAGCATCTTGAACTTGAAACATGTATAATCCTCCACGATCTGGCAGGAGGTTGGTACGACACCTTGCTTGTCTTATCTTATGGCTTAAAACATGTTCTTACCATGTTTTAATATTAGTGAACATGCTTCATGATGTCACTATATCGTAACATATAACATAACATAATATTAACCATAACATATACATACACATGGCATATCATAGCATATTAAAACATGTCACAATTGAAAATAGTATTTACTATTTTCCATACTGTAGTTGAGGTTTGTACTTACCTATTATGCTATGTCCTAGGTTTTGTTGCTCGAAATCAGGTTGCAACAGCATGTTACTTCCTGCTTTTTAAAAAGGACGTAGGATAAGGGTCATCTTATCTTACCATAAATCATTGCATTGAATGCTGGTATCCTTAACCAGCATTCAATAATAATCCTAGTTATATGTCTCCTACACACACTCATGATAACTTATTTGGTTACTAAGTGTAACCTTATACAGTATCTTGTTTAATGTGTTAATGAACTTTGGGTTCAAGGCCCAATCATACCTAGTATCTTATTAGGTTAATATTAGTAACCCTAGGTGTAAGCCCAAGTCATATTTGGATCAAACCCTATTGGGTTACTAAGGTCCAATTTTTAAAGCTATGTCCTATTAGGTTATTATTGGTAACCATGGGCTTTAGGCCCAACCCAGTAACTTGGGTATCCTACCCAATTACTATTGGTCATTATACTGTTACCATGTTTTCAAGATAGCTTTTGGCCTAATTATTTATTTTTTCCCTTTTCTTGATAAAACCTAGTATTTAATGTCTAACTTTCCTTGTATAAAAATCTTTGTGTGAAACGTAATTTTTTTCTTGAGTAAGGGCAATAAACTTGTCAAGTTTTGAAAGCTATCCTTGAAAACAGTTTCATGCTGCCAGTTATTAGTGTATGTGCAGGAATTTCTTTTCCCTGTACTGCTTTTGAAAATCCTGTGCAGGAATTTCCTGTTTCCTGCACAGTTTTTAGACTTCAGTTTTATCTAAAAATATGTTTGGATTATGAAATTTTTTTCTTCATATCTTGGAAAACCCTACAACTTTTGTTCTTTGCTCTAAACCTAGTTCTGCTTTTAACCTACTCATTTTCCTTGTTGAACCTGCCTGGCCGTGCACAGGGTCTGGGCATGACCAGGCTCGGGTTTTTATAAAAACAATGGCCATTGGAGTCTTATTTTGAAAAACTTTCCACGTTTTCCCCTAGGATTTTCCATTTTCTACAATTTTTCAGTTTTAACTTTCCTCAAATTTGGCCTCTAAAGGCCTCAAAATCAGGTTTCTAGATTACTACCCAGTCTTGATCCAAGACTGACAGTTTTCATCTTAATTGTTTCTTACGTAAAATTATGCAAACATTACCTCAAACGGTTAAAACCGTGAGCCTACATCAAGCATGCAGTATGTTTCCTAATGTTTCCATTGCCATGCATACATTTTCATTCATAAAATCATTCATGCAAACCCATGTGGTATTCCATACCAAAATAGGGTTTTTAGGGTTAAATTCTAATCCTCCTTGCATCATACATCAAAATCAACATAATCAATCACACCATACATCTTCTTGAGTATGTGGGGACATACTACAAACACATACTAGGCATTCATACATACCATACATACTCTAACACATAATATCATTCTGGGATGGAAATTTTCTGTAATTCTCCCCCTAGATGTTGATGTTCAGCCTTCACTTTCTAGCACGTGAGGCATTTGCTTACAAATGAGGCAACGTCATTCTTTATTTTGGGCCACCAAAAAGTTTCCTTCAAGTCTTTGTACATCTTTGTGGCTCCAGGATGAATGGAATACGGTGTCTCATGAGCTTCTTTCATAATCTGCTTCTTCAACTCGTCCTCGTTAGGAATGCATAGTCTATTTTTTCGATAGAGTATGCCCTCATCAGATATGTTGAAGTCCGACTCCTTTCCTTCTAAGACTTCATTTCTTGTCCTAAGTAGCGAGGTGTCTGCTTCTTGACGCTCTTTCATGCCATTCAAAATGGTAGGTTGGAAGGTTAGTGTAACGACCCGCCTAACATAGGCCGTTACCATACTTATCTTACATAAATACTGATACTTATTTAAGTAGTGGAAAATACGGAATATTTTTTTTTAAACACTTATATAGGTAACTCGACTATATAATTACTTATAACCACATATACGTACTTATTTGAGTATTTAAGTATTAAACTTATTTTAATATACAACTGATCAAACTAAATAATAATTTCATATAATTGAACACAAAACGCGTAGCGGTCTCTATCCCGTAGTTTCACAGTTAGTCCTGTCATGCCCCACCGTCTTGTATTAAGTATTGTCAATAGGGAGCTTACCTACAGCATTAACGTAAGTTGTGAGCTTTCACTCAGCAAGTGCAACTATTACCCCGCAAAAACAATATGAAACTTACAATGCATGAACCAATCATGCTTCATTATGCTTTCTTAAGTTAGCATATTTTTGGGCCCTTACTTAATATATGTGTACATACCGTGACGCGCAGTCATGGAGTGGTTGGGGCGGCCAGCCCAATCCAACTCAGTCCATGAACCAACCCTGACCTAGTGTAGGTCGGTACAACACGATTAAACTTGCTTAACATCTTACTTGAAAACATTTTCTTGAAAATAGTTTCTTAAAAACAGTCTCTCACTTGAAACCTGCTTTATGATGTCACATTAATAAAACATAATCATATGCATCACATACATAAGTGCATGAGTTTTAAAAACATGCAATCAGTAAAACAATTAGCCTATGCTGTAGGCGGAGTTGTACTTACTGGTTATACTAGAGCTGGGGTTTGTTGCTCCAACGAATTGCAACAATAGGTTACTTTCCTGTTTTCAAAAAGAACGTAAGATAAGAATCATCCTATCTTATCATAAATCATTATATTAAATGTTGGTATCCTAACCAACATTCAACATTTACCTTAGTTATATGTCCCCTACTAACATGGTATCCTATTCGGTTACTAGATGTAACCTTAGGGCACCTGACCTAAAAACAATCAAACAGTATCTTGTTTGATTACTTAATACTAATCTTGGTTAGTTATACTTAAATAGTATCCTTTTAGGTTACTATTAGTAATCCTGGGTATAAGCTCAAACATAATTAGGTTAATGTCCTATTGGGTTACTAAGACCCAATAGTGGTATCTTATTTGGTTATCAAAAATAACCTTGGGTCCAAAACCTTAGTATATAAAGTTAGTAACCTATTTGGTTACTATAAGTATCCCTTCAATTAATTTGGTTCAATGATAATTTTTAGTATCATAACCAATTACTATGTGTCTTACTATGGTTACCATATTACTTAGCATAATTTGATTATTTCTTTTCTTCACAAAAACCTTGTTTAATTCCTTTTAAATCATTTTATAAAAATGAAATTGATTTATTTTATGAAGATAGTAAAACTATGACATTTTGAAAATCATTCATTGAAAACAGTCCAATAATTTTAGTTAGCAGTGCATGTGCAGGAATTGCCTGCTCATGCACTGTTTTGAAAATCCTGTGCAGGAATTGCCTATTTCCTGCTCAGTTTTTAAGATTCAGTTTTATTTTAAAAATCTGTTTTGAATTTGAAAAAAATTTCTGAATGAAAGTTGTAGAACTCAAAAGTACTGAAACTTTCATTTTTCAATCAAAACCTAATTCTACCTTTAACCTACTCATATTCCTTGTTGAAATGTCTTGGCCGTGCACAGGGTCTTGGCTAGCCAGTCTCAGGTTTTCATAAAAACGGAAGCCTTTAGAGCTTATTTTTAAAATCTGTCTCCTGTGCCCCTTAGGGTTTTCAATTTTCTACAACTTTATAATTTTAACTTTTTCCAAATTCTTCCTCTAAGGGCTTCAAAATTTCGTTTCTAGATTGCTGCCCAGTTTTATCCGAAAACTGGCAGTTTTAATTTTAGTTGTTTGTTACGCAAAATAACGCACACCCTACCTTAAACGGTCGCAACCGTGAGCCTACATCAAACATGCAGCGTATTACGTAAGGTTTCCATGAACATACACTTGTTTCTCAACCAATTAACCCGAGTTGTAATTTTTACCAAATTTGGGTTTTAAGTAGGTTTTCATGTTAATTCATCATACAATCATCTCACCATCATACAAGCATACCATATTACTACCTAAGCATGTGGGGACATATAACAAATACCTAATAGACATTCACACAAAGCATATAATTTTAAAACATAACATCAAAAACATAAACCAAAACATAGATCTAGCTCACTAAAACCCTAATCAAGCACATACTAATCAAACTAAACCATTGCATGAAAAATAAGTGAGCTTATGCTCTTACATAACCAACTCAAAATACACTTAAATAATTGAATCAAAACTCAAATGAAAGGCTTAGGGGTTTTAGTAGGTTTACCTTAACACCTTGAAGTGGATCTAGACTTGAATCAAACTTTCCTCCTTGATTTCTTCCTCAAAATCCGACTACACTCTTCATTTTTTTTGCTCTCTTAGGGTTCGGCTTTTAGGGGGAGGGAGAGGGCTAGAGAGTGAACTAAAAAGGTGAGGGTTTCATTAGGTGGTTCAAAGCAAGCCCCACCTGTAACAACTCGTCTTACGTAGGCCGTTACCGTACTTATCTTACATAAATACTGACACTTATTCAACTAGCGGAAAATACGGAATATTTTTTTTTCTACATCAAAAATAATTATAAAAGTAACTCGACCAAATAATTTCTTACCAACATATATACGTACTTATTTGAGTATTAAAGTATTAAACTTATTTTAATATTCAACTGATTAAACTAAATAATAATTTCATATAATTAAACACAAAACGCGTAGTGGTTCCATCCCGTAAATTCACAGTTAGCCTAACCATGCCCCACCGTCTTGCATCAAGTATTGCCAATAGGGAGCTTACCTACAGTATAAACGTAAGTTGTGAGCTTTCGCTCAGCAAGTACAACTATTAACCTGCAAAAACAATATGAACTTAAACAATGCATGAACCAATTATGCTTCATTATGCTTTCTTATGTTAGCATATTTTTGGGCCCTTACTTATAATAAGTGTACGTACTGTGGCACGCCGTCATGGAGTGGTTGGGGCGGCCAGCCCAATCCAACTCAATCCATGAACTAACCCTGACCTAGTGCAGGTCGGTACGACACGATTGAACTTACTTAACATCTTACTTGAAGACATTTTCTTAAAAATAGTTTATTAAAAACAGTCTCTTACTTGAAACTTAATCTTACACTTGCCATATAAATTATCATTAATGAACATGCTTCATGATGTCACATTAATAAAACATAATCATATGCAACACATACATAAGTGCATGAGTTTTAAAAACATGCAATCAGTAAAACAATTAGCCTATGCTGTAGGCGGAGTTGTACTTACTGGTTACACTAGAGCTGGGGTTCGTTGCTTCAACGAAACGCAACAACAGGTTACCTTCCTGTTTTCAAAAGAACGTAAGATAAGTATCATCCTATCTTACCATAAATTATTATATTAAATGTTGGTATCCTAACCAACATTTAACATTTACCCTAGTTATATGTCCCCTACTAACATGGTATCCCATTTGGTTACTAAATGTAACCTTAGGGCACCAAACCTTAAAAACAATCAAACAGTATCTTGTTTGACTTTATAAAACAAATCATGGTTAGCTATACTTAAATAGTATCCTTTTAGGTTACTAAAAGTAACCCTGGGTATAAGCCCAATCATAATTAGGTTAATGTCCTATTGGTTACCAATACCCAATAATGGTATCTCATTTGGTTATTCTAAGTAACCTTGGGTTTTAAATCTAGCATATAAAATTTAGTAACCTATTTGGTTGCTATAAGTATACTTTCAATTTACTTAGTTCAATAATAATTTTTAGTATCATAACCGATTACTATGTGTCTTACTATGGTTAACATATTACCTAGCATACTTTACTTATTTCTTTTCTTCACAAAAACCTTGGTTAATTCTTTTTAAATCATTGTTATAAAACTACAATTGATTTATTTTATAAAGATAGAAAAACTGTGACGTTTTGAAAATCGTTCATTGAAAATAGTCTAATAATGTAAGCAGTGCATGTGCAGGAGTTTCTACTCATGCCTTGTTTTGAAACTCCTGTGCAGGAATTGCCTATTTCCTGCTCAGTTTTTAATATTCAGTTTTATTCTAAAATATGTTTTGAATTTGAAAAAGTTTCCTTCATGAAAATTGTAGACCTCATAAAGTCCTGCAACTTTCTTTTTTAAATCAAAACCTAATTTTGCCTTTAAGCTGCTCATATTCCTTGTTGAAGCATCTTGGCCGTGCATAGGGTCTGGGCTGGCCAGTCTCGGGCTTTCACAAAAATGAAAGCCTTTGGAGCTTATTTTTCAAAATTTGTCAACGTTTCCCTCTAGGAATTTCAATTTTCTACAACTTTTCAGTTTTAACTTTTCTCAAATTCTGCCTCTAAGGGCTTCAAAATTTCGTTTCCAGATTACTGCCCAGTTTTACCCAAAAACTGGCAGATTTACTTTGGATTGTTTGTTACGTAAAATAATGCACACCCTAGCTCAAACGGTCGCAACCGTGAGCCTATTTCACACATGCAGCGTGTTACGTAGTGTTTCCATCACATACACTTGTTTCTCATCCATTTTACCCATGTAGTAAACTTTTACCAATTAGGGTTTTAAGTTGATTTTACATGTTATTTCAACATACAATCAACTCTCCATCATACAAGCATACCATACAACTATTTAAACATATGGGGACATATAACAAACACCTAATAGACATACACACTAAGCATAAAATTTTAAAGCATAACTTCAAAAACATAAACCAAAACATAGATCTAGCTTACCATAACATAGATCTAGCTTACTAAAACCCTAATCAAGCACGTACTAATCTTACTAAGCTATTGCATGAAAAATAAGTGAGCTAATGCTGTTACATAACCAACTTAAAATACACTTAAATAAATGAATCAAAACTCAAATAAAAAGCTTAGGGGGTTTATAAGATTTACCTTAACACTTAAAAGTAGATCTAGGCTTGAATCACAAACTTCCTCCTTGATTTCTACCCCAAAAACCGACCTCACTCTTCTCTTTCTTGACTCTCTTAGTTTCGGATTTTAGGGGGGGGGGGGAGGGAGAGGCTAGATTGTGAACTAAAGAAAGTGAGGTGTCAAAAGGTGGACCAAGGCAAAACCCCACCACACCTATTTATAGGCAAATTTTAATTTAAATTCCTAAAATTATTTTTATTGCTTAAATTGCATTTAAGTTCTCAAAACAAAAATATTTGACCCCCCTAAGGTCCCTAGAGTGGCCGGCCACATGGGGTGGCTTGTTGGCCAATTTTTAACTATGTTCATGCTTAAAACTTACTTTCCATATTTTCTAAAAAATCCAATCAATTCAATTAATCATTACAAAGTGAGGTGTCCTTAATTAAAGTTCCATTTGGCTTTCTTCCACAAATGCAGTCCATTTCATACTAATACAGATTTTACAAATACTGTTTTCACTAATAACAGTACTGTTATACTGGATTGCAGTCCAGAATTTATCTGCACTTAACCGAACTGCGTAAAAAAATTTCTTAGAACTAAAAGCCACTTAGTTCTTATTACTCTAAATATTGTGCTTGATTTTTCTACAGTGGTCCCATACCTAATTGTCGCTTCATTATCTGTAATGACAGTTTTTCACAGTATAATTTCATACTGTTTATAAAATTGTAGTACCGTCTCAAACATACCTTAGATTATTCTGATCAAACTTTGACTGGAATAAAATCATACATAAACCCTAATTCTGATAAATCAGATCATGCATTTCATATAAACATACATAATACAAACTTTTGATTCCTTAAAAAGGAAATCGAAAATTTGTAAAACTGTTGGTTATTACACCACTACACCTATTTATAGGTGAAATATAAATTAATTTCTAGAATTATTTTTATTTCTTAAATTGCACATAAGTCCTCGAAAGCAAAAATATTTGCTCCTAGAGTCCATGAGGTGGCCGGCCACTTGAGGTGGCTTGTTGGCCAAGCTGTCTTCCAAGTTCATGCATGTAAATTACTTTCCTTAATTTCTAAAAATCCAAGAATTCAATTAATTATCACAATGTGAGGTGTCCTGAATTAAGGTTCCATTTGGTTTTTCTCCACAAATGCAGTCTATTTTCATACTAATACAGATTTTACAAATACTGTTTTCACTAATAACAGTACTGTTATACTGGACTACAGTCTAGAATTTATCTGCACTTAACCGAACTGCGTAAAAAATTTTCTTAGAACTAAAAGCCACTTAGTTCTTATTACTCTAAATATTGTGCTTGATTTTTCTACAGTGGTCACATACTTAATTTTCGCTTCATTATCTGTAATGACAGTTTTTCACAGTATAATTTCATACTGTTTATAAAATTACAGTACCGTCTGAAACATACCTTAGATTATTCTGATCAAACTTTGACTGGAATAAAATCGTACATAAACCCTAATTCTGATAAATCAGATCATGCATTTCATATAAACATACATAATACAAACTTTTGATTCCTTAAAAAGGAAATCGTAAATTTGTAAAAAGGTTGGTTATTACAATATACCCCCTTTAAAAATTTTCGTCCCCGAAAATCAAAACAAATTGGGATAACTCTTTCTCATTTCCTCTTCTAATTCCCACATTGCTTCTTCAATATTATGATTCCGCCATAACACTTTAACCATAGGAATGGTTTGTTTCTTAAAAACCTTTTCTTCCCGATCCAGAATCCGGACTAGCTTTTCTTCATACGTCAAATCAATTTGGACTTCGATTGGTTCTTAACTTAACACATGGGAAGAATCAGGTACCTACTTTTTCAGCATCGAAACGTGGAATACGTTATACACAGAAGCTAATTCTGGCGACAAGGCAAGCTTATAGGCTACTTTTCCAATCCTCTCAAGGATTTCAAATGGTCCTGTATATCTTGGACTAAGCTTTCCTTTTTTACCAAACCTCATAATTCCCTTCATAGGAGCAATCTTAAGGAAAACAGAATCTCCAACTTGGAATTCTATGGGTCTTCGACGTTTATCAGCATAACTTTTCTGTCGACTAAAAGCTACGTCGAGTCTCTGTTTGATCATCTTGATATCCTCTGAGGTTTTTCTGATGAAGTCTGTAGTTTGAAGCTGCTTCTGTCCAACTTCTTGCCAATGAATGGGAGATCGACATTTCCTTCTATATAATGCTTCAAATAGAGCCATACCAATTGAGGCGTGGTAACTGTTATTATAAGAAAATTCGATCAAAGGTAGCTTCTGATCCCAGCTTCCTTTGAAATCCATAACACATGACCTCAGCATATCCTCTAACGTCTAGATCGTCCATTCTAATTGTCCATCAGTCTGAGGGTGAAAAGCTGTACTGAATTTCAGTTTTGATCCCATAGCCGTGTGAACACTCTTCAAGAATCGAGAGGTGAAACGCCCATCACGATCTGAAATGATAGATTTTGGCACTCCAAGCAGCCTAACAATCTGAGATACGTAAGTTTCAGCTAGTTTCTCTACTGAAAAGTTAGCCTTGATAGCAATAAAGTGGGCTGATTTGGTTAATGTATCCACAATTACCCAAATCATGTCATTCCCACTTGCGGTCCTGGGTAATCCAACTACAAAATCCATATTAGTTTGTTCCCATTTCCACTCTGGGAGCTCGATTTTCTGAAGATCTCCACCAGGTTGCCGGTGTTCAGCCTTAACTTTCTGACAAGTTAGGCATTTTCACACAAAGTCTACAATTTCATTCTTCATATTTGGCCACCAATAGTTTTCTCTGAGGTCCTTGTACATCTTGGTAGCTCCGGGATGTATTGAATATGGCGTCTCATGCGCTTCATACATGATCTGTTTCCTAAGAGATTCAAAGTTAGGGATACAAATCCTTTCTTTGAAATAAATTAGCCCATTCGAAGAGGTCTTAAATTCTTTGTTCTTTCCACCAAAAATTTGCTCCTTTAGCATATAGGAATCCTTCCCTTGATGAAGCTTAATGGATTCTAGGAGATTGGACTGGAGAGTCAGAACAGCCAATTTCCCAGTTATCATCTCCATATTGAAATCAGAAATCTCCTTTTGAAGTGGCTTGGGCATCGTTCCAAGAGACATCAGCATACCAGATGATTTCCTGCTTAGAGCATCTGCCACCTTGTTCGCTTTTCTAGGGTGGTAAAGGATTTCACAATCGTAATCCTTCACGAGTTCTAGCCATCTACGCTGTCTTATATTGAGCTCCTTTTGGGTGAAGATGTACTTGAGATTTTGATGATCCGTATAAATCTCACATCTATTCCCGTACAAATAATGTCTCTAGATCTTTAATGTGAAAACCACTGTCGCTAGCTCCAAATCATGCGTCAGATAGTTCCGTTCGTGATCCTTCAGTTGGCGTGAGGCATAGGCGACCACGTTTCCTTTTTGCATTAGGACAGCCCCTAGTCCTGTCTTAGATGCGTCACTGTAAATTACGAAATTTCCTGCGTCCACATCATGAATTATTAACATTGGAGCGCTAGTTAGCTTCTTCTTGAGTTCTTGAAAGTTTTCTTCACACTTCTGTGTCCACTTGAATTTCTTCCCTTTTCGAGTAAGGGCCGTAAGTGGTGCTGCAATCTTGGAGAATCCTTTAACGAAACGTCGGTAGTATCCGGCCAAACCAAGAAAGCTCCTTATCTCAGTAACTTTTTTGGGTGCTGCCCACGTACTGACCGCCTCTACTTTAGCAGGATCAATGAAAATTCCTTCCTTTAAAACCACATGACCTAAGAAGTGAACTTTTTCCAACCAAAATTCACATTTTGTGAATTTGGCATAAAGCTGATTCTGTCTTAATGTCTCCAAAACCATACGGTGTTGCTTGTGCTCCTTCCTGGACTTTGAGTAGATCAAAATATCGTCGATGAAAACTATGACAACTTATCTAGGTACTCTTTGAACACTCGGTTCATAAGATCCATAAAAGCAGCTGGTGCATTGGTCAGTCCAAATGGCATGACAAGAAACTCATAATGCCCATAGCGTGTTTGAAAAGCCGTCTTAGAAATATCCACCTCATTGATTCTGAGTTGATGGTATCCCGATCGCAAGTCCACCTTTGAGAATACTACTGCTCCCCTAAGTTGATCAAAAAGATCATCGATTCTAGGGAGAGGATACTTATTCTTAATCATAATCTTATTCAACTCCCGATAGTCGATGCATGTCTGCAACGATCCATCCTTCTTTTTGACGAATAAAACTGGTGCCCCCCATGGGGAATGGCTTTGTCGAATGAATCTCTTGTCCAACAGTTCTTGCAACTATACTTGGAGTTCCCTAAGTTCGGCTGGGGCCATACGGTAAGGCACTTTTGATATTGGTGCAGCTCTAGGCAACAACTCTATCTCGAAAGAAATTTCCCGCTCGGGAGGAAGTCCTGGCAAATCTTTTGGAAAGACATCCACATATTCCCTAATAATGGGAACATTTTCCGGCTCTAACTCCATCTCTTGTTATTTGTCCACCATGCTAGCTAGATATCCTTGACATCCATTAGTCAACATTTTCCATGCCTTTATTGCCGATACCAATCTGGTTGAGGAATTTCGGGACTGACCATAGAAATTGAATTCATCCTCACCACGAAGACTAAACATAACACAATGCTTTCGACAATCAATCTTAACGTTGTACTTACTTAGGAAGTCCATTCCAAGAATAACATCGTAATCTTGAAGCTTAATCGCGATGAGGTCTACATATAGTTCTCTACCACAAAAGATTACTGGAACATTTTCCATTCAAAAATCGGACAACAAAATTTCTCCTGAAGGAAGGGAGGTTATGAAAGGTTGCTTTAAATTATCCACACCTCTTCCTAATTTCTGGGCAAACTCCATCGACACAAAAGAATGGGTGGCACCAGAATCAAATAGGACAATTGCATCATATGTGGTGATAGAAATCTGACCTGTTACCACATGGGAAGTCCCAGCTTCAGCATCTCCCCTTGTGTAGGCATAAATCCTGGCTTGGGGTTCAGGAGCCTCTAATCTTCCTTGCGTGATCGAAGGGCCTTCGATTTTTTCTTGCACCGCATGTAACTGATTGTTTGCATTTCTATTCTGGTACTGAAGGTTCTGGTTCTGGTTGTTCAAGGTGCAATTTCTCGCATAATGGCCTTCCTTCCCACAAAGGTAGCAGGCGTTTGTCCCCAATCTACATACTCCAAGGTGCTTATTTCCACATTGCGCGCACACTGGATTGTCATTGGTATCACCCTCATTCCCCCGGTTATTCTTCTTTTGAGGGTAATTCCTCTGCTGACCCTGGGCGGAAGCATCCCCTTTTCTTTTGTTCTTCCCGAACTGTTTGGAATTTTGGCCATAATTATTGGTCTGACCCTTCGGGTACAAGTCCTGGTTCTGTCGGGACTGCAACTGTTTCACCATAGCTTTCTCCTCTTTCTTGGCTTTGAAAATCTGAGCCCTTGCCTCCTTATCCTGGTTAATCCAGTACTCGGCTCTTATTGCCCGAATGATACAGTTGGATACCAGGGTTGGAGGGCTACTGTCAGCACTGACTTGCTTGGCAATGTCCGTTCGAAACATCTTCATCATTCTTCTTACTTTTTCAGTTTCGTTCGGTATAAGTTCTGGGCACAGGCGAGCCAGCTGCTCAAATTTCTTGACAGCCTCTAGCACTGTCATCGACCCTTGTTTCAAGCTATTGAACTCATCTTGTTGAGCCGCCAAGATTTCGATGTTGTAGTACATCATTCTGAATTCAGTAACAAAATCCTGCCAACTCATTGCCGCTACATCTCTACGCATTTGGACCGTCATCCACCAATGTCTAGCATCCTTCTTAAGTGCAAAGGAAGCACAGAGAACTTTTTCCCGCTCCGTAATTCCCATAAAATCTAAAATCACTTGGATATCAATTAACCAGTTGTCGACTTCTATTGGGTCTGTAAACCCCTCAAACTCGGGCGCCTTTATTCATCTAAATAGCTCGAACAACAGGTCTTCTCGAACTAAGGGTGGGTTCGCTTGAATCCCAACAGATGCTAACGGGACTTCTAAATTCCGTGGAACCCCTTGACGAACCTCTGGTACCTGCAATGCTACTGGGGGTACAGGGTTATCTTGGAGTGGCACTTCATTAGCACGGGGTATCTGATTTACATGAGCTATCTGCTCTCTAAGCCGGTTTGTTTTCTGCTGCTGTTCCATTAATTGCCATTGCAAAGTAGCTACAACATTTGCAAGATCCGGTTCTTGCGGATTTGGATTTGCTCGCGTACGAGGACGTACCATTTTCTAATTCCTAGTTGATTACAAGAAAAGATATTGTTACACTTTGAATATCCCTTCTTCCATTCATGTCTTATCGTATCACATCATTCCATAGCATCTTATCATATCATAAAACATCATATAGAAATCCATCATGATTTCATCATATCATATCATAACTTTGTCATAATATCATAACATCATCATATACATATCATATATAAACTTGTTCTTTTGTACATACACAAAAGTATATTCTATTTAGATAGTAATATATACATGTCCTACACACATAATACTTAATATATTTACAAAGTCAAAATAAGATGGAAGTGTCTACCACTTTACCATCATACCTATTCTATGTACAACCCTAATGTCAAAAAGAGTAAATAATAAAAAGTCATCCTAGATCTAAACAGCTACGCTGTCGTTATATAGGAGGAAATATCGGACTCTGCGTCCCAATCACCATCGTCGGATAAAATCTCCTCGGGATCTTCCTCCGGCTCCTCAAGATCGTCAAGGTCTTCTTCGATGGCTCCCTCCTGCTCCTCCCATTGCTCTTGATCTTCCTTGTCTTCTTCCTCATCATCACTCTCGATGATGATTACGGGAGGATCTTCAGGATGGTCTTCGGGGTCGACAGGAACATCCGCAGGGTCCAAAACATCGTTCTCTGCTCCGGCCTCCGCAATACCAGCATCATAGACTGGAACGACTTGGTCATCCTCTGGGGCGGCAGCTTGCATCCCATGGGCTACTATCTCCGCCTCCATGATAGAATTTATCATATCCTCTAATGTCATCCCAACCATGGGCTCTGGAACAAAAGGCCTGACGTTGGGAGGTAGCCCTTCCCGAAGAAGAAGTAGCGCCTGTAATAACGGGCTTCCTATGTCGCGGGGAATGTGAAGCAACATCGCTTCACAAAACCGTCGGCAGTAATGGCCCATCGGCTTGTTTGGGTACGCGCGCCAATCTACAACATAACTAAGAAAACACCCAAGATACATGTCGTTGTAAATCTCGGGGTCACGATAAGGCATGTTGGCGTCCTCGTCCGGCAACGGCCCGTAACGTGCGGTAATTAAAGCACGAAAATCCGCCCATGTTCCTCCCGGCATAGCCGGTTCCCCTATGGTTATCCACCACATCCTAGCATCCACAGCTAGACACCTAGTGGCTAACAAGGCCTGGACGCACGCTTCCATATGGCTTATCCTAAAAATCGACTCCATATCATACATGTAATGACTAGCTTTTTATGATATTATGATTTCCCTTTTTAAAGGAATTAATGTGTATCATGAAGGTATTTATGAAAAAGCCTAATTAGGGTTTTTATTAAATTTTGTGAGTTCTTATGATTTTATAAGACTTAATAATAGATTGCTTAGCCAAGCATAAGACCTTTTGAGTAAAAAGGTATAATGAAAATTTATGATTTTATGATGGTCAAAGTTTGACCAAGAAAATTCAAAGGTTTGACTATGACGGTACTGCAAGTATAGCAAGCAGTATGGAAATTATACTGTGAAAAACCATCATTATGGACAAGATAGTAAGAATAAGATTCAAAACCATAATAGAAAAATCAAGCACATTATTTAGGACAATAAGGGCTAAATAGTTTAAAGTTATAAGAAAACATTTTTACGCAGTCCATTTATACACAAATGAATTCTGAACTGCAGTTCAGTATAACAGTACTGTTATTAGTTGAGAGCAGTATTGGAAATATCTATATTAGCATGAAAATAGGCTGTATTTTAAGAGAAAAGCCAAACAAGGCCTAAGAGGGAGGACACCTCACTTATGGATAATTAAGTGATTTATGGAATTATTGGAAATTAGGGAAAGAAATAGGTTGCTTGCTCTCCAAGGCATTGGCCAGCCACATCATGGGGGGGGGGGGGGGTGTGAGCAAATAATTTTTGTTTCAAGGACTAATAAGAAATTTTTTGGATTAAAAATAAATCCAAAAATAAATTAATTATCACCTATAAATAGGTGATTGGGGGGGGGGGGGGCTCTTTTCACTTCAAAAAATGAGAAAACACCCCAAAACCATGCCAAAATCTTTCCTTACTCTTTCCCCTTAAATCCGAACCCCAAAGTAGAAAAAAAAAATTAGAGAAGAAAGAAAGAAATAGGTGGTGGTCGAATTTGGTGAAGAACCAAGCAAGTGTGACCGAAAATTTTGGAAGCCAACCAAGCTAAGGGAGGCCGGTTGTGGTAGAAGTCAAGGGGGGAAAAGGTTTGAATCCAAATCTAGCACAACCTTTGTGTTGATTAAGGTAATTCCCCTTTGGTCCCTAAGCTATTCAATTTAAGCTTTAATTGGAAATTTAAGTGTATTTCCAAAGTTGGATTGTAAGAGCATAAGCTCATTTTAATTTCTTATGCCCTAGTTTAGATTTTTAGATTTGTGCTTGATTAGGTGATTGGGTGGTTTTGATTTATGTGCTATGCATGATTATGTGATTATGGTTGCATGATTTTAGGGTTTGCATGTATACTTTATGATGTTAGTTGTATGTCCCCAATATGCCTAAGAAAGTTGTAGGTTATGCATGAGTGGAATGAGCTAAATTAGAAGCTTGAATGATGTATGGATATGCAAACCCAATTTTCAAACCCTAGCTTAGTGTAAGTACACCCAAGGGTTTGCATGTGAATGTATGGATGTATGATGATGAGGTTTTATGTTAGAAAGCACTGCATGATTGTCGTAGGCTCACGATTGCGACCGTTTGAGGTAGTGTGCACGTAATTTGAACGTAAAAACGGATTTAAGAAAGAAACTGCCAGTTTAGGTAAAACAGGATAGTTTTCTGAAAATATGGTTTTGAGGCCCTTAGAGGCCGAATTTGGGAAAACTTAAAACATAAAAGTCGTAGAGAAGGGAAATTCCTATGGGGAAGCGTGGACAGTTTTCAAAAATAAGGCTCCAATGGCCTATGTTTTTACAAAAATCCAAACCTGGTCATGCCCAGACTTCATGCACGGCCAAGCAGGTTCAACAAGGGAAATGAGTAGGTTAAATGCTTAACTGGATTTTGAGCAAAACACAAAAGTTATAGGGTTTTTCTAGGTCTAAAACTTTCATGAAGAAAAATTTTTCGGATTCAACCCAGATTTTTAAATAAAATTGGATTCCTAAAACTGTGCAGGAAACAAGAAATTCCTGCACAGGATTTTCAAAACATAGTGCAGGAAAAGGAAATCCCTGCACACAGTGATAAATAGGCAGTAGGAAACTGTTCTAAAGGCAGTTCCAACACTTAATAATTTTTACAAGCCATACTCAATGTAATACCCGAAATTTTGATGACCTTAGATTTCCTTTGAAACAAGGAAAACCTAAGTCTGAATCATGATCGGAGTGGAGTAACAGTATAGGTTTGAGTTCCCGTTTAATTAGTTACGAGACTCAACAATAGTTTGCTTAGGCAAATATGAGACCTTTTGGAGAAAATGGCAAAATAGGAATTTTGATTTTTATTCCGGTCAAGGTTTGACCAAGGTTGACTTTAGGTTGACCAAAGTTGACTAAGATGATACTGCAGTATAATTAAACAGTATGGAAATTATACTGCAGAAAACCGTCTTTACGGACGAATAAGCTAGAATAAGCTATGAGACTACCCTAGAAAATCAAGCACAACTAGTGAGGATTAAAAACAGAAAGGGCTCGGAAAAATAAGAAAAAAATTTATACTGTCCATTTTTACACATATAAATTTTGGACTGCAGTACAATATAAAAATACTGTGTATAAGTGAGCACAGTATTAGAAATTTCTGTGTAGCTTAAAAATGAACTGGTTATTGAGGAAAAGAGCCAAACAAGGCCTAAGGTGAATGACATCACCTCACCTTTTATTTATTACATCATAATTTATTTTTTCAAGCTTGGAAATAAATTTTTGCTTGTTCACCAAGCATATGGCCGGCCACCTCACCCTCCCATTGTGCAATTTTTAAATTTTTAGGGGTTTTTGTGCAATTTAGCAAAGTTTCTCCACCTCTATAAATAGGTGAGAGATTTAAATCATTTTATTCAAAATTCTAGTCAAATCCTTGCCATTTTTCTTCAAGAAATCCGAAGCCTTGGGGGAGAGAGAGAGAGGAAAGAAAACTAAAAAAATTCACAAAGGGGTTTTACTTAGGAGAATTCGGATTTGAGCTAGAGCCAAGAAAAAGTTTGAAAAAAATTTTTTGAGTCCACTTTGGCAAAGTTGCCAAGTGTGCGGGAAAAGAGAAAAAGGAAGAGGAAACAAAAAAAATTTGAAGAGGGAGGTGCTAAGGGTTGGCCGAACTTGAGGTGAGCCAAGCAAGAGACCAAGAAAATTTTGGTGCCCCTAGCTAGGGTAAGAACCGGTTGTGTTGACCTAGGAGGAAGGAGAAATTTTTGTTGCCCAAACCCTAGTCTTGAGCCAAGGTATTTTTCTTTAAGCCCTAAGCTTGCAATTGAGCTTTCAATTTGAAATTTATTTGTATTTCAAGTTGAAAAATGTAAGAGCATTAGCTCAAAGTTTATTTATTACTTTAGGTTAGTTTTGGTGGTGCTTGATTAGGTATTAAGGGTGGTTTGGTTTAATGGCTTTGATTGGTTATGTTTATGCTTGTTTGAATGTTAGGATGCATGCTAGATGGATGATGAATTGTATGTCCCCTGTTTTTATGTGCAAGCCGGTTCTAGAATTGCATGCTAGGTTGTTAGTTTTGATTATAGAATGGTATGTGAATGAATGGAATGATGAGACAACCTAGAACCATGCAAATCTAGGCTAGGACAGTTCGGTTTTTGGTTTGCATGGGCGCGTTTGAGTTGCATGTTTGTTCATGTGGGACGTTAGAAAACACTGCATGTGTGCTATCTAGGCTCCCGGGTGTTCGGTTGAGTAAGCTTACACGAAATAGGACGTAAAATGAATGTGAGAACAAAAACTGCCAGTTCGGATGTAAACTGCCCAGTTTTCTAAAAAGTGGAATTTGAGGCCTTTGAAGGCTGAATTGGGAAAAACGTAAAACATAAAAGTTGTAGAGAACGATTTTTCCTACAGGACAGCGTGGATGGATTTCCAAAATAAGGCTCCAATGGCCTTCGTTTTTGCAAAAACCCGAGCCTGACCGTGCCCAGGATTTATGCACGGCCAGTTGCGTTCAAACGGAAATATGAACCTGTTAGAGTCCGAATTGAATTTTTCGTAAAACACAAAAGTTTTAGGATTTTTCGAAAGCTAAAACTTTTGTGAAGAAAACTTTTTCTGATTCAATCCAGATTTTTTAATAGAAACGGATTTTTGAAAACTGTGTAGGAAACAAGAAATTCCTGCACAGGATTTTCTAAAAACAATTCAGGAAAACTGTATTTTTCATCGAACCCAATGTTTTAACTGAGAAAACTGTTCCAATAGCAGTTTCAGCCCTTAATGATTTTTATAAAGCCCCACTTAAGAACCACGAACTTTATAAGTTAGATTTTTGGATCTAAACTTGCCAAATTTTCCAAGACAAAGGAAAGCCAAAGTTTAGTAAAACAATGATAACGGATGGTAACCGGGAAGGATACCCGAGTTACTGGGCTAAGCCCAATGCCCAAGTTTGACCCATAGAAGGTTGACCATAGTTGACCAAAATGTTGACTTTGGTTGACCAAGTTTGACCAAGGATATCACACCAAAGGTTACTTATTGTAACCAAATAAGATATTTTATAGGGGACATATAACTAAGACTATGTATGCATGTTGGTTAGGTCACCAACATTTTACGGTTATGACTAGAGATCCTTACCTATGTCCTTTATTATAGCAGGGGATAGTCTGCTATTGTATCCTGACGTGGAGCAGCAAAGGACATAGTATACGAGGCAAGTATCAAACCTCACCTACAGTATGAAAATAGTAAATACTATTTTCAAATATGCTATGTTAAGCTATGCTATTTACACCATATTTTCAAGTGTATATGCTATGATATATTATGATATGTGATGCCATGCGATGATATGCTAAGATATGCTATGCCATGTTATGCCATGTTATAAGAATGTCATGTTGACAAGAATGCCATGTTTTTTTAAAAAAATGTCATGGTTTCAAAAATGCCACGTTTACAAAAATGCCACGGTTTCAAAAAAATACCATGTTATGGCAAGTGTTAGGTATGATATGACATAGTGACATCATGAGGCATGTTCACTAATGTTGAACCACATGGTAAGATAAATCAAGTAAGGTGTCATACCAACCTCCCGTGATCGTGGAGGCTACATGTTTCAGTTGTGATATTTACCTTCCGTGATCGTGAAGGGTCAAGTTATAATTCTCAAAACTGTCAGGGCCTTGCAAACCCTAGCTTTGTCTGGAGGCTGCGCGCTTTTGCTACGTACACTATGGGCCCACATGTTAAGACAAGATAATAAGTTCAAGATTAAGTCCATAATGAAGCATAAGACATTCAAATCGATCATAAAATGGATCATGCATAAATTACATGATGATTGGCATGTTTTTAAGAGGTTTAAAATGTTTTGTGAGATTATGTTTGTACTTGCTGGGCGAAAGCTCATCAATATATTTCATACTGTAGGTAAGATGCCTGCAGCTTTATTTGGTGGGCCATGGAGACGATGCAGTAAGTAAAGGGCGGTGTGGGATACCACTACGCAGATTTTTCCGCAACTCTTTAAATTACGAACTAGTACATGTATGACTAAGTTATATGTACCATGTTATGTATGGAATGTTTCAAAGTCCGGTTTTAAAAGGTTTTATGTTACCTTTTAATCGGCTTAGCAAGTAATGGGTAGGCATGGAGAAGTTTACCCAGATGGGCAAGTTTAATTAAGTTATGAAATTTTCAATATGGTATGCATACATGACAAGTTTTTCTCTACAAGATAATCTATGTATTTATGTTAAAAAAAAAAATTAGTCTCAAATTTTCAAGTAAGTTAAGTACAAGTATGTATGGTGTCGACTTGGCTTGGGAAGTCGGGGCGTCACACTCAAAGAGTTACAATTTTTTGATCAGTTGAACAAGGATTTTTGTATAAAAAGAAAAATGGACATAGAATACTAAGTTTTTTTTTTTTTTTTTTTTCCTTTCCAAAACAAAGAAAAGTGAGTATTGGACTACAAGTTGTCTTAACAACTTAGAAACAGGACAGTAACCAACGGTAACCAGGTAGGATACCCAAGTTACTAGGCTGGGCCCAAAGCCCGAGGTTACCTATAGTAACCCAATAGGATACAACTTAGGAGTTTGGGCTTTAGCAACCCAATAACAGTTGACCCAAGTTTGACCTAAGTTGACGTAGGTTCACACCAAGGGTAACCCAATGTAACCCAACAAGATACTAAGTTTGTTAGTAGGTCTAAAACTCAGGGTTACTCATAGTAACCTAATGAGATATGGATTAAAAGTAATAGGGCTTAGACCCAAAAGTTAGGAATAGTCTGGTTCAATCGGGCTATCTGCTCACGCAGCCGATTCGTTTCTTGTTGTTGTTGTAGCAATTGCTGTTGCAACATGGCTACAACATTCGCAAGATCTGGCTCTTGCGGATTCTGATTGGCTCGTGTGAGTGGACGCACCATCTTATAATTCCTAGTAAGTTTCAAGAAAAGATATCATTATTCCGAATATCCTTTCTTCCATTCATATCCTATTATTCACATCATAGCATGTCGTGCTTAATTATATCGTAAAGCATTATACAGAAATCCTTCGTGATTTCTTCATAGCATATCATATCATAAACTTATCATAGACTTGTCATAAATACTTTTTATCATGATGTCGTAATCATCATGATATTCATTTCATATATAAACTTATCGTTTTATATATTTTCAAAAATACATCATACTTACGATATATATATATGGTCAAAATGGGATAGAAGTGTCTACCACTTTACCATCGTTCCTATCCTATATACAATCCTAACGTCAAAAAGAATAAAAGAACAAAAGTTCGACTTAGATCTAAACTATCTACTCAGTCGTTACGTCGGAAAATATGTCCCAATCCTCATCATCGAACGGAATCTCCTCATGATCTTCCTCCTGCCCCTTGAGATCCTCTAGCTCATCCTCCATGTCCTCAAACTCTTCCCACTCTTCAGGTTCTTCACCATCACTCTCGATGAGGATTACCGGAGGATCTTCAGGGTTTTCCCCTGGGTTGACCGGAGCATCAGTAGGATCCATATCGTCATTGTCCGGTCCGACCTCTACCTCCTGCAGAGGAATCTCCTGGAATAGGGTCCTCGGGTATAGCCGGAACTCCCTCAAATAACGGCTCTAGAATACCAGCATCATCTACTGGATCTACATGGTAAACATCCTCCGGGTCGGCCACCTGTACCATGTGTACTATTATCTCGGCCTCCATAATAGCATCAATCATGTCCTCCAACGTTACTCCCACCTCTGGAGCTGGGACAAAATTCTTAACTTCCGGAGGTAGCCCGTCCCTGAGAATGTGCATCGCCCGCCACTCCGAATCAACAAGCTCCTGAGGAATATAGGGCAACATTGCCTCTCAGAACCTACGGCAATAGTGGCCCATGGACTCATTCGGGTAAGCGTGCCACTCCGCGGCGAAGTCGAGATATCGCCTCCTGTACATGTCGCCGTAAATTTCCGAGTCGCGGTACGACGCGTTGGCCCCTTCGTCAAGTCGAGGTCCATATCGGGCTATAATCCGAGCATGAAAATCCGCCCATGGTCCTCCGTGGATAGCCTGGTCCCCCTGCGCCATCCACCACAATCTAACATCGCCTGCCAAACATCTACTTGCTAATAAAACCTGGAGATGGGCTTCGATATGGCCTATCCTGAAAATCGTCTCCATATCGAACAACCACCCTGCTAATGATACTGTTCGTTGAGTCCCATCAAATAGTAAGGGTCGCAGCTCGAAAAATGCCATAGCAAAATCTCGATCCTCGTCCATATCTCCAGCCCAGATAACGAATCTACCAAATTACAAGTACATAATAAATATATATGTACTAAAATAACTTCTACTTACAATGACGGTGGCGCTAGCAGGCAGACTGTGAAACTGGAAGGCAGGATCCCGCTATGATACGAACTCTGTAACGACCCGTCTTATGCAGGCCGTTACCTTACTTATCTTACATACTAATTTAACATAATTACTTACTTACTTACTTATGCGGAAATAAAATACATTCTTTTAAACAACTTAAATCCATACATTACTACTTACATATCGAATAATATACGTACGTACTAAATTAACATTTACTTTTCAAAATTGTTGTAAAGTAAAATAACTCGTAATAAGTAAACAATACATATATTTATTTCAAAACGCGTAGCAGTCTCCATCCCACGTTTCATAGATAGCCCTGCCAAGCCTCACCGCCGTGCATCAAGTACTGCCAGTAGGAAACTTACCTACAGCATAAACGTAAGTTGTGAGCTTTCGCCCAGCAAGTATAACTATAAACCCGCAAAAACATTTCATAATAAAACCATGCATGAACCAATTATGCTTTCATTATGCTTTCTTGGTTAACATATTTTAGGGCCCTTATTAACATAAATGTACGTACCGTGGCACGCAGCCATGTAGTGGTTGGGGCAGCCAGCCCAGTCCAACTCAAACCATAAACCAAACTTGACCTAGAGCAGGTCGGTATGACATAAGAAAACTTACTTAGCATCATACTTGAAAATATTTTCTTAAAACAGTTCTTACTTAAAACGTAATCTTCTTCTTACCATATGAATTATTATTGGTGAACATGCTTCATGATGTCACAATAATAAACATACATCATACATACCACATAAATGCATGAACTTTAAAAACAAACATGCAAAGTCATAAAACAACTTGCCTATGTTGTAAGCGGAGTTGTACTTACTGTTTACGCTAGGTCTTGGGTTTTGTTGTTCCGACAGGTTACCTCAAATAGGTTACCTTTCTGTTTCCAAAAAGGAAGTAAGATAAGAATCATCCTATCTTACCATAAATTATTTTATTTAATATTGGTATCTAACCAACATTATGTGTAACTCTAGTTATATGTCCCCCTCATATACTTGAATGATATCCTTATTGATTACTAAGTGTAACCCTAGGGCACATGTCCTAACAATAATTAAACAGTATCCTATTTAATTTCTTAATGAACCTTGGGCTCAAAGCCCAATAGTACTTGGCATCCTATTAGGTTACTATGAGTAACCTAAGGTATAGGCCCAAGTTAGGTTTGTATTTTAAAAAGCCTGTTGGGCTACTAAGGCACAACAATTAAAGTGGTATCCCTTATGGTTACCCTAAAAAATCTTGGACCCAAGGCCCAACATACAATATTTGATCTTAAATAACTAGGCCCAATAACATTTGGTAATCTATCCGATTACTATGTGTCTTACGCTAGGTTACCAATTATCTTAGCTTAATTATTTCTTTTCTTACTAAACTGAGTTTGATTGACCATTTAAAATTGTTTTAAAATTAAACTGCCTAAGTTTTAAAGGTATTTGCTGAAAACAGTCAAATCATCAGTGTATGTGCAGGAATTTCCTGTGCATGCACTGTTTTGAAATTCCTGAACCGAAGCTTACTATTATGATTCAGTTTCACTTTGAAATTTGTTTGGATTTTAAAAACTTTTTCTTCACAAAAGTTTTAGATATTGAAAAACCCTACAACTTTTGTGTTTTGCTCAAAGTCCAGTTCTATCTTTAACTTATACTTTTTCCTTGTTGAATCTGCCTGGCCGTGTACATAGGTCTGGGTGGTCCAGGCTTAGGTTTTTATAAAAACGAAGGCCTTTGGAGCCTTATTTTCAAAAACTGTTAGTGTAGCCTCCTATAATTTTCAATTTCCTAAAACATTTCAGTTTTGAGTTTTCTCAAATTTGGCCTCTAAAGGCCTTAAAATACCATTTCCAGATCACTGCCCAGTTTTCACCCAAATTGGCAGTTTTGGTTACGGTTCATTCTTACGTACAATAACACACACCCTACCTCAAACGGTCGTAACCGTGAGCCTATATCAAGCATGTAGCTTATAATCTAATGTTCTCATGATCATTCATTCATTCACAAACATTCAATCATTTATTCAAAACCCGTTTGGTGATTTTCACCAAACTTGGTTTTCTAGGGTTTTCTTGAACCCTAATTCATCATACAAGTATTCAATACCATAATCATTCATTCAACATCATTCATAAGCCTATGGGGACATATAACAAACACCTAATGGTCACACACATAAACAACATGATTTCTACGGCATACAATTCAAAACATACACCAAACCGTAACATAAGCTTACCAAAACCTAAATCAAGCACATTCTAAGCAAACCAACCAAAATAAGGACATAATTGGTGAGCTTAAGCTCTTACAACCAAACTAAAAATACACTTAAAATGGATCATAACTTCAATGAAAAAGGCTTAGGAAGTTGAGAGAATTACCTCTAAACTGTGGAGATAATCTCTAGCTTGGCTTCCGAAATTTTTTTTTCTAGCTTTCCCTCACTAAAAATCCGACCACACACTCTTGGGTTTTGCTGTCTATAGGTTTCGGCTGAGAGAGAGAAAAGGAGAAGAAAAATGGCCAAAGTTTGGGGGAATTTTTCAATAAAATGAGCCAAAAAGTCACCCCCCATCACACCTATTTATAGGTGTAATTTTAATTTTTTTCTTGATTTATTTTTATTCTCTAAATTGCACTCCAAGGCTTACCAAAAAAATATTTACTGAAAAGTCCCAATAGGTGGCCGGCCACTAGATGGTTCCTTGAGCCAAAATTATCTCTTTGTAATACTTTCCAATTTTTCAAAAAATCAAAAAATTACATAATTATCATGTGATGAGGTGTCCTCCACCTAGAGCTTTGTTTGGCTTTCTTTCTTAAAAACAATCTATTTTCATACTAATGTAATTATAACAAATACTGTTTTCAACTAAAACAGTACTGTCATACTAAACTGCAGTCCAGAATTCATCTGCGTTTAACTGGACTACGTATAGGTTTTTCTTAGGACTTAAAGCTAATTAGTCCTTATTGTCATAAATATTGTGCTTGATTTTTCTAACATGATTCCGTACCTTAATCTTACTTATCTATCCGTAATGACGGTTTTTCACAATATAATTTTCATACTGCTTATTATACTGCAGTACCGCCTCAATCATATCTTAGATCATTCTGGTCAAACTTTGATCAAAATAAAATCATACATAAATCCTAATTCTGATAACTCAAATCAGGCAATTCATATAATTATACATAATACAAACTTTGATTCCTTGAGAAACAAGAAATCATAATTTATAACAAAGTCGGTTATTACAGGTTTGGTCCATGGTTTGAGTTGGAAATGAACTGGCCGCCCCAACCATTCCATGGCTGCACGCCACGGTACGTACACTTATGTTATGAGGCCCATTAGTATTTTAAGCTAAGAAAGAATAATGATGTAATAACCAACCTTTTTACAATTTTACGATTTCCTTTTTAAGGAATCAAAAGTTGTATTATGTATGTTTATATGAAATTCCTGATATGATTTATCAGAATTAAAGTCTATGTATGATTTTATTCCGGTCATAGATTGATCAGAATAATCTAAGGTATGTTTAAGATGAAATTGCAGTTTTTGAACAGTATAAAATTATACTGTGAGAAAATTATTATTTCGGATAGCGAAGTAAAAATTAGATTTTAGATTTTAGAAAAGTCAAGCACAATATTTAGAGTAAGGAGAACCAAATGGATTTTAGTTCTAAGAACGATTTTTACGCAGTTCGGTTAAGTACAGATAAATTCTGGACTGTGGTTCAGAATAATCATACTGTTATTAGTAAGAACAGTATTTGTAAAATCTGTGTTAGCATTAACTGGACTGCATTTATGGAAGAAAGCCAAATGAGGCTTTAATTTGGGACACCTCATTTTGTGATGATTAATAGGAATTATTTGGATTTTTCTTAAATATGGAAAGTAAGTGTAATTGGAGGGAAATTGGCCACCAATGCCACCCATGTGGCCGGCCACTCTAGGGGATTTAGGGGAGCAACTTGTCTTGCATTTTGAGGACTTAGATTAAAGGAGACAATAAAAATAAATCTAGGTAATTAAATTAATTTTTGTCTATAAATAGCATATGGTGGGGTTGCCCTTGGTTCACAATTAGACACCTCACTATCTTGCTTAACACTCTAGTTCTCTCCTCTCCCCTCTAAAATCCGAAAATCCCAAGAGAGAAAACAAGCAAGTGTGGTCGGTTTTGAGGGAGAAATTCAAGAAGAAATTTTGTGATTCAAGCCTTGATCCACTACTAAGAGTTAGGTGAAATTTCTAAACCCTCTAAGCTTTTTATTTAAGTTTTGATTCAATTATTTTAAGGGTATTTGAGTTGGTTATGTAAGAGCATAAGCTCACTTATTTTCATGCAATGGTTTAGTTGATTAGTATGTGCTTGATTAAGGTTTTAGTAAGTTAGATTAGGGTTTTAGTATGCTAGATCTAGATTATGGTAAGCTAGATCTATTTTATGGTTTAAATTTTTAAAGTTATGCTTTAAAAATTATATGCTTGTGTTTATGTTTGTTAGATGATTTTTATATGTCCCCAATATGCTTAGGATGTTTATGGTATGCTTATGTTATGATTTGATGCTTGTATGAAGAACAAACATGAAAAATCAACTTAAAAACCCCAATTGGTAATAGTTTACAAAATGGGTTAAATGAATGAAGAACAAGTGTATGAGATGGAAAACTGACGTAATACGCTGCATGTATGAATTAGGCTCACGGTTATGACCGTTCGAGGTAGGGTGTGCGTTATTTTGCGTAACCAACAATAAAATAAAAATCTGCCAGTTTTCGGATAAAACTGGGCAGTAATCTGGAAACGAATTTTTGAGGCCCTTAGAGGCAGAATTTGAGAAAAGTTAAAACTGCAAAGTTGTAGGAAATTGAAAATCCTAGGGGGCTACGTGAACAGATTTGAAAAATAAAGCTCCAAAGGCTTTCGTTTTTGAGAAAACCCGAGACTGGCCATCCCAGACCCTATGCACGGCCAGAACTACTTCAATAAGGATTTTGAACAGTTTAAAAGCAGAATTAGGTTTTGATGAAAAAATGAAAGTTGCAGGACCTTATGAGGTCTACAACTTTCATGAAGGAAACTTTTTCAAATTCAAAACAGATTTTGAATAAAAACTGAGTATTAAAAACTGAGCAGGAAATAAGCAATACCTGCACAGTATTTCCAAAACTGTATATGAGCAAGCAGTTCCTGCACATATACTGCTTACAGAAATTATTGAACAGTTTTTAATAAACGATTTTCAAAATGTCATAGTTTTTCTATCTTAATAAAATAAAGCAATTATGGTTTTATAAAATGGTTTAAAAAGAATTAACCAATGTTTTTATGAAGAAAAGAAATAAGTAAAATATGTTAAGTAATATGTTAGTCATAGCAAGACACATATTAATCGATTATGATACCAAAGATTATTATTGAGCTTAATAATCGAAGGTATACTTATAGTAACCTAATAGGTTACTAAATTTTTATACGTTAGATTTTTAAACCCAAGGTAACTTAGGATAACCAAATGGGATACCACGATTGGGCCTTAGTAACCCAATAGAACTTTAACCTAATTACGATTGGGCTTATACCCAAGGTTACTTATAGTAACCTAAAAGGATACTACGAAAGTATGACCAACCAGAATTGTATTAAGTAATTAAACAAAATACAGTTTAATTGTTTAGTGCCTTAAGGTTACATTTCAGTAACCGAATAGAATACCATGTTAGTAGGGGACATATAACTAGGGTAAATGCTAAATGTTGGTTAGGATACCAACATTTAATTAAATAATTTATGGTAAGATAAGATGATACTTATCTTACATTCTCTTTTGAAAACAGGAAAGTAACCTGTTGTTGCGATTTATTGGAGCAACAAATTCAGCTATAGTATAACCTGTAAGTACAACTCCGCCTACAGCATAGGCAAATTGTTTTACTGATTGCATGTTTTTCAAACTCATGCTTTCATGTATGTATTGCATATGATTATGTTTTATTAAGTCAACATCATGAAGCATGTTCACTAATGATAAGTTATATGACAAGAGTAAGATTTAGTTTCAAGTGTGAAACTGTTTTCAAGAAAACTTGTACAAGAAAATGTCAGTAAGTAAGAAGTTTAGTAAGTTCAATCGTGTCGTATCGACCTGCACTAGGACAGGTTTGGTTCATGGATTGAGTTGGACAGGGCTGGCCGCCCCAACCACTCCATGACTGCGCGCCACGGTACGTACACTTATGATAAGTAAGGGCCCTAAAATATGCTAACATAAGAAAGCATAATGAAGCATAACTGGTTCATGCATTGTTTAAGTTCATAATGTTTTGCGGGTAAAATAGTTGTACTTGCTGAGCGAAAGCTCACAACTTACGTTTATGCTGTAGGTAAGCTCCCTATTGGCAATGCTTGATACAAGATGATGCGGCATGGCTGGGCTAAACTGTGAAATTTTGGGATGGAACTACTACGCGTTTTGTTCTCAAATATATGTAATAATTATAGTTCAGTTTAATCAGTTGATTGTTAAAATAAGTTTAATACTTTAATACTTGAATAAGTATGTATGTTCGTTATAAGATTTTATATTAAGGTCGAGCTACCTTTATAAATTGATTATGTTTAAAAAAAAAATAGTCCGTATTTTCCGCTAGTAGAATAAGTGCTAGTAATTACTTAAGATAAGTAGTGTAACGGCCCGCGTAGGTCGGGGCGTTACAGAGTTGGTATCAGAGAGGTTCCTGTCTTCCGATTTCACAGTCTGCCTGCCAGCTGCACCGTCATTGTAAGTTAAAATTATTTTCATGCTGAAATATTTTTTTTTATGTAAGAGTAATATGATAGCTTGTATGTTATAGATCCGAGATTATGGACGACGATCGTGACGCTGCACTCGTGTTTTACGGGATGCAACCTTTACTGTTCGATGGGACTCGACGCACAGTATCGTTGACTGGATGGCTGTACGATATGGAGTCAATTTTCAGGATAAGCCATATGGAAGCTCACCTTAAGGTTCAGCTAGCCACTAGATGTCTAGCTGCAGAGGCTAGGATGTGGTGGTTGATCATTGGAGAACCGGCTATGCCGGGAGGATCATGGGCGGACTTTCGCGCCTTAATTACTGCACGTTACGGGCCGTGGCCGAACGAGGACGCCAACCTGCCTGCTCGTGACCCCGACATTTACAACGACATGTACCATTGGCGTTTTCTTGGTTATGTTGCCGATTGGAGCGCGTACCCCAACGAGACGATGGGTCATTATTGCCGACGGTTTCGGGAAGCGATGATGCCTTATATTCCCCATGACTTAGGAGACCCATTGATGCAGGCGTTATTTCTTATTTGGGAAGGACTACCTCCCAACGTCAGGCCTTTTGTTCCAGAGCCTGTAGTAGGGATGACATTAGAGGTTATGATACAGGCTATCATGGATGCGGAGGGTGATAGTCCAAGGGATGCAAGCTGCCGCTCCTGAGGAAGAAGACCAGGTCGTTCCAGTCTTTGTTGCTGCTGTTGAGGAGGAAGCTGAAGCAGCGAATGATGTTTTGGACCCTGCGGATTTTCCTAACAACCTCGAAGACCATCCTGAAGATCCCCCTGTGATCATTATCGTGAGTGACGACGAAGAAGACTTAGAGCAGTGGGAGGAGCAGGAGGGAGTCATCGAAGTAGACTTAGAGCAGTGGGAGGAGCCGGAGGAAGATCCTGACGAGATCTTAGTCGACCATGCTGATTGGGACGCAGACTCCGATAGTTCTTCCGACATCACGATAGTATAGACCGTTTAGATCTAGGACGACTTTTTGGTACATTATCATTTTGATGTTAGGATTGTACATAGGATAGTTATAATGGTCAAGTGGTAGACACTTCCATCTTATTTTGACTTTGTAAATATAGTAAGTATTAAGTATGTAATGTATGTACACATCACTGTATAAATGTGATGTACTTTTGTATATGTACAAAAGAACAAGTTTATGTATGATATGATGGTCAGTTATGATATATATACGATGATGATATGATATGATGATAAGTTATGGTATGGTATGATATTTTATGATAAGATATGATGAAATCGGTATGGATTTCTATATGATGATTATGATACGATAAGATATGAATGGAAGATGAGATATTTAAAGAATAATAATATCTTTTCTTGTAATTAAGTAGGAGTTAGAAATGGTACGTCCTCACACGAGAGCGAATCCTAATCCGCAAGAGCCAGATCTTGCAAATGTAGTAGCTACCTTGCAACGACAGTTGCTGGAACAGCAACAGGAAACGAACCGACTTAGAGAGCAGATAGCTCGTAGAGAGCAGGTACCCCGTGCTAATGAAGTACCACCTCAAGATAATCCCGTACCCCCAGCAGCACCAGCGGTACCAGAGGTTCACCAAGGGATTCCACAGAATTTAGAAGTCCCGTTGGCACCTGTAGGGATTCAAGTTAACCCACCTTTAGTTCGGGAAGACCTATTATTCGAACGGTTTAGACGGATGAAGGCGCCCGAGTTTGAAGGAACTACGGACCCGATAGACGCCGACAACTGGTTAATAGATATCCAAGTAATTCTGGATTTTATGGGAATTACAGAACGGGAAAAAGTTCTCTGTGCTTCCTTTGCCCTTAAGAAGGATGCAAGGCATTGGTGGATGACAGTCCAGATGCGCAGAGATGTTACGGCAATGAGTTGGCAAGATTTTGTTGCTGAATTCAGGATGATGTACTACAACAGCGAAATCTTAGCGGCGCAACAAGATGAGCTCAATAATTTGAAGCAAGGGTCGCTGACAGTGCTAGAAGCTGTCCAGAAGTTTGAGCAGCTAGCTCGCCTATGCCCAGACCTTATACCGAACGAAACTACGAAAGTGAGAAGAATGATGAAGATGTTTCGAACGGACATCGCCAAGCAAGTCAGTTCGGGCAGTAGTAATCCTCCAACCCTAGTATCCGACTGTATCAGTCGAGCAATAAGAGCCGAGTACTGGATTAACCAGGATAAGGAGGCAAGGGCTCTGATTTTCAAGGCTAAGAAGGAGGAGAAAGCTGTGGGGAAACAGTTGCAGCCCCGACAGAACCAGGAAATGTACCCGAAGGGTCAGAACAATAATTCTGGCCAAAGTTCCAAACAGTTCGGGAAGAATAAAAGGAGAGGGAATGCTTCTGGTCAGGGTCAGCAGAGGAACTACCCTCAAAAGAAGAACAACCGGGGAAATGAGGGAAATAACAAGACTTTCCAGTGTGTGCGCAATGTGGAAAGAAGCACCTGGGAGTATGTAGATTGGGGTCAAATGCCTGCTACCTTTGTGGAAAGGAAGGCCATTATGCGAGGAGTTGCACCTCGAACATCCAGAACCAGAACCTTCAAAATAGAAATGCAAACAGTCAGCTGAATGCGGCGCAAGCAAAAATCGAAGGCCCTTCGATCGCACAAGGGAGATTAGAAGCTCCTGAACCACAAGCCCGGATTTACGCCTATACAAGGGGAGATGCTGAAGCTGGGACTTCCCATGTGGTAACAGGTCAGATTTTTATCGCCACATATGATGCAACTGCTCTATTTGATTCTGGCGCCACCCATTCCTTTGTGTCGATGGAGTTTGCCCGGAAATTAGAAAGAGGTGTAGATAAATTAGAGCAACCTTTCAGAACCTCCCTTCCTTCAGGAGAAATTTTGTTGTCCGATCTTTGGATACAAAATGTTCCTATAGTTGTTTGCGGTAGAGAACTATATGTGGACCTCATCGCGATTAAGCTTCAAGACTACGATGTAATTCTGGGAATGGACTTCCTAAGTAAGTACAACGCTAAGATTGATTGCCGAAAGCGTTGTGTCATGTTTAGTCTGCATGGTGAGGAAGAATTCAATTTCTACGGTCAGTCCCGAAATTCCTCAACTAGGTTAGTATCGGCGTTGAAGGCATGCAAAATGTTGGCTAGAGGATGTCAAGGATATCTAGCTAACATGGTGGACAAAGAGCATGAGATGGAGTTAAAGCCGGAAGATGTTCCCATCATCAGGGAATATGTGGATGTCTTTCCAAAGGACTTGCCAGGACTTCCTCCCGAGCGGGAAATTTCTTTCGAGGTAGAATTGTTGCCTGGAGCTGCACCAATATCCAAAGCGCCATACCGTATGGCCCCAGCCGAACTCAGAGAACTCCAAGTACAGTTGCAAGAACTGTTGGACAAAGGATTTATTCGACAAAGCCATTCTCCATGGGGAGCACCGGTTTTATTCGTCAAGAAGAAGGATGGATCATTGCGGATGTGCATCGACTATCGCGAGTTGAATAAGCTTACGATTAAGAATAGGTATCCTCTACCTAGAATTGATGATCTTTTTGATCAACTTAGGGGAGCCGAAGTATTCTCGAAGGTGGACTTGCGATCGGGATACCATCAACTCAGAATCAAGGAGGTGGATATTTCTAAGACAGCTTTTCGAACACGCTACGGGCATCACGAGTTTCTTGTTATGCCGTTTGGATTGACCAATGCACCAGCTGCGTTTATGGATCTTATGAACCGAGTGTTCAAAGAGTACCTAGACAAGTTCGTCATAGTTTTCATCGACGATATTTTGATCTACTCAAGGTCCAGGAAGGAACACGAGCAGCATCTCAGGATAGTTTTGGAGACGTTAAGACGGAATCAGCTCTATGCCAAATTCACGAAATGTGAATTTTGGTTGGGAAGAGTTCACTTTTTAGGTCACGTGGTTTCAAAGGAAGGAATTTCCGTTGATCCTGCTAAAGTAGAGGCGGTCAATACGTGGACAGCACCCAAGAGCGTTACGGAGATTCGAAGCTTTCTTGGTTTGGCCGGATACTATCGACGCTTCATAGAAGGATTCTCCAAGATCGCAGCACCCATTACGGCTCTTACTCGGAAAGGGAAGAAATTCGAGTGGACACAGAAATGTGAAGAAAACTTTCAAGAGCTCAAGAAGAAGCTTACTAGCGCTCCAGTGTTAGTAATTCCTGATGTAGACGCAGGAAATTTTGTCGTTTACAGTGATGCTTCTAAGACGGGACTAGGAGCTGTCCTAATGCAGAAAGGAAATGTGGTCGCCTATGCTTCACGCCAACTGAAGGATCACGAGCGGAACTATCCGACGCATGATTTGGAGCTTGCAGCGGTGGTCTTCGCGTTAAAAATATGGAGGCATTATCTGTATGGGAATAGATGTGAGATTTATACGGATCATCAAAGTCTCAAATACATCTTCACCCAAAAGGAGCTCAATATGAGACAGCGTAGATGGCTGGAACTCGTGAAGGATTACGATTGTGAAATCCTTTACCATCCCGGAAAAGCGAACAAAGTAGCAGATGCGCTAAGCAGGAAATCATCCGGTATGCTGATGTCTCTTGGAACGATGCCCAAGCCACTTCAAAAGGAGATTTCTGATTTTAACATGGACATGATAACTGGGAAATTGGCTGTTCTGACTCTCCAGTCCAATCTCCTAGAATCCATTAAGCTTCATCAAGGGAAGGACTCTTTTCTGTTAAAGACCCAACTTTTTGGTGGAAAGAATAAGGAATTTAGGACCTCTTCGAATGGGCTAGTTTATTTCAAAGAAAGGATTTGTGTCCCTAACTTTGAATTTCTTAGGAAACAGATCATGTCTGAAGCGCATGAGACGCCATATTCGGTACATCCCGGAGCAACCAAGATGTACAAGGACCTTAGAGAAAACTATTGGTGGCCGAACATGAAGAATGAAATCGCGGATTTCGTGTCAAAATGCCTAACATGTCAGAAAGTTAAGGCTGAACACCGGCAACCTGGTGGAGATCTTCAGAAAATAGAGTTCCCAGAGTGGAAATGGGAACAAACTACTATGGATTTTGTAGTTGGATTACCCAGGACCGCAAGTGGGAACGACATGATTTGGGTAATTGTGGATAGATTAACCAAATCAGCCCACTTTATTGCTATCAAGGCTACCTTTTCAGTAGAGAAACAAACTGAAATTCAGTACAGCTTTTCACCCTCAGACTGATGGACAATCAGAACGAACGATCCAAACGCTAGAGGATATGCTGAGGTCATGTGTTTTGGATTTCAAAGGAAGCTGGGATCAGAAGCTACCTTTGATCGAATTTTCTTATAACAATAGTTATCACGCCTCAATCGGAATGGCTCCATTTGAAGCGTTGTATGGAAGGAAATGTCGATCTCCTATTCATTGGCAAGAAGTTGGACAGAAGCAGCTTCAAACTACGGACTTCATCAGAAAGACCTCAGAAGATATCAAGACGATCAAGCAGAGACTCGACGTAGCCTTCAGTCGACAGAAAAGTTATGCTGATAAACGTCGAAGACCTTTAGAATTTCAAGTTGGAGATTCTGTTTTCCTTAAGATTGCTCCCATGAAGGGAATCATGAGGTTTGGTAAAAAGGGAAAGCTTAGTCCGAGATATACGGGACCATTTGAAATCCTTGAAAGGATTGGAAAAGTAGCCTATAAGCTTGCCTTGCCGCCAGAACTAGCTTCTGTGCATGACGTATTCCACGTTTCAATGCTGAAAAAGTATGTACCTGATCCTTCCCATGTGTTAAGTCAAGAACCAATCGAAGTCCAAACTGATTTGACGTATGAAGAAAAGCCAGTTCGGATTCTGGATCGGGAAGAAAAAGTTTTAAGAAATAAAACTATTCCTATGGTTAAAGTGTTATGGCGAAACCATAATATTGAAGAAGCAACGTGGGAATTAGAAACAGAAATGAGAAAGAGTTATCCCAATTTGTTTTGATTTTCGGGGACGAAAATTTTTAAGGAGGGTAGATTGTAATAACCAACCTTTTTACAATTTTACGATTTCCTTTTTAAGGAATCAAAAGTTGTATTATGTATGTTTATATGAAATTCCTGATATGATTTATCAGAATTAAAGTCTATGTATGATTTTATTCCGGTCATAGATTGATCAGAATAATCTAAGGTATGTTTAAGATGAAATTGCAGTTTTTGAACAGTATAAAATTATACTGTGAGAAAATTATTATTTCGGATAGCGAAGTAAAAATTAGATTTTAGATTTTAGAAAAGTCAAGCACAATATTTAGAGTAAGGAGAACCAAATGGATTTTAGTTCTAAGAACGATTTTTACGCAGTTCGGTTAAGTACAGATAAATTCTGGACTGTGGTTCAGAATAATCATACTGTTATTAGTAAGAACAGTATTTGTAAAATCTGTGTTAGCATTAACTGGACTGCATTTATGGAAGAAAGCCAAATGAGGCTTTAATTTGGGACACCTCATTTTGTGATGATTAATAGGAATTATTTGGATTTTTCTTAAATATGGAAAGTAAGTGTAATTGGAGGGAAATTGGCCACCAATGCCACCCATGTGGCCGGCCACTCTAGGGGATTTAGGGGAGCAACTTGTCTTGCATTTTGAGGACTTAGATTAAAGGAGACAATAAAAATAAATCTAGGTAATTAAATTAATTTTTGTCTATAAATAGCATATGGTGGGGTTGCCCTTGGTTCACAATTAGACACCTCACTATCTTGCTTAACACTCTAGTTCTCTCCTCTCCCCTCTAAAATCCGAAAATCCCAAGAGAGAAAACAAGCAAGTGTGGTCGGTTTTGAGGGAGAAATTCAAGAAGAAATTTTGTGATTCAAGCCTTGATCCACTACTAAGAGTTAGGTGAAATTTCTAAACCCTCTAAGCTTTTTATTTAAGTTTTGATTCAATTATTTTAAGGGTATTTGAGTTGGTTATGTAAGAGCATAAGCTCACTTATTTTCATGCAATGGTTTAGTTGATTAGTATGTGCTTGATTAAGGTTTTAGTAAGTTAGATTAGGGTTTTAGTATGCTAGATCTAGATTATGGTAAGCTAGATCTATTTTATGGTTTAAATTTTTAAAGTTATGCTTTAAAAATTATATGCTTGTGTTTATGTTTGTTAGATGATTTTTATATGTCCCCAATATGCTTAGGATGTTTATGGTATGCTTATGTTATGATTTGATGCTTGTATGAAGAACAAACATGAAAAATCAACTTAAAAACCCCAATTGGTAATAGTTTACAAAATGGGTTAAATGAATGAAGAACAAGTGTATGAGATGGAAAACTGACGTAATACGCTGCATGTATGAATTAGGCTCACGGTTACGACCGTTCGAGGTAGGGTGTGCGTTATTTTGCGTAACCAACAATAAAATAAAAATCTGCCAGTTTTCGGATAAAACTGGGCAGTAATCTGGAAACGAATTTTTGAGGCCCTTAGAGGCAGAATTTGAGAAAAGTTAAAACTGCAAAGTTGTAGGAAATTGAAAATCCTAGGGGGCTACGTGAACAGATTTGAAAAATAAAGCTCCAAAGGCTTTCGTTTTTGAGAAAACCCGAGACTGGCCATCCCAGACCCTATGCACGGCCAGAACTACTTCAATAAGGATTTTGAACAGTTTAAAAGCAGAATTAGGTTTTGATGAAAAAATGAAAGTTGCAGGACCTTATGAGGTCTACAACTTTCATGAAGGAAACTTTTTCAAATTCAAAACAGATTTTGAATAAAAACTGAGTATTAAAAACTGAGCAGGAAATAAGCAATACCTGCACAGTATTTCCAAAACTGTATATGAGCAAGCAGTTCCTGCACATATACTGCTTACAGAAATTATTGAACAGTTTTTAATAAACGATTTTCAAAATGTCATAGTTTTTCTATCTTAATAAAATAAAGCAATTATGGTTTTATAAAATGGTTTAAAAAGAATTAACCAATGTTTTTATGAAGAAAAGAAATAAGTAAAATATGTTAAGTAATATGTTAGTCATAGCAAGACACATATTAATCGATTATGATACCAAAGATTATTATTGAGCTTAATAATCGAAGGTATACTTATAGTAACCTAATAGGTTACTAAATTTTTATACGTTAGATTTTTAAACCCAAGGTAACTTAGGATAACCAAATGGGATACCACGATTGGGCCTTAGTAACCCAATAGAACTTTAACCTAATTACGATTGGGCTTATACCCAAGGTTACTTATAGTAACCTAAAAGGATACTACGAAAGTATGACCAACCAGAATTGTATTAAGTAATTAAACAAAATACAGTTTAATTGTTTAGTGCCTTAAGGTTACATTTCAGTAACCGAATAGAATACCATGTTAGTAGGGGACATATAACTAGGGTAAATGCTAAATGTTGGTTAGGATACCAACATTTAATTAAATAATTTATGGTAAGATAAGATGATACTTATCTTACATTCTCTTTTGAAAACAGGAAAGTAACCTGTTGTTGCGATTTATTGGAGCAACAAATTCAGCTATAGTATAACCTGTAAGTACAACTCCGCCTACAGCATAGGCAAATTGTTTTACTGATTGCATGTTTTTCAAACTCATGCTTTCATGTATGTATTGCATATGATTATGTTTTATTAAGTCAACATCATGAAGCATGTTCACTAATGATAAGTTATATGACAAGAGTAAGATTTAGTTTCAAGTGTGAAACTGTTTTCAAGAAAACTTGTACAAGAAAATGTCAGTAAGTAAGAAGTTTAGTAAGTTCAATCGTGTCGTATCGACCTGCACTAGGACAGGTTTGGTTCATGGATTGAGTTGGACAGGGCTGGCCGCCCCAACCACTCCATGACTGCGCGCCACGGTACGTACACTTATGATAAGTAAGGGCCCTAAAATATGCTAACATAAGAAAGCATAATGAAGCATAACTGGTTCATGCATTGTTTAAGTTCATAATGTTTTGCGGGTAAAATAGTTGTACTTGCTGAGCGAAAGCTCACAACTTACGTTTATGCTGTAGGTAAGCTCCCTATTGGCAATGCTTGATACAAGATGATGCGGCATGGCTGGGCTAAACTGTGAAATTTTGGGATGGAACTACTACGCGTTTTGTTCTCAAATATATGTAATAATTATAGTTCAGTTTAATCAGTTGATTGTTAAAATAAGTTTAATACTTTAATACTTGAATAAGTATGTATGTTCGTTATAAGATTTTATATTAAGGTCGAGCTACCTTTATAAATTGATTATGTTTAAAAAAAAAATAGTCCGTATTTTCCGCTAGTAGAATAAGTGCTAGTAATTACTTAAGATAAGTAGTGTAACGGCCCGCGTAGGTCGGGGCGTTACAAATGAAGCATAACGAAGCATACATGGTTCATGCATGTTTATGATTTGTATCATGGATGTGATAGTTGTACTTGCTGAGGGAAAGCTCATGTCTTACGTCTATGCTATAGGTAAACAACCTAGCGGCAATCTGTGATGCAAGATGGTGAAGTGTGACACTGCTAGCTGTGAAATATGGGATGGTGGCCACTACGCGTTTTGTTTATTTTATGTGTATTCCTTTCTATGTTCGAAGGATTGTATTTAGTAAACGTTTATAAGTACGTACGTATTAGTGTGAGTTCGCGCCGTATAAAAAAAATTCCTCTAATTACATAAATAAGTAAGTAAGTATGTAAGATAAAATATGTACGGTAACGGCCTACGTTAGGCGGGTTGTTACAGTACAGCCATCCTGTTAACGATACTGTGGGTCGGGTCCCATCGAACAACAAGGGTTGCATCCCGTAGAACACTAGTGCATCGTCACGGTCCTCGTCCATAGTCTCGGATCTATATCATACAAGCTATCTTATTATACTTACATAATAAATATTTCTACACAAAAAAAATTTTAATTTACAATGACAGTGTCGCTGGCAGGCAGACTGTGAAACCGGAAGGCAGGAACCTGGCTCTGACACCAAATCTGTTACGAGCCGTCTTACGTAGGCCGTTACCTTACTTATCTTACATAAATATTGATACTTATTTAAGTAGTGGAAAATACAAAATATTTTTTTTAAAACAATTATATAGGTAACTCGGCCATATAATTACTTATAAACCATATATACGTACTTATTTGAGTATTTAAGTATTAAACTTATTTTAATATACAATTGATCAAACTAAATAATAATATCATATAATTGAACACATAACGCGTAGCGGTCTCCATCCCGTAGTTTCATAGTTAGCCCTGCCATGCCCCACCGTCTTGTATCAAGTATTGCCAATAGGGAGCTTACCTACAGCATAAACGTAAGTTGTGAGCTTTCGCTCAGCAAGTACAACTATTAACCCGCAAAAACAATATGAAACTTACAATGCATGAACCAATTATGCTTCATTATGCCTTCTTAAGTTAGCATATTTTTGGGCCCTTACTTAATATATGTGTACGTACCGTGGCGCGCAGTCATAGAGTGGTTGGGGCAGTCAGTCCAATCCAACTGAATCCATGAACCAACCCTGACCTAGTGTAGGTCGGTACGACACGATTAAACTTGCTTAACATCTTACTTAAAAACATTTTCTTGAAAATAGTTTCTTAAAAACAGTCTCTTACTTGAAACTTAATCTTACTCTTGCCATATAAATTATCATTAGTAAACATGCTTCATGATGTCACATTAATAAAACATAATCATATTCATCACATACATAAGTGCATGAGTTTTAAAAACATGCAATCAGTAAAACAATTAGCCTATGCCGTAGGCGGAGTTGTACTTACTGGTTATACTAGAGCTGGGGTTTGTTGCTCCAACGAATTGCAACAACAGGTTACTTTCCTGTTTTCAAAAAGAACGTAAGATAAGAATCATTCTATCTTACTATAAATCATTATATTAAATGTTGGTATCCTAACCAACATTCAACATTTACCCTAGTTATATGTCCCCCACTAACATGGTATCCTATTCGGTTACTAGATGTAACCTTAGGGCACCTGACCTAAAAACAATCAAACAGTATCTTGTTTGATTACTTAATACTAATCTTGGTTAGTTATACTTAAATAGTATCATTTTAGGTTACTATTAGTAATCCTGGGTATAAGCCCAAACATAATTAGGTTAATATCCTATTGGGTTACTAAGACCCAATAGTGGTATCTCATTTGGTTATCATAAATAACCTTGGGTCCAAAATCTAGCATAGAAAGTTAGTAACCTATTTCGTTACTATAAGTATCCCTTCAATTAATTTGTTTCAATGATAATTTTTAGTAGCATAACCAATTACTATGTGTCTTACTATGGTTACCATATTACTTAGCATAATTTGATTATTTCTTTTCTTCACAAAAATCTTGTTTAATTCCTTTTCAATCATTTTATAAAACTGAAATTGATTTATTTTATAAAGATAGTAAAACTGTGACATTTTGAAAATCATTCATTGAAAATAGTCCAATAATTTTAGTTAGTAGTTCATACGCAGGAATTGTCTGCTCATGCACTGTTTTGAAAATCCTGTGCAGGAATTGCCTATTTCCTGCTCAGTTTTTAAGATTCAGTTTTATTTTAAAAATCTGTCTTGAATTTGAAAAAGTTTTCTTTATCAAAGTTGTAGACCTCATAAATTCCTGAAACTTTCTTTTATTTAATAAAAACCTAATTCTGCCTTTAACCTACTCATATTTCTTGTTGAAACGTCTTGGCCGTGCACAGGGTCTTGGCTGGCCAGTCTCGGGTTTTCATAAAAATGGAAGCTTTTGGAGCTTATTTTTCAAAATATGTCTACAAGCCCCCTAGGGTTTTCAATTTTCTACAACTTTGTAGTTTTAACTTTTTCCAAATTCTGCCTCTAAGGGCTTCAAAATTTCGTTTCCAGATTGCTGCCCAGTTTTATCCAAAAACAGGCAGTTTTACTTTTGGTTGTTTGTTACGCAAAATAACGCACACCCTACCTCAAACAGTCGCAACCGTGAGCCTACATCAAACATGCAGCGTATTACGTAAGGATTCCATGAACATACACTTGTTTCTCAACCAATTAACCCATGTAGTAATTTTTACCAAATTTGGGTTTTAAGTAGGTTTTTCATGTTAATTCATCATACAATCATCTCACTATCATACAAGCATACCATATTACCACCTAAGCATGTGGGGACATATAACAAACACCTAATAGACATTCACACAAAGCATATAATTTTAAAGCATAACATCAAAAATATAAACCAAAACATAGATCTAGCTCACTAAAACCCTAATCAAGCACATACTAATCAAACTAAACCATTGCATGAAAAATAAGTGAGCTTATGCTCTTACATAACCAACTCAAAATACACTGAATCAAAACTCAAATGAAAGGCTTAGGGGTTTTAGTAGGTTTACCTTAACACCTTGAAGTGGATCTAGACTTGAATAAAACTTTCCTCCTTGATTTCTTCCTCAAAATCCAACCACACTCTTCACTTTTTTTCTCTCTTAGGGTTCGACTTTTAGGGGGAGGGAGAGGGCTAGAGAGTGAACCAAAAAGGTGAGGGTTTCATTAGGTGGTCCAAAGCAAGCCACACCACACCTATTTATAGGTGAAATATAAATTGATTTCTAAAATTATTTTTATTGCTTAAATTGCACATAAGTCCTCAAAAGAAAAAATATTTGCTCCTAGAGTCCATGAGGTGGCCGGTCACTTGGGGTGGCTTGTTGGCCAAGCTGTCTTCCAAGTTCATGCATGTAAATTACTTTCCTTAATTTCTAAAAATCCAAGAATTCAATTAATTATCACAATGTGAGGTGTCCTCAATTAAGGGTCCATTTGGTTTTCCTCCACAAATGCAGTCCATTTTCATACTAATACAGATTTTATAAATACTGTTTTCACTAATAACAGTACTGTTATATTGGACTGCAGTCCAGAATTTATCTACACTTAACCGAACTGCGTAAAAATTTTTCTTAGAACTAAAAGCCACTTAGTTCTTATTACTTTAAATATTGTGCTTGATTTTTCTACAGTGGTCCCATACCTAATTTTTGCTTCGTTATCTGTAATGACAGTTTTTCACAGTATAATTTCATACTGTTTATAAAACTGCAAGTACCGTCTCAAACATACCTTAGATTATTCTTATCAAACTTTGACCGGAATAAAATTATACATAAACCCTAATTCAAATAAATCAGATCAGGTATTTCATATAAACATACATAATACAAACTTTTGATTCCTTAAAAACGAAATCGTAAATTTGTAAAAAGGTTGGTTATTACAGTTAGAGCAGCTAAACTTTCCGTAATAAGCTCGATTCCAGTGTCCACTGGCTCTTTTTGAAGAGGCTCGATCAATGACTAAATTGACATAATGAGAAGGACGACTTCCGACTAAGGGCATCGGCTACTTTGTTTGCCTTCCTAGGGTAGTAACGGATGTCTATGTCATAATCTTTTACTAGTTCAAGCCATCTTCTGTGCCTCATGTTGAGCTCTTTTTGCATGAAGATATACTTCAAACTCTAATGATCCGTGTAAACTTTACACCTAGTACCGTAAAGATAGTGTTTCCAAATTTTAAGCGCAAACACTACCGCCGCAAGTTCCAAATCATGCGTCGAATAGTTCTTCTCATGATCCTTTACTTGTCGTGAAGCATAGGCGATCACTTTTCCATTTTGCATGAGTACGGCTCCCAATCCTATCTTGGAAGCATCGCTATCTATCACGAAGTTCCCTTCCTCCACAACTGGTATTGTAAGGATTGGAGCACTAGTCAGCTTACTTTTTAGCGCTTGGAAGTGTTCTTCACACTTTGCAGTCCATTCATGCTTCTTTCCCTTCCGTGTAAGTGCTGTGAGCAGTGCTATGATCTTAGCAAAACCCTCGATGAAACGTCGGTAGAAGCCCGCTAAGCCAAGGAAACGACGTACTTCGGTGACACTTGTAGGAGCTAGCCATTTACTTACTGCTTCAATCTTGGCCGGATCTACAGATATGCCTTCCTTAGAGATCACATGTCCTAAGAAATGAACCTTCTCCAACCAAAATTCACACTTTGTGAATTTAGCATAAAGCTGGTTTTGCTTTAAAATCTGTATAGCGATCCTTAGGTGCTCCTCATGTTTCTCCTTCGACCTTGAATAAATCAAGATATAATCTATAGAGACAATAACGAACTTGTCCAAGTAATCTTTGAACACTCGATTCATCAGGTCCATAAAGGCAGCTGGAGCATTTGTCAGTCCAAATGGCATAATAAGGAACTCGTAATGTCCAGATCGCGTATGAAGGCTGTCTTAGGAATATCTCATTCCTTAATTCGGAGCTGATGATATCCTGATCGCAGGTCAGTTTTTGAAAAAATTGAAGCTCCTTTCAACTGATCGAACAAATTGTCGAGCCTAGGTAATGGATACTTATTCTTCATGGTAATTTTATTCAATTCCCGATAGTCAATGCACATCCCAAGAGTGCCATCCTTCTTTTTTACAAACAAATTGGAGCTCCCCATGGTGAATAACTCTGACGGATGAATCCTCGATCCAGGAGCTCTTGCAAATGAATTTGCAATTCCTTAAGTTCGGCAGGCGTCATCCTATACGGTGCCTTGGATACTGGTGCCGATCTGGGAAGCAATTCAATTTCAAAAGAAATTTCTCGCTCCGGTGGCAATCCTGGTAAATCTTCAGGAAAAACTTCCATAAAATCTTTGACTATCGGTACTTCCTCCGGCCTACTCTTAGTTTCTTGCATCTTATCCACCATATTGAACAGAAATCCAATACATCATTCTGCCACCAACTTTCTAGCCTTTAGAGCAGAAATGAACATTTTCGGCTGTTTTGGAGTTGATCCATTAAAAATGAACTCCTCGCCTCCAATTGGCTTAAACATGACAACACGTCGTTGACAGTCTATAACTGCGTTGTATTTTCCCATACCCAAAATGACGTCGTAGTCATGTAGGTCAATGATAATCAAATTGAAATACATTTCCCTACCACATATAATTATTGGAACATGACGTATCCAATAATCAGACAACAAAATTTCCACAGAAGGTAATGCAGTCCTAAATGTTCTTCCAATTTTAACACTTCCTCTACCTAGTTTCTTAGCAAACTTAGGTGATGTGAATGAATGCGTAGGTCCAGAATCAATTAACACTAGGCATCTTGTTGGGCAAAAGGAGCCTGACCTGTCACCACCGTGGATGGTCCAGCTTGAACATCTTCCTTAGTGTAGGTGTAAATGCGTCTTTGAGGTTCTGGAGCTTCAAGTCTGCCTTGAGAGATTGTAGGTCCTTCGAGCTTTAGCTGTGCTGTGTGAAGTTGATATCCCTAACCTTTCTGTTGGTTCTGTGGATTTTGGAAATTGGAATTGCAGTTCCTAGCATAGTGGCCTTCCTTTCCACACAAATAGTAGCGATTAGTACCAGCACGGCAATCTCCCGGGTGCTTCCTTCCACATTTCTTACAAGTGGGATAAATGTTATTATCAGAAGCATTTTTCTTTTGGGGAGAATTCTGTTGATTTCTATAATAACCAACCTTTTTACAAATTACGATTTCTTTTATTTGAAATCAAAGTTTGTATTATGTATGATTATATGAAATGCCTGATCTGATTTATCAAAATTAGAATTTATGTATGATTTTATTCCGGTCAATGTTTGACTAGGAAAATCTAAAATATGATTGAGACGGTATTGTAGTGTAATAAACAGTATGAAATTATACTATGAAAAACGGTCATTATGGATACGGAAGTGAGAATAAGGTACGGGACCATTGTAGAAAAATCAAACACAATATTTAGAATAATAAGGCCAAAAGGCTTCAAGTCCAAAGAAAAAAATTTAATGCAGTCCAATTAAGTACAGATAAATTCTGGACTGTAGTTCAATATAACAGTACTGTTATTAGTGAAAAACAATATTGATAATATTTATATTAGTATGAAAATGGACTGCATTTTAGGAGACAAGCCAAATGGGACCTAATGAAGGGACGCCTCACCTAAAGATAATTAAGTGAATTTTGGATTTTTGGGAAAATATGGAAAGTATTAAAAGTTGATCATTGAAAATTTGCTTGACCACCAAGCAAACCCATCATGGCCGTCCACCTCCCTAGGGTCATTGTGCAAATACTTATCTTTTGGGGGTTAGATATGCAATTTTAAAGAAAACAAAGTTCACCTATAAATAGGTGATGTGTGAGAAATTTTGGGCCATTTAGTTCCACCCCAAAATTTTAGTTCACTCTCTAGTCTCACCCTTCCCTTAAGAGCCAAACCATATAGAAGGAGAGAAAAAAAAAAGTGTGGTCGGAAATTTGGAGAAGAAAGCAAGAAGAAATTTTTGGATCCAAGCTTGAAGATCATCTTCCAAATCCTAGAGGTAAACCCTTTCAATCTCCTAAGTCTTCTACTAAGTTTTGGAGCAAGATTTTTAAATATATTTCAAGCATTGGATGTAAGAGCATAAGCTCATCTTCTATCTTTTTCATGTAATAGTTTAAGTATGCTTAGTATGTGCTTGTATAGGGTTTAGTGAGCTAGATTTATGTGGTTGTGTATGTTTTTGATTTTATGCTTTAGAAATTATGTGCTAAGGGTGTATGCTCACTATATGTTTGTTATATGTCCCCACATACTCAAGAATGATATTGGATGATTGGAAATGAGATTGGTGATGTATGTTGTGTGGAGGGTTTCGAATAACCCCAAAAACCCTAACTTTGGTATAAATTACCATTTGGGTTTACATACAAGTTGTATGATGTGAATTGAATGTATGATAAGGAAAACGATAGGAAATATGCTGCATGCTTGTCGTAGGCTCACGGTTTTAACCGTTCGAGATAGTGTGCATGTAATTTTTCATAAGAACTAACATAAAAGGAAGCTGCCAGTTTCGGACCAAAACAGAGCAGCAATCTGGAAACAAGATTTTGAGGCCTTTAGAGGCCAAATTTGAGGAAAGTTAAAACAAAAAAGTTGTAGAAAAGGGAAAATCCTAGGGGCCCATGAGGAAAGTTTTTAAAAATAAGGCTCCAACAGCCTCAGTTTTTATCAAAACCCGAGCCTGGCCTGGTCAGACAAGTGTCCACGGCTAGGCAGATTCAACAAGGTAAATGAGTAGGTTAAAAGCTGATCTGGGTTTTGAGTAAAACATGAAAGTTGTAGGAATCATTGAGATCTACAACTTTAACGAAGGAAACTTTTTTGAATTCAAAACCAATTTTAAAATAAAACTGAATCTTAAAAATTGGGCAGGAAAACAGGAAATTCATGCACAGGATTTTCAAAGCAGTGCAGGATTAGGCGATTCCTGTACATGCACTAATAACTGAGATTATGAGACTATTTTCAGAAATGGTCTTTAGAATTTTACAAGTTTTACTATCTTTGTAAAAAGAATTAAATAAGGACTACGTTATATGGTAATCATAGTAAGAGACTTAGTAATTGGAAATGTTACTAAAAATTTATTTGGACCGATTTAATTCAAAGGATACTTATAGTAACCAAAAGGGTTACTAATTTTTATATGTTAAAGTTTTGGACCCAATGTTACTTATGGTAACCGAATGGGATACCATTTTAATATCATTGGGCTTAATAACCAAAAAGGATATTAATTTAAATATGATTGGGCTATACCCAAGGTTACTCATAGTAACCTAATAAGATACTATTAGACCTTCTAACTAAGATTTATTCTAAGTAAGCAAACAAAATACTGTTTGGTTGTTGACTGGATCATGAGCCTAAGGTTACAATTAGTAACCAAATTAAGTATCAATTTTGTATGTGGAGGGACATATAACTAGGATTATGGATAAATGTTAGTTAGGATACCAACATTGAATATTATAAGTTATGTAAGTGTAGTTTGGAAGCATGAAATACTCAGAACTTTTTATTCAACCACTTGACAATATACGTCACAGATTACATATAAATATAGGGAGCACTAATTCCCTTAATATCTTGGACTTAACAAAACCGAAGAAAAAATAGGAAACAATCTTTCCTAACTAATCTGAGTATCTTGGATTTTACAATCTGAAAAGAATAAAAAAATAATCCTAACTAATTCCTAAATATCTTCGACACTCCCCCTCAAGTTGGTGTATAGATATCTATCATGCCCAACTTGCTAACAAGTAATTTGAAATTCGGTTTAAACAACCCTTTAGTTAGGATATCCGCAATTTGTTGTGTGGTTGGGACAAATGGCAAGCAAACAACTCCCGCCTCCAGTTTTTCTTTAATGAAGTGTCTATCGATCTCTACATGTTTGGTTCGATCATGTTGCACCGGGTTATGGGCTATGCTTATTGCCGCTTTGTTATCACAATACAACCTCATTGGAGATTCTACTAATTTCTTCAATTCCTCCAGTATCTTTTGTAGCCATAGGATTTCACAAACTCCATTTGCCTTGCTCGATACTCTGCCTCAGCACTACTACGAGCTACCACATTTTGTTTTTTGCTTCTCCAAGTCACAAGATTCCCCCATACGTACGTGCAGTATCCTGAAGTCGATTTCCTATCTGTCACTGAGCTAGCCAATCTGCATCTGTATAAACTTCAATCATTCGTTGTCCATTTTTCTTGAATAACAGGCCTTTACCAGGAGAATTCTTCAAGTATCTAAGTATCCTGTATCTGGCTTCAAGATGCTCTTTGTACGGGGCATGCATGAACTGACTTACTAAACTCACGACGAAGGCAATGTCGGGCCGAGTATGTGACAAGTAAATCAACTTCCCCATTAAGCGTTGATATTGACCTGTATTGACCGGCTCTCCCTGTTCACTGTCACCAAGCTTTTTGTTGGGGTCGATTGGCGTATCGGCTGGCTTGCAGGCACTCATCCCTGTCTCCTTGAGAAGGTCTAGGATGCATTTCCTTTGTGAGACTACTATCCCGTCCTTGGATCGAGCAACCTTCATACCAAGGAAATACTTGAGAGATCCTAGATCCTTAATTTCGAATTATGATGCAAGACTGGCCTTCAAACAGTTTATTTCTCTTTGGTCGTCTCCTGTGAGTATGATGTCATCCACATAAACAATCAACACGGTCACCTTCCCATCTCTAGAGTGCTTAATAAACATAGTATGATCAGTTTGGGCCTGGTTATAGCCTTGCCCTTTTATGGACCTAGTGAATTTCTCGAACCAAGCCCTCGGAGATTGTTTAAGACCATATAATGATTTTTTAAGCTTGCATACTCCTGACCCGAATCTGTGTTCACCCGGAGGAGGATCCATGTAGACCTCTTCTTCCAAATCTCCATTAAAGAAAGCATTTTTTACATCTAGTTGTTGTAGAGACCAATAGAGTGTTGCTGCTAGTGACAGGAGGACTCGTATGGTATTAAGCTTTGCCACCGGTGCAAAAGTCTCCAAGTAGTCCAAGCCGTACGTTTGTGTGAAACCTTTAGCTACCAATCTTGGTTTGTACCTCTCCAGTGTCCCATCTGCCTTGTATTTGGTGGTAAATACCCATTTACGCCCCACCGTCGATTTTCCCTTTGGTAGAGCTTCAACCTCCCATGTCTGATTATTCTCAAGAGCTTTCATCTCTTCAAGTATTGCCTCTTTCCATACAGTAATTTTTAGAGCATCCTGTATAGTCTTAGGAATTTCTATACATGAAAGTTGAGAAGTGAAGGCAGAAAAAGAAGTGGAAAGATTTTTATAAGAGACATATTTAGACATTGGATATAAAGGACGACTCGTACAAGACCTACCACCTTTCCTAATGGCTATAGGAACATCTAGATTTTTAGGAGACACGTTTTGAGGACTACCTGAGGATTGCTGAGAGTCTTGGGTTAAGCTCGGCTTGGACGTGTGGCTAGGTGTAAAGATCTTGGACTTTTTTCCTTTATCTGGATGTCTTTTTTCAGAATTTGACCCAAAAAGTTTTTTCGACTTTTCTCCTCTATTTCCAAACCTGTTGTGATTATGTTTCTATTGTAGCAATATAGACTTATCCAAGATTTTGTTGGGTACAAAATCCGCCCCCTTTTCTTGGTGAAGAGAAGATTTGGTTTCAAAATTTGAACTTTGACCAAGGGATGGATTTCGGCCATGGATATTGGGATTTTTTTTTCATATTTTGTTCAGGATTTTCTTGAGATAAAACATGTCTAGATTCATCAGAACCTAGGGAAGTCTCAAAATTTGAATTATTTTCAAAAATTGTATTTTGTTCTAGATTTTCCTGATCTGCTTTTTTAAAAGCCGAATTTTCTTGAAGGTTTGAAACCAAATCTTCTCCTTGATTCCCTATTTCCGAATTTTCTTGAAAAGAATCCGAATTTTTTCAAACCCGTGATCCAGATTTTGTTGTGGGAAAAAAACCAGATTTTGTTGTTGAAAAAAATCTTCATTAAAAAATCCATCCACCACCTCCGAATCTTCCTCTCCTATCTCCCCCTGAAGATGAGTGTTAAAATATGGTGTATTTTCAAAAAAAAAAAACATCCATGGTAACAAACATCCTTTTGGAAACTATATCATAACATTTATACCCTTTTTGATGGGGAGCAAATCCAACAAAAATACATTTTTTTGCCCTAGGATCTAACTTCCCACGACCCTTATCTTTGTTATGAACAAACACAGTGCAACCAAAAATTTTTAAGGGCAATGAAGAAGTCAGCCTAGAGTTAGGAAAAAACGTTTGAAGAATAGTTAACGGAGACTTGAAATTTAAGATTTTTGAAGGCATACGATTAATTAAATGAGTAGCCATTAGAACTGCTTCACCCCAAAAATATTTTGGAACATTAGTAGTGAAAAGAAGGGCGCGGGCAACTTCTAAAAGATGTTTATTTTTTCGTTCGGCAACTCCATTTTGTTGTGGGGTATCATTACAAAAACTTTGATGAACAATACCTTTTTCGGAAAAAAAATTGCCCCAAAAACTTATTAAAGTATTCTCTCCCATTATCACTTCGAAAAACTTGAATTTGCCCCTGAAATTGAGTTTGAACCATGGTGTAAAAATTTTTAAAAATCTCTTCCACTTCCGATTTTTCTTTAAGTAAATACACCCAACTAACCCTTGTATGATCATCAATAAAAGTGACAAACCATTTTTTTCCAGAAATAGACGAAATTCGTGACGGTCCCCAAACATCACTATGTATTAATGAAAAAGGTGCTGAAGGTTTGTAGGGACGTGGAGGGTAAGAAATTCGGTGGTGTTTTGCTAGGGCACAAATTTCACACTTTAATGAAGATGGAATTTTATTCTTAAATAAATTCAGAAAAAAAAATTTTAAATATCGAAAACTAGGGTGGCCCAACCTATAATGCCACAACATAATTTCATGATCACTAGGAACAAAAACAGATTCAAAATAGGTATTTTGGACAAAATTACATGGATTAGTTCCATCTTCAAGGAAATAAAAGTCCGCCATCTTCTCTAGCATTGCCAATCGTCCTCCCCGAGCCCACTTCCTGAAACTCACAATGAGAGTGAGAAAATTTAGCCACACAATTATGATCACGAGTGAGTTTACTAATGGACAACAAATTACAAGATAAATTAGGGACATGAAGGACATCGGAAATTGTAAGTGAGGATGAAAGTTTGATAGATCCGATTCCGGCAAATGCCGAAAGGGAACCATCAGCAATTTTGATTTTCTTGTTTCTTGCACAAGGACTATAGGACGAGAAAAATTTTGCGCAGCCTGTCATATGATCAGTTGCCCCTGAATCAAGAATTCAAGAGAAACTAGAATTGAATTTCGCACTAGAAAGTGCTACTGTTAGGTAATTACTTGTTTGCGCTAAAGAACAAGAAGATTTAACAGAGAATTGTGAAGATTGGAAAAGATTGTACAGCTGCTCCAATTGTTCCTTAGTGAAATAATTGGTACTTAAATTGACTTTACACTCTTGAGAGTTATCAGTCATGGTTTGCATAGCACGACCATTGAGGTGACCATCGGGATGCTTCTTCAAATGTGGCGGCTTCCCATGAATTTTCCAGCAGGTTTCCCTCGTGTGCCATGGTTTCTTACAATAATCACACCATGGCTTCTTCCTTCTGTCTCCTTCGGACTCTGGGTTTCGTGAAACAAGGGCAGAACCGTCAATGTCCTTAACACCGGATTCAGAATCTCCCAGCATAATCCGTTTTTGGCATTCCTGTTGTTGTACTTTAGAAAACACTTCTCGGATGGCGGGAAGGGACCGGCGACCTAGAATTCTACCCTTAACCTCGTCCAAGCCCCGGTTCATGCCTGCTTGGAACATGTAGACATGATCATTCTCTTCTCGCTTCATATGACGAGCACAATCATTCGGATTCTCCCAGACATCATCATAGCACTGATCTAATTCCTGCCACAAGGTTACCATCTCATTGTAATAGGTTGTAACCTCACGATCTCCTTGCTTGGATTGCCAAAGTTTCGATTTTAATTCGAAAATCTGAGAGGAATTCTCCAAATCGGAATAGGTTGCACGAACCGAATCCTAAACATCTTTTGCCGTTGGAAGAAAGAGGTTTGGCTTTGCTATCGTTGCCTCCATAGAATTGAGAAGCCAAGCCATCACCAAGGAGTTCTCGGATCTCCATAGGTTGAACTCGGGATCGGTTGCTACAAGTTTTGTAATTTCACCCGTTAAGTAGCCTAATTTTCCGCGGCCATCAATGGCTAGTTTGACGGATTGGGACCACTCCAAATAATGTTTTCCATTCAGCTTGTGAAAGGTAATTTGTAAGGAGGAGCCCCAAGAAGTGTCAAACACTGCTGGTAGCCATAAAGGAAGCATCAAGTGCAGTGGAAACTCCAGAAACGACATTGGAAAAAGAGGGGAAAGAAGAGTCTCTGCTAACGCCGGTCATCGCCGGCTTAAGACCTGTCTGTTTTGCCATTAGGGGCTAGCGATTGCAACCTGGCTCTGATACCATGTAGTTTAGAAGCATGAAATACTCATAACTTTGTATTCAACCACTTGACAATATACGTCACAGATTACATATAAATATAGGGAGCACTAATTCCCTTAATATCTTGGACTTAACAAAACCGAAGAAAAAATAGGAAACAATCTTTCCTAACTAATCCGAGTATCTCAGATTTTACAATCTGAAAAGAATAAAAAGATAATCCTAACTAATTCCTAAATATCTTCGACAGTAAGATAGGATGATTCTTATCTTACATCTTTTTGAAAACAGGTAAATAACTGTTGTTGCGTTTTGTTGGAGCAACAAACCCCAATCTAGTAAAACCTGTAAGTACAACTCCGCCTACAGCATAGGCAAATTGTTTTATTGACTGCATGTTTTCAAAGTCCATGCATTTATGTATATAATATGTATGATTTATGATTCATACTGTGACATCATGAAGCATGTTCACTACTGATAATTTATATGGTAAAAATAAGATTAAGTTTCAAGTAACAAATTGTTTTATAGAAATGTTGTTTATGAATGATAAGTAAGTTTTTCGTGTCGTACCGACCTGCACTAGGTCAGGTTTGATCCATGGTTTGAGTTGGACTGCGCTGGCCGCCCCAACCACTCCATGGCTGCGCGCCACGGTACGTACACATATGTTATGTAAGGGCCCAAAAATAAGCTAACTTAAGAAAGCATAATCAAAGCATAATTGGTTCATGCATGGTTTTACTATGAATTGTTTTGCAGATTAATAGTTGTACATGCTAAGCGAAAGCTCACAACTTACGTTTATGCTATAGGTAAGCTCCTTGTTGGCAATGCTTGATACAAGACGGTGAAGCATGGCATGGCTATCTATGAGATTACGGGCTGGGCACCACTACGTGTTTTGGGATAGTATATGTGTATTAATTATTTAATACAGTTTTCTTATATGTCAGAATAAGTTTCAAACTCAAGTGCTTGATTAAGCACGCATATATATATATATATGTATAAATATGTTTATATGCAAGTGTAAGAATCAAGTTGAAAAAATATATATATTGTCCTTATTTCCGCTACTTAAGTAAGTTAAGTAATTATGTAAATTATGTACGGTAACGGCCTATGTAAGGTGGGTCGTTACAATTCCCCTGTCCTCTTGAATTCCATTTTCTTTTTTGCTGCTTACCGCCGTACTGCTTACTGTTGCTATTTTGACCAAGAGGTCCTCCTTGACCTCTCTGCTGGGGAGTTTGGTTTGGTCTTGCCTGATTCTGCTTAGCTTGGGCCTTCTCTTCTTTCTTGTCTTTAAAGAACTTAGTCGGCTGTTCTCTATTTTGTCCAACCCAATACTCAGCTCGAATTGCCCGGTTGACACATTCAGCAACAGTGGTTGGCGGATAAGGGCCACTGTTAATCACTACTGCCAAATCAGAGCGAAACATCCTCATCATCCTTCTTACTTTGCCCCTCTCAGAAATGATGAGGTGAGGACAAAAACGTGCTAGTTATTCAAAATTTTTGACAGCTTCGGCTACTGACAGATTACCCTGGCGAAAATTAGTGAACTCATCTTGTTGAGCTTCCATAACCTCTGTGTTGAAGTATTTCTCTTTAAATTCATCAACAAAGTCTTCCCAAGTCATTTGACTAACATCCCACTGAATCTGGACGGTTTCCCACCAGAGACGAGCATCTTTTCTTAACATAAATAATGCACAGAGCACTCTCTCTTGATCATTGAGCCTTAAAAAGTTTAGGATGACCTGGAGGTCGACCAGCCAGTTGTCGGCCTCAATCGGGTTTGTTGACCCTTCAAATTCTGGTGCTTTCATGCGCCGAAATTTGTCATATAATTCTTCCGAAGTTCGAACCAGAGGTGCTGGTGGTACAACTAAAGGCACAACAGGCACTTCAGGGGCTATAGGGTTTTCTGGAATCACTGGGTCAGCATTAGGAATTTCCAGTGCAGCAGGCTGATTCACAGGTGCTGGTGGTACTCCGGCATTAGGAGGTCCTTAATTTTGCTGAGCCAATTGAGCTCTAAGCCCACCTATCTCTTGTCGTTGGGTTAACATCATTTGTCTCAGTTCATTCAACTGGGCTGCAAGATCAACATCTTGGGTTTGTGCCATTCTACGTCTTGGTGGCATGGTTCTACATAGAAAACTATAAAATAAGTTTCTCGTTTTAATAATTTAACGAGATCATGTCTCTTATATAGAATCATAATCTTAATTCCATATCATAGTATAACATGGAACGTATCTAAATCCATCATAACCTTGTTCATATCTCCTTCATAACATGAGTACATAATCATAACATTTAGGAAGGTATAAAACTTTCCCATCATGTTTGTACATCACCTAATTGCCACCATCAAGCTAAGGCACTGCCCAACGTCATCCCCGTATCTAACATTATTCTTATGTGGGCACGAGTTTCACAAACACGACACATAAATTTCATAATGTTGATATAATTCCTTAGTACGGAAAGTTCCCGGCTACCACCATATCAGGGTGGAGTAGTCCTTTACAAGCACCAGGAGTATCATTCTTCAATGTGGTCATTGACGATATGCTTACTACGTACGCAAGATCTTACCTAATTCTAATTATAAGAAAATAACATAACTTACTTGGGCCGTTGCAGAACGATCTGAGGCAAGATGAAGTAGGCTGACAGGATACCTTTCTGATACCAACTTTGTAATGCCCCGACGTACGTAGGGCCGTTACCATACTTACTTAAACTAAATCTCAGTTTTAATAATTTTAACTTACTTGAAAATTTGAGAATAATTTTTTTTTTAAAACATACATAAATAGACTAGACAATATAAGAAGATTTTCTGTGCAAACACATACTTGTTTATCATAATAAGAAGTTATAGATAATCTTTACATTTAACTCGAGTATTCAAACTTCATATATACAGTATAACACAATTTACTCTAATATATAGATATATACATATATTTTTGTTCAAAAGAACTTGCAGAAAAACTTGCGTAGTGGTATCCCACACCGCCCTCCTCTTGCCGCATCGTCCGCATGGCCCACCAATTAAGCTGCAGGCTTTTACCTACAGTATGAAATATACTGATGAGCTTTACGCTCAGCAAGTACAAACTTAATCTCACAAAACATGTCAAGCATCATGTAAATTATGCATGAACCATTTTATGATCAATTATGAATCTCTTATGAACTTACTATCTTGCTTAACATGTGGGCCCCTTGTGTACGTACCAAATGCGCGCATTCCATAGAAAATTAAGGTTTGCAAGGTCCCTAACAATTCTGAAAATCATATTCATAACCCTTCATGATCTGACGGAAAGTCTTAGCATCTTGAACTTGAAACATGTATAATTCTCCACAATCTGGCAGGAGATTGGTACGACACCTTGCTTGTCTTATCTTATAACTTAAAACATGTTCTTACCATGTGTTTTAATATTAGTAAACATGCTTCATGATGTCACTATATCATAACATATAACATAACATAATATTAACCATGACATATACATGCACATTGCATATCATAGCATAACATAGCATATTAAAACATGTCATACTTGAAAATAGTATTTACTATTTTCCATACTATAGGTTAGGTTTGTACTTGGCTGTTATGCTATGTCCTAGGTTTTGTTTTTCCAAATCAGGTTGCAACTGTAACGACCAGCCTATCGTAGGCCGTTACCTTACATACTTACTTATAACATACGAAAATTTGGGCTAAATTTTTTTTTTATACAAACGATATATAACTTGAACTGGGAAATCCCCTTGGTCATTACTTACATACATACATGTACATATACTTAATTACCTATCATAGTACTAAAGTCTTGTACTCAAATACAACATATTTAGAGTAACATAAATTTGACAAAAAGAAACGTAGCAGTTCCCGACCCACAGCTTCACAGTTTTGCATCACCACCCTCCACTATCTTGTATCAAGTACTGCCATAAGTTTGCTTACCTACAGCATAAACATGAGTTATGAGCTTTCGCTCAGCAAGCATAACTATTTAATGCGCAAAACATTTTATGATAACATAATGCATGAACCATTTATGCTTTCTTACTGTTTTCATAAGTTAGCATACTTTTTGGGCCCTTACATAACATAAATGTATGTACCGTGGCGCGCTGTCATGGAGTGGTTGGGGCGGCCAGTCCTGTCCAACTCAAACCATGAACCAAAGCCGACCTAGTGTGGGTCGATACGACATATAGCATCCTGCTTATCATGATACTTAAATCTTATTCTTATCTTATTTCATACTTGAAACATTATTTCATGATCATAAACAGTTTCTTAACTGAAACTGGGATTTCATATCTTACCAAATGACTTATCATTAATGAGCATGCTTCGTGATGCCATAATATCAAAATATTCATCATGTCAACATACATGCTATAACATTCATCCTGTTCTCATCAACATGAACTTGAAAGCATGCGTGCCATAAACCTTCGTCATTCCTTGAAAACATACATATCATAAACATTCATCATATCCTAAAAGGCCTTATTTGGCTTATTTCCTAAATGCAGTCCATTTTCATACTAACATAGATACTTAAATACTGTTTTCAACTGTTAACAGTATAATCGTATTGGACCATTGTCCAAAATTTATCTGAACTGCATATAGGATTTTCTTAAGCTATAAACTATCACATAGAATCATAAATCATAATTTACCCTTTTAACAAAGGGTCTTAAACTTGCTTAAATAAATTATCGAATCTTTTAACAAAAGATTCAACAACTTTTCTTAGAAAACATATCATACATATCACATAAACAGACTTTGTTTCTTAACGAAAGAAATCATAAGTTTATAAACAGGTTGGTCATTACAATCTACCCTCCTTAAAAATTTTCGTCCCCGAAAATCACTACAAATTGGGATAGTTCTTTTTCATTTCTTCTTCTAACTCCGACGTTGCTTCTTCAATGTTATGATTCCGTCATAACACTTTAACCATTGGAATGGTTTTGTTCCTTAAAACCTTTTCTTCCCGATCTAGAATCCGGATTGGCTTTTCCTCATATGTCAAATCCGTTTGTACTTCAATTGGTTCTTGACTTAATACATGGGAAGGATCAGGTACATATTTTTTTAACATCGAAACATGGAAAACGTCATGTACAGAAGCCAAAGCTGGCGGCAAAGTAAGCTTGTAGGTTACTTTTCCAATCCTTTCGAGAATTTCAAATGGACCTGTATATCTCAGACTAAGCTTTCCTTTCTTACCAAACCTCATAACTCCCTTCATTGGAGCAATCTTAAGGAAAACAGAATCTCCAACTTGGAATTCTAAAGGCCTTCGACGTTTATCAGCATAACTCTTCTGCCAACTAAAAGCTACGTCGAGTCGTTGCTTGATCACCTTAATGTCTTCCGAAGTTTTTCTGCTGAAGTCCGTAGTTTGAAGTTGCTTCTGTCCAACTTCTTGCCAATGGATGGGAGATCGACATTTTCTTCCGTAAAGCGATTCAAATGGAGCCATACCAATTGAGGCGTGATAACTGTTATTATACGAAACCTCGATCAAGGGTAGCTTCTGATCCCAGTTTCCCTTGAAATCCAAAACATAAGACCTCAACATATCTTCCAATGTTTGGATAGTGCGTTCCGATTGTCCATCAGTCTGAGGGTGGAAAGCGGTACTGAATTTCAACCTTGATCTCATAGCTGCATGTACACTTTTCCAAAATCGAGAGATAAAATGCCCATCCCGATCTGAAATGATGGATTTAGGAACTCCATGAAACCTAACAATCTGAGATACATAAATTTCAGCCAATTTCTTGACCGAAAAGGTGGCTTTAATAGCAATGAAATGAGCTGATTTGGTTAATCTATCCACAATTACCCAAATCATATCATTCCCACTTGCGGTCCTGGGTAATCCAACTACGAAATCCATGGTGATTTGCTCCCATTTCCACTCTGGGAGTTCGATCTTTTGAAGATCTCCGCCAGGTTGTTGGTGTTTGGCCTTAACTTTCTGACAAGTTAAGCATTTTAACACGAAATCAGCAATTTCTTTCTTCATGTTCGGCCACCAAAAATTCTCCTTGAGATCCTTGTACATCTTAGTAGCTCCAGCGTGAACTGAATATGGCGTTTCATGCGCTTTAGACATGATCTGTTTATTAAGGAATTCAAAGTTAGGAACACAAATCCTTCCTTTGAAGAGAATTATTCCATTCGTGGATGTCTTAAAGTCTTTATCTTCTTCACCAAGAAGTTGCATCTTTAGCAGAAAGGAATCTTTCCCCTGATAACACTTAATGGATTCTAAGAGATTGGACTGAAGAGTCAAAGTAGCCAATTTCCCCGTTATCAGTTCCAATTCGAAATAAGAAATTTCCTTTTGGAGAGGCTTGGACAACGTTTCTATCGACATGAGCATACCCGGTGACTTCCTGCTTAACGCGTCTGCCACTTTGTTTGCTTTTCCAGGGTGGTAAAGGATTTCACAATCGTAATCCTTTACGAGCTCAAGCCATCTACGTTGCCTCATATTGAGCTCTTTTTGAGTAAAGATGTATTTGAGACTTTAATGGTCGGTAAAAATCTCACATCTATTACCATACAGGTAATGTCTCCAGATCTTTAAGGCAAAAACCACCGCTACAAGTTCCAAATCGTGCGTCGGATAGTTCCGTTCGTGGTCCTTCAGTTGACGTGAAGCATAGGCAACCACATTTCCTCCTTGCATAAGGACAACCCCTAGTCCGGTCTTTGACGCATTGCTATAAATAACGAAATTTCCTGCATCAACGTCAGGAATTATTAATACCGGCGCACTTGTAAGCTTCCTCTTGAGCTCTTGAAAGTTTTCTTCACACTTCTGTGTCCATTCAAACTTTCTCCCTTTCTTGGTAGGGGCTGTTAATGGCGCCGCTATCTTGGAGAATCCTTCAACGAAACGTCGGTGATATCTGGCTAAACCAAGAAAACTCCATATCTCCGTAACGTTTTTGGGTGCTGACCATGCACTCACGGCTTCTATCTTAGCAGGATCAACAAAAATTCCCTCCTTTGAAACTACGTGGCTCAAGAAATGCACTTTTTCCAACCAAAATTCACATTTTGTGAATTTGGCATAGAGCTGATTCTGTCTTAATGTAATGACCAAAATTTTCACGAACTCATGATTTTCTTGTATATAAGAAATCTAAAGTCCGTACTATGTGTTTATGTGTAATTTTATGAAAATTATGAATACTAAATACAAAATTCATAATCTTATCAGTATAGGGTTGAGTTCTCGGTAAATTAGCCATGAGACTCCATAATAGGCCTTCTAAGGAAAAAGGCATGACGAAATTTCATGAAATCATGTTGGTCAAAGTTTGACCAAAAAGTCAAAGTTTGACCGGAAAAAGTCAAAGGTTGACCAGAGTGGTCAAACAAAAGACGGTACTGTGATACGATAAGCAGTATGGGAAATATATTGTGAAAACCGTCTTTACGGACCAGATAGTATAATTAAGATTTAAAACCACCATAGAAAAATCAAGCACCTAAAATAGGGTATTAAGGGCCAAATAGCTTTAAATAAAAAGAAAAATTTTTATACAGTCTAACTATACACAGATAAATTTTGGACTGCAGTTCAGTATAACAATACTGAATTGTACTATGTATTAGTGAGCACAGTACTAGAAATATCTGTGTTGGCTTTTAAGTGGACTGCTTTTTAAGGAAAAAAACAAACAAGCCTTAATTGTGCTTACCTCATCACCTTTTGAATTTATGACATCATTAAGGTTTTTTTTTTTTTAAAAAAAAGAAAATCTTGGACTATTCTAGATGGTGAGGTAGCCGGCCATTTAGGGGTCAAAATATGATTATTTTGCTCCAAGGATTTATGAGCAAAAGTTGAACAAAAAATATTTGCAAAGGGACCCATTTTTTCACCTATAAATAGGCCACAAGGGGGGGGTCGGTTTTTGGTCCAAGAAATTGGGAAAAATCAGCCAAACTCTTGCCATTTTCTCTCTCAAGAAATCCGGACTTCCAAGTGTGAGCAAGAACAAAGAAAAATTTGAGAACCAAAGGGGTTTTAGTGCTAGGGTGTCGGTTTTTCTCTACAACAACAAGCAAGGGTTTTGAAAAATTTTTGTGCCCTTTTCTAGGCCTAGTGGCCGGCTGTGATAAGGAGGGAAAGTGAGGAGAATTGAAAGTGGTTAGTGGCCGGTTTTGGTTCAAGCAAACACCAAGAGATCAACCAAAATTTTGGTGCCACTTGGTGTAGTAACAATCGGTTTTGAAGGTGTCCAAGGGGGTGGGAGATTTTGTGAGCCAAACCCTAGCCAAATCTTGAGTTAATAAAGGAAATTTTCCCTAGACCTCAAACTCTTTAAATTGAGCTTCAATTTGAGAAATTTATGTGTGTTTCAAGCATTGGATGTAAGAGCATAAGCTCAATTTACTTATTGCCCTAGATTAGTTTAAGTGTGGTGCTTGATTAGGTATTAAGGGTGGTTGATTTATGAGTTTGATTTATGAGCTTGCATAGTTTTATGCTTATGCTTGAATGATTTTTAGAATCGCATGCTAGGTGTTTGATAAGTTGTATGTCCCCAATTAAGCTTAAGAATGATGTTGTATAAGCATGCTATGATGCTAGAATAGAACTTGAATGAATGGAATGATGAGACAACCTAGAACCATGCAAACCTAGACTAGGACAGTTCGGTTTTTGGTTTGCATGGGCGCGTTGGAGTTGCATGTTTCTTCATGTGGGATGTTAGAAAATGCTGCATGTGTGCTATCTAGGCTCCCGCGTGTTCGGTTGAGTTAGCTTACACGAAATAGGACGTAAAATGAATGTGAGAACAAAAACTGCCAGTTCGGATGTGAACTGCCCAGTTTTCTAAAAAGTGGAATTTGAGGCCTTTGAAGGCCGAATTGGGAAAAACGTAAAACATTAAAGTTGTAGAGAACGATTTTTCCTAGAGGGTACCGTGTATGGATTTCCAAAATAAGGCTCTAATGGCCTTCATTTTCATGAAAACCCAAGCCTGATCTGTGCCCAGGATTTGTGCACGACCAGGTGAGTTCAAACGGCAATATTAACATGTTAGAATCCGAATTAAATTTTTCATAAAACATGAAAGTTTTAGGATTTTTTGAGAGCTAAAACTTTTGTGAAGTCAACTTTTTCAAATTTAAATTGGATTTTTAAACTGACACGGATTTCTAAAGACTGTGCAGGGAACAGGAAATTCCTGCACGGGAATTTCTAAAACAATGCAGACAAACTATATTTTTGCACCAACACCCCTGTTTTGACTATGAAAACTGTTCCAAAGGCAGTTTTCAGCCTTTAATGGTTTTTATAAAGTCACACTTTGAAAACCACAAATTTTATAAGTTAAATTTTTGGATTTAGACTTACCAAATTTTCCAAGATAAAGGAAATGATTTTTTTAGCCAAAGTTTAGAAAAACGATAATAACATATGGTAACCGGGAAGGATACCCGAGTTACTGGGCCAAGCCCAAATCCCAAGTTTGACCCATAGAGGGTTGACCATAGTTGACCAAAAATGTTGACATTGGTTGACTAAGTTTGACCACCTCAAGGGTTACCCAATGTAACCCAATAAGTTATCATGTGTATAATTGGGGGACAGATAACTAAGATTGTGTATGAATGTTTGATAGGTCACCAACATTTTATAGGATCCTTATCCTATGTTCTTTTTAATAACAGGAAGTAACATGCAGTTGCGATCTGAGTTGAAGGAACAAAACACGGAACATAGCATATCAGGCAAGTATCAAACCTCACTTACAGTATGAAAATAGTAAATACTATTTTCAAATATGCTATGTTAAGCTATGCTATTTACACCGTATTTTCAAGTGTACATGCTATGTTATATTATGATATGTGATGCCATGCGGTGATATGCTAAGATATGCTATGCCATGTTTTTAAAAATGTCATGGTTTCAAAATGCCACGTTTACAAAAATACCATGGTTTCAAGAATGCCATTTTATGGCAAGTGTTAGGAATGATATGACATGGTGACATCATGAGGCATGTTCACTAATGTTGAACCACATGGTAAGATAAATCAAGTAAGGTGTCGTACCAACCTCCCATGATCGTGGAGGCTACATGTTTCAGTTGTGATATTTACCTTCCGTGATCGTGAAGGGTCAAGTTATAATTCCCAGAATTGTTAGGGCCTTGCAAACCCTAGTTTTGTCTGGAGGCTGCGCGCTTTTGGTACGTACACTATAGGCCCACATGATGAGACAAGATAATAAGTCAAAAATTGAGTCTATAATGAAGCATAAGATACTCAATCAATCATAAATGGTTCATACATAAGTTACGTGATGATTGGCATGTTTTAAGATGATTGAAATGTTTTGTGAGATTATGTTTGTACTTACTGGGCGAAAGCTCACTCTTATATTTCATACTGTAGGTAAGAAGCCTGCAGCTTAAGTGGTGGGCTATGCGGATGATGCGGCGGGTGAAGGGCGATGTGGGATACCACTACGCAAAATTTTCCGCAACCGCTTTTTGAGTTAAAATGTATATATCTCAAAAAGTAAATTATGTTTGGATGTATGTATGAGGTTTGAAGACATGAGAATATATTTTCAGTTTGGTGTGTATGCATGATGAGTTTTTCTCTACAAAATAATTTATGTAAATATGTTTTAAAAAAAAATTTAGTCTCAAATTTTCAAGTAAGTTAAGTACAAGTATGTATGGTGTCGACCTGGCTTGGGAAGTCGGGGCGTCACACTTAATGTCTCCAACACTATTCTGAGATGCTGCTCATGTTCCTTTATAGACCTTGAGTAGATCAAAATATCGTCAATAAAGACGATAACAAACTTATCTAAATATTCTTTAAACACCCGCTTCATAAGATCCATAAAAGCAGCTGGGGCATTAGTTAATCCGAATGGCATAACAAGAAACTCATAATGCCCATAGCATGTTCGAAAAGCCATCTTAGAAATATCTCCTTCCTTGATTCTAAGTTGATGATATCCCGATCGTAGGTCAATTTTCGAGAATACCAATGCTCCTCTGAGTTGATCAAAAAGATCGTCGATTCTCGGAAGAGGGTACTTGTTCTTAATCGTGTTCTTGTTCAACTCACGATAGTCGATGCACATCTGCAATGATCCGTCATTCTTTTTGACAAACAACACAGGTGCTCCCCATAAGGAATGGCTTTGTCGAATGAATCCCTTGTCCAACAGTTCTTGTAACTGTACTTATAGTTCCCTAAGCTCAGCTGGGGCTATACGATAGGGTGCTTTCGATATTGGAGCTGCTCCTAGCATCAACTCTATTTCGAAAGAGATTTCTCGCTCCGGCGGAAGTCTAGTTAAATCTTTTGAAAAGACATCTACATATTCCCTAATAATGGGAACATCTTCAGGCTGTAACTCCTTTTCTTGTTCTTTGTCCACCATGTTAGCTAAATATCCTTGACATCCCTTAGCTAACATTTTACAAGCCTTCATTGCCGAAACTAGCCGGGTTGATGAGCATTTAGATTGGCCGTGAAAGTTAAATTCCTCTTTATCAAAAGGACTAAACGTAACACAACGCTTTCGACAATCAATCTTAGCGTTGTACTTACCTAAGAAATCCATTCCCAGGATAACATCGAAATCCTGAAGCTTAATTGCAATCAGGTCTACATACAATTCTCTATCGCATATGACTATCAGAATATTCCGCATCCAGGAGTCAAACAATAAAATTTCTCCCGACGGAAAAGAGGTTCTAAAAGGTTGCCCTAGATTTTCTATATTTCTTTCTAATTTCTGGGCATACTCCATTGATACAAATGAATGTGTGGCACCAGAATCAAACAAGACAAATGCATCATAAGTGGCTATAGAGATCTGACCTGTCACCACTTGAGAGGTTCCAGCTTCAGCATCCCCTTTGGTGTATCCATAAATCCTGGCTTGGGGTTCAGGAGCTTCTAGCCTGCCTTGTGTAATTGAAGGGCCTTCAATCTTTGCTTGCACTGCATGTAATTGTCGGTTTGTATTTCTATTCTGGTACTGTGGGTTCTGGTTTTGGCTGTTAGAGGTGCAATTCCTCGCATAATGGCCTTCCTTGCCACAAAGGTAGCAAGCGTTTGTTCCCAACCTACACACTCCTAGGTGTTTCTTTCCCCATTGAAAACACACAGGATAGTTGTTGTTATTACCCTCATTCCCACGGTTGTTCTTCTTTTGAGGATAATTTCTCTGTTGGCCCTGGCCCATAGCATTCCTTTTCCTCTTATTCTTCCCAAACTGCTTGGAATTTTGGCCAGAATTACTAGTCTGGCTTTTCGGGTTTGATTCCTGATTTTGTCTGGGCTGCGACTGTTTCTCCCCAGTCTTTTCTTCTCTTTTAGCCTCAAATATCTGAGCCCTAGCTTCCTTATCTTGGTTAATCCAGTACTCGGCTCTCAAAGCCCGGCTTATGCAATCTGCTACAAGGGTAGGAGGGTTACTTTCAGCACTGACTTGTTTAGAAATGTCTGTCCGGAACATTTTCATCATTCTTCTTACTTTCTCCGATTCGTTCGTCACAAGTTCTGGACATAAACGGGCAAGCTGTTCAAACTTCTGGACTACTTCCAGTACCGACATCGATCCTTGCTTAAAACTATTGAACTCGTCTTGTTAAGTCGCAAGAGTTTCCCGATTATAATATATTGATCTAAACTTGATCACGAAATCTTGCCAACTCATGTTTGCAATGTTTTTGCACATCTGAACTGTCATCCACCAGTGACGCGCATTCTTCTTTAGTTCAAAAAAGGTACAAAGGACTTTTTCCTGCTCTGTAAGTCCCATAAAATCCAAAATTACTTGGATATCGATTAGCCAGTTAGCCGCTACTATCGGGTCCGTGGTTCCTTTGAACTCCGGCGCCTTCATCCGCCTAAACTGCTCATACAATAAATCCTCCCTAACTAAGGGTGGATTCCTTTGCAGTTCCGCGGGTGTTAACGGAACTTCTTCATGAACCTCTGGTACCTGAGGCGCTACTGGGGGTATGGGGTTATTTTGCGGTGGAACTTCGTTAGCTTGAGGGGATTGAGTTAATTGGGCTACTTGTTCTCGAAGCTGGTTCATCTCCTGCTGCTGTTCTTGTAATTGCCATTGTAAATTGGCTATTATGTCTGCAAGATCAGGCTCTTGCGGGTTTGGGTTCGCTCGTGTACGCGGGCGTGACATCTTTAATTTCTTATCTAGTCACGATAAAGCTATTATTATACTTCAAATATCTTTCCGTTCATTCATAGCTTATCATAAAATAACATCATCATATCATAATACTATATAACATGAATCATATCATAGATCGTATTATCAAACCACATATTGTATAAACATATCTTATTCAGGTTATTACAACATACCTTACATATTCTGTCATTGTTCTTTATACAAAATCAAAACATTAGACAGAAGGGTCTATTACTTATCTATCATACATATATATGTATTATCCTATGCCTAACTTATTTACTCTGACGTTACATCAGAGAATACATCCCATTCTTCGTCACCAAAAAGGATCTCTTCTGGGTCCTCATCCATATTTTCTTCAATGCCTCCTTCCTCATTATCGCTCTCGATGTTGATTACGAGAGGATCTTCAAAGTTCATATTGTTAGCATCTGCACCAACTTCCGCCTCCTGTGGGGGAATTTCTTGAAGTGGCATAGCTAGGATAGGATCCTCTGGCACTACTGGACCCCATTGGAAAGGTGGCTCTTCCATACCAACATCGTTGACTGGCTCCTGTCCGTTGTCATTTATTAAAGCATCTGCTTGGACCATATGGGCTGTTAATTCAGCATCCAAAATATCATTAATCATATGGTCCAATGTCATTCCCAATACTGGAGCCTGAACGTATTCCCTAATTTCAGGAGGTAGGCCCTCCCTAAGCAATTGTAATGCACGCATCTCAGGGTTGCCCAAATCTGGAATATGGGGTAACATGGCCTCTTGAAACCTTCGACAATAATGGCCCATAGATTCGCCTGGATAAGCATGCCAGTCATAAACGTAGTTCAGATATCAAACAAGGTTCATGTCACGATAAATGTCTGGGTCCCGATAATGTATGTCGGCATCTTCTTCCCATATAGGTCCAAAACAAGCAATGATAAGATTACGGAAATCTTCCCACAATCCTCCTTCGACTTCATTTTCTCCTATAGTCCTCCACCATAGTCTAGCGTCTACTGCTAAACAACGACTAGCCAACGATACTTGGAGATGGCGCTGAATGTGGCAAATACGAAATATAGCTTCCATATCATGAAGCCATGCTGCTAGTGTCACCGTTCGTCTAGTCCTGTCAAATATTAGTGGGGACATCATGAAAAACGTGAAAGCCACACCTCAGTCTTCATCCATCGTTTTTTAATTTAAATTATTCAAATTCTTACAAATTAATTATACATATACGAAATATTTTTAACTTACAATGACAGTGGCGCAGGCAAGCATATTGTGAAACCGGAAGGCAGAACCTTTTGCTCTGATACCAACTCTGTAACGACCCGCCTATCGTAGACCGTTACCTTACATACTTACTTATAACATACGAAAATTTGGGCTAAATTTTTTTTTATACAAACGATATATAACTTGAACTGGGAAATCCCATTGGTCATTACTTACATACTAATTACTTATCATAGTACTAAAGTCTTGTACTCAAATACAACATATTTAGAGTAACATAAATTTGACAAAAAGAAACGTAGCAGTTCCCGATCCACAGTTTCACAGTTTTGCATCACCACGCTCCACTGTCTTGTATCAAGTACTGCCAGAGTTTGCTTACCTACAGCATAAACATGAGTTATGAGCTTTCGCTCAACAAGCACAACTATTTAATCCGCAAAACATTTCATGATAACATAATGCATGAACCATTTATGCTTTCTTACTGTTTTCATAGGTTAGCATAGTTTTTGGGCCCTTACATAACATAAATGAACGTACCGTGGCGCGCTGCCATGGAGTGGTTGGAGCGGCCAACCCTGTCCAACTCAAATCATGAACCAAACCCGACCTAGTGCGGGTCGATACGACATATAGCATCCTGCTTATCATGATACTTAAATATTGTTCTTATCTGCCTATCGTAGGCCGTTACCTTACATACTTACTTATAACATACGAAAATTTGGGCTAAATTTTTTTTTATACAAACGATATATAACTTGAACTGGGAAATCCCCTTAGTCATTACTTACATACATACATGTACATATACTAATTACTTATCATAGTACTAAAGTCTTGTACTCAAATACAACATATTTAGAGTAACATAAATTTGACAAAAAGAAACGTAGCAGTTCCCGGCCCACAGTTTCACAGTTTTGGATCACCACGCTCCACTGTCTTGTATCAAGTACTGCCATAAGTTTGCTTACCGACAGCATAAACATGAGTTATGAGCTTTCGCTCAGCAAGCACAACTATTTAATCCGCAAAACATTTCATGATAACATAATGCATGAACCATTTATGCTTTCTTACTGTTTTCATAAGTTAGCATACTTTTTGGGCCCTTATATAACATAAATGTACGTACCATGGCGCGCTGCCATGGAGTGGTTGGGGCGGCCAGCCCTATCCAACTCAAACCATGAACCAAACCCAACCTAGTGCGGGTCAATACGACATATAGCATCCTACTTATCATGATACTTAAATCCTGTTCTTATCTTATTTCATACTTGAAACATTATTTCATGATCATAAACAGTTCTTAACTGAAACTGGGATTTCATATTTTACCAAATGACTTATCATTAATGAGCATGCTTCGTGATGCCATAATATCAAAATATTCATCATGTGAACATACATGCTATAACATTCATCCTGTTCTCATCAACATGAACTTGAAAGCATACATGCCATAAACATTCATCATTCCTTGAAAACATACATATCATAAACATTCATCATACACAAATCATCATAAACTTGATATCATACAAGCCATAAACATTTTTCATACATATATCATCATAAACTTGAAGGCATACAACAACAAACATTTTCGTTTATGCTGTTGGCGGAGTCGTACTTACCGTTTCTTTGCACCTTGAATTAAAATATTCCACTTAAACAAACTGCTTTCCTCAAGTTCCACGGATGAAATTCTTAAACTAGGGTTTTGAAATTTTTCCTCACACCTCCTATACTAACCGAACACTCCTCTTTCTCTTGTTCTCTCCTCTTTCTTTTCTCTCTTCTCTTGGCTCGGCTCCTAAGGGCAGAAACTAAAGAGTATGCTGTTTGATTAAGTTCACTAACAAAATGGATTGAAAACACCTTCACCTATTTATAGGTGAACCACTACTTCTTGAAATTGCTCACTAGTCCTCACAAGAAAAACAATTGCTCCTTACTTCCTATGTGGTGGCCGGCCATGCATGTCCCATTTTGCTAAGTAGCAAAGCTAGGGAAGCTTGCTCATCAAGGCTAGGAACCATGAGGTGTCCTTTTCCTAGGTTGGCCGGACTTAGGTGGAGCCTTGAGCTTGCTCTTGCTAACCAATATACAAGGCTAGCATGCTTACTAAGCAAGGCTAGAGAGCATGAGATGTCAAGTGCTAAAGAGGTTCATATTCTTGCAATTTACATATTGGTCCTTAAAAGCAACACATTTACTCTTGATCCCTATGTGGTGGCCGGCCCTTCTTGTCCTAATTTGCCAAGTAAGCAAAGCTAGAGGTCTTGCTCACCAAGGCTAGAAGAACGAGATGGCTTCTCCTTGTGGTGGCCGGCTTTAGGGGGGTGAGGTGTGCAAGCCTTGGCTTGCCAAGGGAGCTAGGCTAAGGGAGGTTATTCATCAAAGCTAGGCCATGAGTTGTCTCTCCCTCATGGTGGCCGGTCATGGTTAGTGATTTGGCAATGCTTGAGCTAGCCAAGAGAGCATAGCTAGGAGAGTTGCTCACCAAAGCTAGGCCATGATGTGTTGTCTCCTTGTTATGGCCGGTCATGGTGATGAGTTGTGCAAGCCTTGGCTCTCCAAAGGAGCAAGGTTAGGAGGGTGGCTCATCCAAGCTAGAAGCATGAGGTGTCTCACCCTCATGTGGCCGGCCATTGAGTGCCAAATGGGACAACTTTGCTAATTGAATCATAAAACATAATCAACCAAGCAAAATCAAAGTGCTTAGTCACTAAACTTAAGGTATGATTTGTCAATTTTTAATGACACTTAAATTTCTCCATTTTGCATAATACTCCTTAAAAACAAATTTTCTTGCTCATAAGACCATGATGTGGCCGGTTCCTAGAGTGTCCACATGGAAGAATAGGATTGGTCCAAATTAGAAAATTTTTTTTTTTCCAATCCAACTTATTTTCTTGTTTTTCCAACTAGGTTAACCAAACTTGAAATTGATCATTGGCTTAGTTGAACTAGGAAACTTAACTAGAAAAATCCATAGTTCCATAAATTTATATATTTGCTTATAAGTCCATAATTTTCTCAAAATTGCACATTGGCCCCTAAAGGCAAAATATTTGCACTTTAGTCCCTCTAAGGTGGCCCGTTAAGGTGAAGTTTCTAAACATCCCATTTCTTGCTTAATCATTCCTTAAAAGACTTCTCAACTTCTAAAAATTCAAAATCATGAACTTTTCTTAAATTTGCATATTGACCCCTAAAAAAATAAAATATTTACAATTTGGTTCCTGTAAGGTGACCAATCATGGCAATGACACTTGTCATCTAAGGTGTCGTCCTAAATGGCCTTATTTGGCTTATCTCCTAAATGTTGTCCATTTTCATACTAACATAGATACTTAAATACTGTTTTCAACTGTTAACAGTATAATCGTACTGGACCATTGTCCAAAATTTATCTGAACTGCATATAGGATTTTCTTAAGCTATAAACTATCACATAGAATCATAAATCATAATTTACCCTTTTAACAAAGGGTCTTAAACTTGCTTAAATAAATTATCGAATCTTTTAACCAAAGATTCAACAACTTTTCTTAGAAAACATATCATACATATCACATAAACAGACTTTGTTTCTTAATGAAAGAAATCATAAGTTTACAAACAGGTTGGTCATTACAGCAACAACAGGTTACTTCCTGCTTTTCAAAAAGGACGTAAGATAAGGGTCATCTTATCTTACCATAAATCATTACATTCAATGCTGGTATCCTTAACCAGCATTCAATAATAATCCTAGTTATATGTCCCCTACACACACTCATGATAATTTATTTGGTTGCTAAGTGTAACCCTAAACAGTATCTTGTTTGATGTGTTAATGAACTTTGGGTTCAAGACCCAATCATACGTAGTATCTTATTAGGTTACTATTAGTAACCCTAGGTGTAAGCCCAGGCCATATTTGGATCAAACCCTATTGGGTTACTAAGACCCAATTTTTAAAGCTATGTCCTACTAGGTTATTATTGGTAACCATGGGCTTTAGGCCCAACCCAGTAAGTTGGGTATGCTACCCGGTTACTGTTGATCATTATATTGTTACCATGTTTTCAAGATATTTTTTGGCCTAATTATTTATTTTTTCCCTTTTCTTGATAAAACATAGTATTTGTTGTCTAACTTTCCTTGTATAAAAATCCTTGTGCGAACCATAATTTTTTTCTTACGTAAGGGCAATAAACTTGTCAAATTTTGAAAGCTATCCTTGAAAATAGTTTCATGCGCCAGTTATTAGTGTATGTGCAGGAATTTCCTTTTCCTGTACTGCTTTTGAAAATCCTGTGCAGGAATTTCCTGTTTCCTGCACAGTTTTTAGACTTCAGTTTTATCTAAAAATTTGTTTGGATTATGAAAAAGTTTTCTTTACAAAAGTTTTAGATCTTGGAAAACCCTACAACTTTTGTTCTTTTCTCTAAACCCAGTTCTATCTTTAACCTACTCATTTTCCTTGTTGAACCTACATGGCCGTGCACAGGGTCTGGGCATGACCAGGCTCGGGTTTTTGTAACAACAGAGGCTATTGGAGCCTTATTTTTAAAAACCGTTCATGCTACCCCTTAGGATTTTCCATTTTCAACAACTTTTCAGTTTTAACTTTCCTCAAATTCGGCCTCTAAAGGCCTCAAAATCCAGTTTTCAGATTACTGCCCATTCTTGATCCGAGACTGGCAGTTTTCATCTTAATTGTTTATTACGTAAAATTACGCATACACTACCTCAAACAGTTAAAACCATGAGCCTACATCAAGCATGCAGTATGTTTCCTAACGTTTCCATTGCCATGCATACATTTTCATTCATAAAATCATTCATGCAAGCTCATGTGGTATTCCATACCAAATTAGGGTTTTAGGGTTAAATTCTAACCCTCCTTGCATCGTACATCAAAATCAACATAATCAATCACACCATACATCTTCTTGAGTGTGTGGGGACATACTACAAACACATACTAGGCATTCATACATACCATACATACTCTAACACATAACATCATGAACATACATCAACCCATAAATCAAAACCACTAAACCCTAATCAAGCACAAGTCTAAGCAAATCTAAGCTACTTCATGAAAAGTAAAATGAGCTTATGCTCTTACATACCCACATGAAATACACATAAATCTTGAATCAAAACTTAATTGAAGAACTAGAGGGTGAAGAGGATTACCTCTAGATCTTGAGTGGTGAATCTACTCCTCGGATTGGAAAATTTTCTTCCTCACCTAACCTACACACAATCCGGCCACTAACCTCTTTTTTTTCTCTTTGGGTTATGCTCCTAGGGGGAGAGGGAGAGAGTTGAGTTGAAAATGAGCCAGAGTTTTGGGGTGGAACTAAAAAAAAATGCTCCAAACCCCCCCCCCCCCAATCATCACCTATTTACAGGTGAAAACTACATAATTTTCACAATTATTTTGATTTCAAAAATTCCTCTTGAATTTACATATTTGCCCTTAAAAACAAATGTTTTCCTTCCATATCCTAGGATGGCGGGCCATATGGCTGAAAATTGGGGCTAAATTACTTCATAATTATCCATATCCCCTATTTTTCAAAAATCCCAAAATTATGGATTTATCTTTTCTTACTTGGCCTCCAAGTAATGCCTTGCTTATCTCACCAATCTTACCTCACTAAGCTTACCTCACTTTTCTTAAAATTGCACTTTGGCCCCTAAGGACAAAGTATTTGCACTTTAGCCCCTGTGAGGTGGCCAGCTAGGGTAGAGCCACTTGGCTTCCAGTTCATGCATAATTATCCATTTGATTCCAAAAATCCCTTAACATAATTATGCAGTCCATTTCCTTACTAACTCAGATAATGTTAATACTATTCTTTTTTTACTAAAAACAGTACCGTCATACTAGACTACAGTCCATAATTTATCTACACTTAACTGGGCTGCATATAAATTTTTCTTATGACTTATAGCTACTTAGCCCTTATCGTCTTAAATAATGTGCTTGATTTTTCTAGAGTGGTTTCGGTCCTTATTCTTACTATTTCATCTGTGATGACGGTTTTTCACATTATAATTTCCATACTACTTGCTATACTACAGTACTGTCATAATCATACCTTGAATCATTCTGATCAAACTTTGACCGGAATAAAATCATAAATTCTTATTTTGTCTTTTTTTTTCTTCTTAAAAGGCCTCATTCTTGTCCTAATAAACTTATTATTGAGTCTCATAATTAATTAAATGAGAACTCAAACATATACTAATAAAATTATGAATTTCACATTGATATTCATAATTTTTCATGAAACATCACATAAACATGTAGCACAGACTTAAATTTCTTTACATACAAGGAAATCATGAGTCCGTAAAAATTTCGGTTATTACAGTTTGTCAATTTGCCAAGCCAGCTACAACTATAGCATCATGCCTCAAATTTGTGTGAAAGGAAAAGCATCGTCTTCTTGCTCCTCTAGCCTCCGTTTTGTTGATAAAAAATTTGTGAATGAGGCAGCCAAGGCCAAATTCGGGAAATTCATAGAGAAAAATAAGTCCATAATTGTGGAGAGGGGTTTAAGGCCTCCCAAATTTGACATCGAAGGCGACATCGCAAACAACATCGTCCAGCGACAATGGCAAAACCTCACCGACATGTAAGACTCAGCAGTCGCAACAGTTGTGAGGGAATTCTATGCCAATGGGTATTATCAGCGAGACAATGATGAAGTTTGTATGCGGGGAACGATGGTATCCTTCACCCCGAAAGTAATAAATAGGTACTTTGACATAGGGACGGTCGAAGATGATGAATATGCTACGTTCTTTGAAGAAGGAGGGGATTATGACCCCATTATCAGAGAGATGTGTATTCCAGGTACCGAATGGACCTCAAAGATGGGATTGGGAGCCGTTCTCATGTAAAATGGATAGGTGATCGCTTATGCTTCACGACAGCTTAAGGATCATGAGAAGAACTATCCGACGCATGATTTGGAACTTGCGGCGGTAGTATTTGCGCTCAAAATCTGGAGACACTACCTTTACGGTATTAAGTGTGAAGTTTACACGGATCATCAGAGCTTGAAGTATATCTTCACACAAAAAGAGCTTAACATGAGGCAAAGAAGATGGCTCGAATTGGTGAAGGATTATGACATAGACATCCGTTACCATCCAGGGAAGGCTAACAAAGTAGCCGATGCCCTTAGTCGGAAGTCGTCTTCCTCATTGATGTCCATACAGTCGTTGGTCGAACCTCTTCAGAAGGAGCTAGTGGAAGCTGGAATAGAGCTTATCACGGGAAGTTTAGCTGCCCTAACCTTCCAACCTACCATTTTGGATGGCATGAAGGAGTGACAAGAAGGAGATACCTCGCTGCTCAGAACAAGGAACGAGGTCTTGGAAGAAAAGGAGTCGAACTTCAACATATCAGATGAGGGCATACTCTATCGAAAAAATAGATTATGCATCCCTAACGAGGACAGGTTGAAGGAGCAAATCATGAAGGAGGCTCATGAGACTCCATATTCCGTCCACCCAGGAGCCACAAAGATGTATCAAGACTTGAAGGAAAGTTTTTGGTGGGCCAGAATAAAGAATGACGTTGCTACATTCGTCAGTAAATGCCTTACATGTCAAAGGGTGAAGGCAGAACACCAACGTCCAGGAGGAGAATTGCAGAAAATTTCCATCCCAGAATGGAAATGGGACCAAGTGACCATGGACTTTGTAGTTGGTCTACCCCGAACTCCTAGTGGTAATGATGCTATATGGGTGATTGTTGATCGTTTGACGAAAGCTGCCCACTTCATCGCTATTAAGCTTAGCTTTTCAGTAGAGCAGCTGGCAGAACTATACGTTGCGTAGATCGTTCGCTACCATGGGATTCCAAAGACGATCATCTCTGATCATGATGGTCGTTTCACTTCTAAAATTTGGAGGAGTGTACATCAAGCCATGGGAACGAAGCTTACTTTTAGTACGACTTTTCACCCTCAAATAGATGGACAATCAGAAAGGACCATTCAGACCCTAGAAGACATGTTGCGAGCGTGTGTGATGGATTTCAAAGGAACTTGGGATAAGAAGCTTCCTTTGATTGAGTTCTCGTACAACAACAGTTTCCAAGCTTCAATTGGAATGGCTCCTTATGAAGCCCTGTACGGGAGAAGGTGTAGATCTCTAGTCCATTGGTACGAAACAAGAGAAAAGGAACTTGTGTCCACAGATTTTATTCGAAAAACCACTGAGGCCGTGAAACTTATACGCCGACGGATGGAAACTGCATTTAGTCGACAAAAGAGCTATGCCGACAAACGCAGAAGGCCTCTAGAATTCCAAATAGGAGACTTGGTTTTCCTCAAAGTTGTTCCATTCAAGGGAGTTATGAGATTCGGAAAGAAGGGGAAATTAAGTCCAAGATACATAGGGCCATTCGAAATACTGGAAAGAGTTGGTAATGTGGCCTATAAGTTGGCTTTGCCCCAAGAATTAGCATATGTACACAACGTATTTCATGTATCGATGCTAAAGAAGTACATCCCGGATCCATCACATGTATTGGACCATGAACCAATTAAGGTTCACGAGGATCTGACGTATGAGGAAAAACCGGTTCGAATCTTGACACGAGAAGGGAACGTGCTCAGGAACAAGGTTATACCTTTAGTTAAGGTCCTATGGTGAAATCATGAGATTAAGGAGGCTACATGGTAACGCGAGGAGGATATAAAGAAAAGCTACCCCGAATTGTTCTGATTTTCTAGGACGAAAATTCTTTAAGGAGGGTAGATTGTAATATCCAAAAATTTTCACGAACTCATGATTTTCTTGTATATAAGAAATCTAAAGTTTGTACTATATGTTTATGTGCAACTGTATGAAAATTATGAATACCAATACAAAATTCATAATTTTATCAGTATAGGGTTGAGTTCTCGGTAAATTAATTACGAGACTCCATAATAGGCCTTTTAAGGAAAAAGGCATAACGGAATTTCATGAATTTATAATGGTCAAAGTTTGACCAAAAAGTCAAAGTTTGACCAGAATAAGTCAAAGGTTGACCAGAGTAAGACGGTACTGTGTTATGATAAGCAGTATGGGAAATATACTGTGAAAACCGTCTTTACAGGCAAGATAGTATAATTAAGTTTTAAAATCACCATAGAAAAATCAAGCACCTAAAATAGGATATTAAGGGCCAAAGGACTTTAAATAAAAAGAAAAATTTTATATAGTCCAACTATACACAGATAAATTTTGGACTGCAATTCAGTATAACAGTACTGAATTGTACTGTGTATTAGTGAGCACAGTACTAGAAATATCTGTGTTGGTTTTAAAGTGGACTGCTTTTTAAGGAAAAAGGCAAACAAGCCTTAATTGTGCTTACCTCATCACCTTTTGGATTTATGACATCATTAAGGTTTTAAATAAAAAAATATTAAATTAGAAAATCTTGGACTATTCTAGATGATGAGGTGGCCGGCCATTTAGGGGTCAAAATAGAATTAATTTTGCTCTATGGATTTATGAGCAAATGTTGAACAAAAAATTTTTTTTTGCAAAAAGGTCCCATTTCATCTATAAATAGGCTCATGGGGGGATCAGTTTTGGCTGATAAAAAATTCAGAAAAAAGCAGCCTAATTCTGCCCATTTTCCCTCTCCAAAAATCTGCAATCTCAAGTGGGTGATTGAGTGAAGAAAAAAAATTGAGAAACTTAGGGGTTTTGATGTTTGTAGTCTTCGGTTTCCCCTAGCAAGTTCAAGCAAAAATTTTGGCAGTTTTTGCGCCCAATTTTGGGGCCAACAGCCGGCTGCCAAGGGGGGGTGAGTGAGTGAGAAAATTTGGATTTAAGAGTGCTTAGTTTAGGTGTAAGCAGCCACCAAGAATCAGCCAATTTTGGTGCCAATTGGTGCAACAAAACCGGCCTTGGGTGGTGTCCTAGGAGGAAAATTTTTGTGACCAAACCCTAGCCTCAATTTCTTCAATAAATCAAGGTAAACCATTCTAGACCTTAATCTCTTTCAATTAAGCATTCAATTTGAAATTTACATGTATTTCAAGTTGAAATTGTAAGAGCATAAGCTCAATTTATTTTGTGCCCAAAGTTAGAAATCTAGGGTTGTGCTTGATCTAGAATTAGGGGTGGTTTGATTTTTATGTGCATGCTTGCTTTAATTTTCTTAATTTGCATACTAAATACTAGTTTATTATATATCCCCAATCTTCCCTAGTGTTCGTGAATGATAATTTTGTGCTTGGTAGCTAGAATTTAATTAGTATGCTTGCTAGGTTTTGTGCAACCAAAATCATGCAACTTAGTTGATCCAATATCAATTAGGTTTGCATGGTGATGTTAGAAATTGTGATTAAAGAAAATTTACGATAGAAAACCACTGCATGTGTGTATTAGAGCTCCCGCGGTGGCTGGTTGGGCTAGATTCCACGTCAAGGACGTAAAACGAACTCTAAACCGAAAAACTGCCAGGTTCGGGTGGATCCTGACCAGTTTTATGGAAAGCCGATTTTGAGGCCTTTAGAGGCCGAATTTGGATAAACTTAAAACAAAAGTTCCTCAGAACAGTTTTTCCTAGGGGGCAACGCGGACGGATTTGCAAAATGAGGCTCCAATGGCCTCCGTTTTTACGAAAATCCGAGGCTGATCTGCCCAGACCTAGTCTACACGTCTAGTAAGTTTCAAATTAAAACTGACAAGAATCCAAGCAGAACTGGGTTTTTCTTAAAACACGAAAGTTTTAGAATTTTTCAAGAGCAAGAACTTTCGTGAAGACAATTTTTTCAAATTCAATCTGGATTTTTAAATACAACCTGAATTATAAAAACTGTGCATAGAGCAAGAAATTCCTGCACAGGATTTTCTAAAACAATGCAGAAAAACTGTATTTTTGCACCAACACTCCTGTTTTGACTATAAAAACTGTTCCAAAGGCAGTTTTCAGTCTTTAATGATTTTTATAAAGTCACACTTTGAAAACCGCGAATTTTCAAGTTAAACAAAAGATTGTTGTCAAATTTTCCAAATTTGGATTTTAAAAGCCAAAGTATAGTAACAAGAGGTTGACGGATAGTAACCGGGAAGGATACCCAAGTTACTAAAGCTTAGGCCGATAATAGGAATAGTAACCTGATACTATTCATATATACATGGGTTTAATACCCAAGGTTAGCTCAGGTAACCTAACAAGTAAGGGATCGAGTTTGGCTAACCACAAACTCTAGGGTTACGATTAGTAACCTAGTAAATGATCAAAACATGTGTGGGGGACATATAACTAGAATGTTGGAAAGGTTACCAACATTTTTATAGGATCCTTATCCTATGTTTTTTTGTATGTAGCAGGAAGTAACCTGCAGTTGCGATCTGAGTTAAAGCAACAAAACTTGGAACATAGCATATCAGGCAAGTATCAAACCTCACCTACAGTATGAGAATAGTAAATACTATTTTCAAATATGTTATGTTAAGCTATGCTATTTACACTATATTTTCAAGTATACATGCTATGTTATATTATGATAGGTGATGCCATGCGATGATATGTAAGATATGCTATGACATGTTATGCCATGTTTTCAAAAATGTCATGGTTTCAAAAATGCCACGTTTACAAAAATGTCATAGTTTTAAAAATGTCATGTTTTCAAGAATGCTATGTTATGGCAAGTGTTAAGTATGATATGACATAGTGACATCATGAGTCATGTTCACTAATGTTAAATCACATGGTAAGATAAATCAAGTAAGGTGTCGTACTAACCTCCCGTGATCGTGGAGGCTACATGTTTCAGTTGTGACATTTACCTTCCGTGATCGTGAAGGGTCAAGTTACAATTCCTAGAACTGTTAGGGCCTTGCAACCCCTAGCTTTGTCTGGAGGCTGCGCGCTTTTGGTATGGACACTATGGGCCCACAGATTGAGACAAGATAATAAATTAAAGATTGAGTCTATAATGAAGCATAAGACATTCAATCAATCATAAATGGTTCATGCATAAGTTACATGATGATTGGCATGTTTCTAAAATGTTTGAAATATTTTGTGAGATTATGTTTATACTTGCTAAGCGAAAGCTCACTCTTATATTCCATACTGTAGGCAAGATGCCTGCAGCTTAAGTGGTGGGCTATGCGGACGATGCGACGGGTGAAGGGCGGTGTGGGATACCACTACGCAAAATTTTCCGCAACCGCTTTTGAGTTAAAATATATATATTTCAAAAGTATATTATGTTATGTAGTATGTATGAAGTTTGAAGACTTGAGATTATACTTTCAGAATAGTATATATGCATGACAAGTTTTTCTCTACAAGATAACTTATGTGAATATGTTTTAAAAAAAAAAAAATTCTCAAATTTTCAAAAAAAGAACATGTCGACCTGGCTTGGGAATTCAGGGCGTCACAACCATCCCCCCCCCGCACACACCGCGAAGAAGCCGGTCCATCATCCGCACCAGATATGACCCATGTTATCCCTTCTATCGAGGATGTTTATAGGATGGCTGTCCAACAAGGCCAAAATCTAGTAGAACTGCAGGGCAGACTCAATCAACTGGACCGCATCCTCCATGAGGTCCTAGATCTAGTTAAGGATATGCAACAGCGTGACATCATGAGGATCCATTATAAGTTGCAGTTCCATCAGTATTTGGGTTCTCAAGATCTTCCTAACTTGTCCACCGCGATGCCTCCCGCCTATCCTGATTACCTCCTCCGGCCTTACCATCCTCCACCACCACCACCAGAAACTCACGAGGGTAGTGATGACAATGAGGGGATGTAACTTCATCCCCGAGGTATGTATCCTTGTGCTTTTATTCGGTCCAACATTGAGGACAATGTTGTCTATAAGTTTGGAGGGAATAAACATTTGTTTTTCGGCTCTTTCATATGCTTTCTCTAATCATCTCATGTGTTTTTTTTTTTAGGAATAGTTAAATTTAGTTTAGTGTTTTCTTGCGTAGTCACATTTTGTTGATTGAAAAAACAAAAAACAAAAAAACTTTTTGTGTGAGTTTTTGTTGGAAAAAGATGACCATGAATCGATAATAGTGACAACTACAAATTATTATCTTGAGGTCGTTTGTAACGTCTTTCAATTGTGGTTTCTGTGTGCTTGACACTCACACTAGTTAGAGACACTTTTGACTCTTAATCACTTGAGAACCAAAGTCTTAGCCACTCACTCTTTCAAATAACTAGAGAACATTTATGCAATTAGCTAGGTTCATGGTCTATCAAGAGCTCTAGAACCCAATTTGGTGAAACTCAAGGCGAAATCCTAAGTTAGGTAGCATGGAGAAATGATTTAGGCAAAGTTTTTTTTTTTTTTTTTTTTGGGACCGTTTGAGCTGTTCTAGCCAACCTTTCGGAAATCATCCCTTGTTGTCCCCTTTTTAGCCTTTAAGCCAATTTCTTCTTCACCCACACTTGTATAACCTAACCAATCAAAGAATTCACCAAACACTTAACCCATCACTTTAGGCACGAAATGCATTCTTCATTATATTCGAGTGTATTGTGGTTAACATGAGCTTCGGATTGGGGTTTGGATCATTCTTTGCTGGTTGTATTGTTTCTATTTTCGTTGTTACTTAAAAAAAAAAAAAAAAAAACCCAGTATTCATGTAAATAAATAAGTTTAGGGGTTAAAAAAAAAGTAGTTAAGTGTAATACCCAACGTTTTATGAAATTACTATTTCCTTTTTAAGGAATTTAAGATGTACTATGTAAGTACATATGAAATGCCTGATCTGATTTTATCAAATTTTGTGTGAGTTCTTATAGCTTTATAAGACTCAATAATAGATTGCTTAGTCAAGCATAAGACCTTTTGAGTAAAAAGGTAGAATGAAATTTATGATTTTATGTTGCTCAAAGTTTGACCAAGAAAAGTCAAAAAGTATGAATATGACGGTACTGTAGTATAGCAAGCAGTATAGGAATTATGCTGTGAAAAATCGTCATCATAGATAAAATAGTAAGAATAAGGTTCAAGACCATTATAGAAAAATCAAGCACATTATTTAGAACAATAAGGGCTAAGTAGCTTTAAGTTATAAGAAAAGTTTTTATACAGTCCAATAAAACGCAGATAAATTCTAGACTGCAGTTCAGAAAGACAGTACTGTTATCAGTAAAAATAGTATTTGTAATATATGTGTTAGTATGAAAATGGACTGCATTCAAGATGGAAAGCCAAACAAGGCCCAAAAGGGGGGACACCTCATCAATGGATAAATACATGAATTATTGGATTTTTAGAAAATTGGGAAAAAATAAGGTGACTTGACTTCCAAGGCACTAGCATGGCCGGCCACCTCATGGTCCTTTGGGCAAATATTTTGCTCATAAGGGCTAATATGTAATTTTGAGAATAAAAATAAATCCCAAAAAGAAATTAATTTTCACCTATAAATAGGTGATGGGGGGAGGAACTTTTTGGCTCATTTTGTGTCACCTTACCAAAACTCTTGCAAATTTTCTCCTCACCCTTAGCAGCCGAAACTCAAGAGAGAAAAAGAGAGAGAGAGAGAGAGAGAGAGAGGAGCCAAGGTTCGGATTTGGTGGAGGAACCAAGTGGGAGAGAAACTTAACTTAAGGCCTAGAACCAAATCTCCAAGCTTGAAGGTATTTTTTTTTTTAAAACCTTTAAGCTATTCAATTGAGTGATTGGTTCAAGAATTATGTGTATTTTATGCGGGTATGTAAGAGCATAAGCTCATTGTATTAGCTTAGATTTGTGCTTGATTAGGGTTAATGGTCTTGATTTATGGTTATGTGTATGTTTATGATTTCAATTGCTAGAGTATGTATGGTATGTATGAATGCCTAGCAAATGTTTGTAATATGTCCCCACACACTCAAGAAGATGTAGAGTGTGATTGATCATGTTGTAATTTATGTATGATGCTAGAAGGGTTATGAAAAACCCTAAAAACCCTAATTGGTAATAATTTGCCATATGGGTTTGTATGTATGATTTTATGAATGAGAATGAATGTATGGCAATAAAAACAGTAAGAAATGTGCTGCATGCTTGATTTAGGCTCACGATTTTAACCATTCGAGGTAGTGTGCGCGTAAAATTACGTAAGAAACAATTAAATTGGAAACTGCCAGTCTCGGGTCAAGACTGGGCAGTAATCTGGAAACATGATTTTGAGGCCTTTAGAGGCCGAATTTGAGAAAAGTTAAAACTTCGAAGTAATAGCAAATGGAATATCCTAGGGAACAGCAAAGACAGTTTTTAAAAATAAGGCTCTAAATGCCTCTGTTTTTATTAAAATCCGAACCTTGTCATGCCCAGACCCTGTGCACGACCAGGCAGGTTCAACAGGGAAAAAGAAAATGTTAGAGGCCGAACTGGGTTCTGAGTAAAGAACGAAAGTTGTAGGATTTTTCAAGGTCTAAAACTTTTTTGAAGAAAATTTTTTGAATTCAAAACGGATTTGAAGATATAACTGGACCTTGAAAACTATGCAGGAAACAAGAAAAATTCTTGCACAGGATTTGTAAAACAATACAGGAACAGGAAATTCCTGTACATACACTGATAGTTAAATTAATGGGACTATTTTTAGTGAACTTCCCAGACTTAGACAATTTTATAAAATTAGTTTATTAAATGGTTAATTAAACCAAGTTTAGTAAGGAAAATGAAATAATTGAATTGGGCCAAGTAATAGGGTAACCATAAGTAAGACATATGGTCTTTGGATTGGTTACTAATATTATTTGGGCCAAAATTATTCTAAGACATAAGTAACAAGATGATGACCATAAGTAACCTGATAGGTTACCAATTTATTGGGTTGGGCCTAAAGCCCAAGGTTACAAATAGTAACCTAATAAGTCAAATTTTAAAAGTTGGGCCTTAGTAACCCAATAGGATTTTATTCAACATAACTTGGGCATACCCCAAGGGTTACCCGAGATAACCTAGTAAGATACTGTTTATGTTGGTTGAGACATAAACTCTAGGGTTACAATTAGTAACCAAGTAAATTATGATAAGTGTTTGTGTGAGGGGACATATTACTAGGTTACTCATGAATGTTGGTTAGGATACCAACATTTTATGATTATGATTTATGATAAGCTAGAAAGATCCTTACCCTACGTCCTTTCTGAAAAGCAAGAAGTAACCTGCAGTTGTGACCTAAATTGGAGCAACAAAATATAGGACGTAGCACAACAAGTAAGTACAACTCTGCCTACAGCATAGGCTCTTGTTTTGCTACTTGTATGATTTGTTTAAATATTATGTATTTATGTGATGCATATGACTTATGATTTATGATGTGACATCACGAAGCATGTTCACTAATTCATATGATAAGATTAAGACCAAGTTTCAAGTATGAAACAGTTTATGAGATATGTTTTAAGATGAGAACAAGTTATAAAGATAAGTTTCAAGTATGTTGGCAAGCAAGTTGCTTTGTGTCGTATCGACCCGTTCGTAGGTCGGGTTTGGTCCATGGTTTGCGTTGGACATAAACTGGCCATCCCAACCACTCCATGGCTGCACGCCACGGTACGTACACTTATGTTAAGTAAGGGGCCCAAAAAGATATGCTAACTAAGAAAGCATAATGAAGCATAATTGACTCATGCATTGCTTTATTAAATTATGTTTTGCGGATTCATAGTTGTACTTACTGAGTGAAAGCTGACAACTTACGTCTATGCTGTAGGTATGCAACCTGTTAGCAATCCTTGATACAAGGCGGTGGAGCTTGGCACGGCAAGTTGTGAAACGTGGGACGGAGACCGCTACGTCTTTCGTCATATTATGTTATTAATTATGAACTATGTTGTATGTAAGTTGACAATTCAGTATTGAAGTATGTATGTTTGTATGTATATGCATGTAAGTATGTGATGGGATAGATTTTAGTTTCAAGTTGTTTTTAAAAAAAATATTCCATATTTCCGCTAAGGTAAATAAGTAATTATGTTATATTATGTACGGATTGGCGTGCCTACCCAAACGAGTCTATGGGGCATTATTATAGGAGATTCTAAGAGGCGATGTTACCTCACATTCCGCGAGATTTAGGTGATCCGGAGCTACAGGCACTGTACCTTCTGAGGGAAGGGTTACCTTCCGACATTAGGACATTTGTTCCGGCACCGATGGCAGGGATGACAGTGGAGAACATGCTAAATGATATCATGGAGGCTGAAATAATAGCCCATATGCTACAAGTAGATGCTTTAGTGGACGACATCATAGAGGTGCCTGCCGATGATGCGGGTATTCCCGAGTCACTATTTGAGGGAGGTCCATTTTTACCCGAGGACCCTATTTCCGCTATTCCACTGCAAGAGATCCCGCCACAGGAGGCGGAAGCCGACACGGAAGGGAACGAGGTGGACCCTGCAGATTTCATGGCTGCACCCAAGGATCGACCCGAGCACCCTCCAGTGATCATCATCGACAGTGATGATGATGAAGAAGACATCGAGGAGGAGGTTGAAGAACAATGGGAAGAGAAAGAACAAGGAGTATGGGAAAAGGAAATAAAAGACTTTGAGGATGATCCGAAGGAGATTCTATTCGATGATGGAGATTGGGACGTAGACTCCGACGCTTCCTCTGTGGTTATGATCAAGCAGATAGATTAGGCATAGGATATACTTTTATTATTTTATTCTTTTTGACCTTAGGGTTGTACATATGTATGATGGTAAAGTGGTAGCCACTTCCATCTTAATCTTGACCATGTATGTATAGTAAGTACAATGTAATAGGCATGTACATATTACTATGTAAATGTGATGTACTTTTTGTAAGTATACAAAAAGACAAGTTCAAGTATGAGATGTATATGATAATGTTATGATATGATGTTCAAGAATTATGTATGACAAGTTTATGATAAAGGTATGATATGACACGATAATGTTATGTTATGACATGATAAGTATGATGGTATTATGACATGATAAGTATGACAAGTATTATGGTATGATGTTTTAAGGTATGATATGATAAGTTAGGAATGAAAGAAAAGATATTATAAGTATGATAGTATCTTTTCTTAAATAGGAAGTAGAAGATGGTACGTACCCGTACTAGAACCAATCAGAATCCGCAAGAGCCGGATCTTGCCAATATAGTAGCTACTTTGCAACGGCAGTTGCAAGAACAGCAAGAGGAGATGAATCAGCTTCGTGAGCAGATAGCTTGTATGAATCAAATACCCCCTGTAGCACCTCAGGTACCCCCTGTAGCGGCTCCGGTACCGGAAGTTCACCAAGAGGTTCCACGGGATGCTGAAGTCCCGTTAGCACCTGCTGAGATATAAGTGAACCCGCCTTTAGTTCGGGAAGACTTGTTGTATGAACAGTTTAGGTGGATGAAGGTGCCTGAATTTGAGGTACCTACGGACCCTATAGCAGCCGATAATTGGTTGATTGATATCCAAGTAATTTTGGATTTCATGAGACTTACGGAGCAAGAAAAAGTTCTCTGTGCTTCCTTCGCACTTAAGAAGGATGCAAGGCATTGGTGGATAACTGTGTAGATGCGCAGAGACGTTACGATAATGAGTTGGCAGGATTTCATGGCTGAATTCAGAACAATGTACTATAATAGAGAAATCCTAGCAGCTCAACAAGACGAGTTCACCAGTATGAAAAAGGGAACGATGACGGTACTAGAGGCTGTTAAGAAATTTGAAAAGCTAGCCCGTGTATGTCCGGAACTAGTACCAAATGAAACCGAAAAGGTAAGGAGGATGATGAAAATGTTCCGAACAGATATTGTCAAGCAGGTTAGTGCTGGCAGTAGCCCTCCAACCCTGGTATCCGATTGTATAAGTTGGGCCATAAGAGCTGAATACTGGATTAACTAGGATAAGGAAGCAAGGGCTCAATATTTTAAGACTAAGAAGGAAGAAAAGGCCATGGCAAAGCAGCCGCAACCCCGACAGAATTCAGAGTCGTACTTAAAGGGGCAGACCAATAACCCTAATCAAGGTTCCAAACAGTTCGGGAGGAACAAAAGGAAAGGGAATGTTGTGAATCAGGGTCAACAAAGAAATTACCCTCAAAAGAGGAACAACAGAGGAAAAGAGGGTAATAACAATGACTATCCCGTATGTGCTCAATGTGGAAAGAAGTACTTGGGAGTATGTAGATCGGGATCGAATGCTTGCTACCTTTGTGGCAAAAAAGGCCACTATGCAAGAAATTGCACCCTGAATAGCCAGAATCAAAACCCTTAGTTTCCAAGCAGGAATCCAGGCAGTCAGCTGCACGCAGCCCAAGTAAAGATCGAAGGCCCTTCTATCACGCAAGGAAGGCTAGAGGCTCCTGAACCCCAGACGAGGATTTATGCCTACACCAAAGGAAATGCCGAAGCTGGAACTTCACACGTGGTAACAGGTCAGATCTCTGTCGTCACTTATGATGTTATTGCCCTATTTGATTCTAGTGCTACCCATTCATATGTCTCGATGAAGTTTGTCCAGAAATTAGGACGAGGAGTTGGTAGTCTAGAGCAACCTATTAAAATAACTCTTTCGTCGGGAGAGAATTTTCTGTCTGACTACTGAATACGAGGCATTCCAATAGTCATTTGTGGCAGAGAATTGTATGTGGATCTTGTTGTGATCAAGCTTCAAGATTTCGATGCTATCTTAGGTATGGATTTCCTAAGTAATTACAATGCTAAGATTGATTGTCGAAAGCGTTGTATTATATTTAGTCCATATGGCGAGGAAGAGTTCAATTTTTACGGCCATTCTCGGAGCTCAGCGACTAAGCTAGTCTCGGCAATCAAAGCTTGGAAGATGTTAGCTAATGGATGCTAAGGATATTTAGCTAACATGGTGGACAAAGATCAAGAGGTGGAGCTAACACCAGAAAATGTTCCCATTATAAGGGAATACGTGGATGTCTTTCCAAAAGACTTACCCGGAGTTCCGCCGGAGCGGGAAATTTCCTTCGAGATAGAATTGTTGCCGGGAACTGCACCCGTATCGAAAGCGCCCTACCATATGGCACCAGCCGAGCTTAGAGAACTTCAAGTGCAGTTACAAGAACTGCTTGACAAGGGATTCATCCGGCAAAGTCACTCTCCGTGGGGAGCGCCAGTTTTGTTTGTTAAGAAAAAGGATGGATCGTTGCGAATGTGCATCGATTATCATGAGCTGAATAAGGTTACAATCAAGAACAAGTATCCTCTCCTGAGAATTGATGATCTTTTTGATCAACTCAAGGGAGCTATAATATTTTCGAAAGTTGATCTGCGATCAGGATACCATCAGCTCAGGATTAAGGAGACAGATATTTTTAAGACGACTTTTAGAACACGAAATAGGCATTATGAGTTTTTAGTCATGTCGTATGGATTGACAAATGCCCCAACTGCTTTTATGGACCTTATGAACTCGGTGTTCAAGGAGTATCTTGATAAGTTTGTTATCGTCTTTATTGACGATATACTAATTTACTCAAGATCCAGGGAGGAGCACGAACAGCACCTTAGGTCGGTGTTGGAGACATTAAGAAGGAATCAACTTTATACCAAATTCACAAAGTGTGAATTTTGGTTAGATAAAGTTCATTTCTTAGGTCATGTGGTTTCAAAAGAAGGAATTTCTTCGATCCAGCTAAAGTAGAGACAGTTATTGAGTGGGCCGTACCAAGGAATGTCACGGAGATACGAAGTTTCCTTGGGTTAGCTGGATATTATCGACGTTTTGTGGAAGGATTCTCCAAGATAGTTGCCCCTCTTACTGCCCTTACTAAAAAGGGGAGGAAATCTGAATGGTCACAGAAGTGCGAAGAGGGATTCCAAGAGCTTAAGAAGAGACTTACAAGTGCACCAGTTTAATAATTCCTGATGTAGATAAAGGGAATTTTGTAATTTATAGTGACGCCTCCAAAATTGGACTTGGGGCTGTCTTGATGCAAAAAGGAAAGGTGGTTGCCTATGCCTCACGACAATTGAAAGATCATGAAAGGAACTATCCAACGCATGATTTAGAGCTCGCAGCGGTAGTTTTCGCATTAAAGATCTGGAGACACTATTTGTATAGGAATAGATGCGAAATCTATACCGACCATCAAAGTCTTAAGTATATCTTTACTTAGAAAGAGCTCAACATGAGGCAGCGAAAATGGTTAGAACTCGTAAAGGACTACGATTGTGAGATCCTTTACCACCCTAGAAAGGCAAACAGGGTAGCAGATGCTTTAAGTAGAAAATCAGCCGGTATGCTAATGTCTATAGGAACGCTGCCTAAACCACTTCAAAGAGAAATTTCTGACTTCAAAATGGAGACGATAACTGGAAAGTTGTCTGTTTTGACTCTTCAGTCTGATCTCCTAGTGTCCATCAAGATTTATCAAGGGAAGGATTCCTCTCTGCTAAAAACACAACTTTTTGGTGGAAAGAGTAAGGAATTCAAGACCTCTGCAGATGGGTTAATTTATTTCAAAGACAGGATTTGCGTTCCTGATTTTGAATTTCTTAAGAAACAGATTATGTCAGAAGCGCATATGACGCCATATTCGGTATATCCTGGAGCTTCCAAGATGTACAAGGATCTTAAGGAGAATTATTGGTGGCCAAAGATTAAGAACGAGATCGCAGAATACGTGTCAAAATGCCTAACTTGTCAGAAAGTTAAAGCAGAACACCGCCATTCAGGCGGAGATCTTCAGAAAATTGAGTTTCCTGAATGGAAATGGGAGCAAATTACGATGGCTTTCGTAGTAGGATTACCCAGGACTACAAGTGAGAATGATACGATTTGGGTTATTGTTGATAGATTAACCAAATCATCCCACTTTATTGCCATCAAAGCCACTTTTTCGGTAGAAAGGCTTGTCAAAATTTCTGTAGTTCAGATCGTTAAGCTACATAGAGTGCCAAAATCGATCATTTCGGATCATGATGGACGTTTCACCTCTCGATTTTGGACAATTTTTCACACCGCAATGGGGTCGATATTAAAGTTTAGTACAGCTTTTCACCCCCAAACTGATGGCCAGTCGGAACGAACAATCCAAACACTAAAAGACATGTTAAGATCATGTGTTTTGGACTTCAAAGGAAGCTAAGATCAGAAGCTGCCTTTGATCGAATTTTCTTATAATAATAGTTATCACGCCTCAATTGGTATGGCACCATTTGAAGCATTGTATGGAAAGAAATGTTGATCTCCTATCCATTGGCAGGAAGTTGGGCAGAAACAACTTCAAACCACGGATTTCATTAAGAAAACCTCTAAGGACATCAAGATGATCAAACAGAGACTCGACGTGGCTTTCAGTCGGCAGAAAAGTTATGCCGACAAACGTCGAAGACCCTTGGAGTTCCAAGTTGGAGATTCAGTTTTCATTAAGATTGCTCCTATGAAGGGAATAATGAGATTTGGTAAAAAGGGGAAGTTTAGCTCAAGATATACCGGACTATTTGAAATCCTTGAAATGATTGGAAAAGTAGCCTATAAGCTTGCCTTGCCACCAGAATTGGCTTCGGTACATGACGTTTTTCACGCTTCGATGTTAAACAAATACGTACCAGACCCTTCCCATGTGCTAAGTCAAGAACCAGTTGAAGTCCAAACTAACTTGACGTATGAAGAAAAGCCAGTCCGGATTTTGGACCGGGAAGAAAAAGTTTTAAGAAACAAAACCATTCCTATGGTTAAAGTGCTATAGCGAAATCATAAGGTTGAAGAAGCAATGAGGGAATTAGAAGATGATATGAGAAAGAACTACCCCGACTTGTTCTAATTTTCGAGGATGAAAATTTTTAAGGGGGGAAGATTTTAATACCCATCATTTTATGAAATTACTATTTCCTTTTTAAGGAATTTAAGATGTACTATGTAAGTACTTATGAAATGCATGATCTGATTTTATCATATTTTGTGTGAGTTCTTATAGCTTTATAAGACTCAATAATAGATTACTTAGTCAAGCATAAGATCTTTTGAGTAAAAAGGTAGAATGAAATTTATTATTTTATGTTGGTCAAAGTTTGACCAAGAAAAGTCAAAAGTATGAATATGACGGTACTGCAGTATAGCAAGCAGTATAGGAATTACACTGCAAAAAACCGTCATCACAGATAAAATAGTAAGAATAAGGTTCAAGATAATTATTGAAAAATCAAGCACATTATTTAGAACAATAAGGGCTAAATAGCTTTAAGTTATAAGAAAATTTTTCATACAGTCCAATAAAACGCAGATAAATTCAGGACTGCAGTTCAGTAAGACAGTACTGCTATTAGAAAAAAATAGTATTTGTAATATCTGTGTTAGTATGAAAATGGACTGCATTCAAGAAGGAAAGCCAAACAAGGCCCAAAAGGGGGGGGACACCGCGTCAATGGATAAATACAGGAATTATTGGATTTTTAGAAAATTGGGAAAAAATAAGGTGACTTGGCCTCCAAGGCACTAGCATGGCCGGCCACCACATGGTCCTTTGGGCAAATATTTTGCTCATAAGGGCTAATATGCAATTTTGAGAATAAAAATAAATCTGAAAAAAAAAATTAATTTTCACCTATAAATAGGTGATTGGGGGGGGGGGACTTTTTGGCTCATTTTGTGTCACCTTACTAAAACTCTTGCAAATTTTCTCGTCACCCTTAGCAGCCGAAACTCAAGAGAGAAAAAGAGAGAGAGAGAGAGAGAGAGAGAGAGGAGCCAAGGTTCGGATTTGGTGGAGGAACCAAGTGGGAGAGAAACTTAACTTAAGGCCTAGAACCAAATCTCCAAGCTTGAAGGTATTTTTTTTTTAAAACCTTTAAGCTATTCAATTGAGTGATTGGTTCAAGAATTATGTGTATTTTATGCGGGTATGTAAGAGCATAAGCTCATTGTATTAGCTTAGATTTGTGCTTGATTAGGGTTAATGGTCTTCATTTATGGTTATGTGTATGTTTTTTATTTCAATTGCTAGAGTATGTATGGTATGTATGAATGCCTAGCAAATATTTGTAATATGTCCCCACACACTCAAGAAGATGTAGAGTGTGACTGATCATGTTGTAATTTATGTATGATGCTAGAAGGGTTACGAAAAACCCTAAAAACCCTAATTGGTAATAATTTGCCATATGGGTTTGTATGTATGATTTTATGAATGAGAATGAATGTATGGCAATAAAAACAGTAAGAAATGTGCTGCATGCTTGATTTAGGCTCACGGTTTTAACCATTCGAGGTAGTGTGCACGTAAAATTACGTAAGAAACAATTAAATTGGAAACTGCCAGTCTCGGGTCAAGACTGGGCAATAATCTGGAAACATGATTTTGAGGCCTTTAGAGGTCGAATTTGAGAAAGGTTAAAACTGCAAAGTTGTAGAAAATGGAAATTCCCAGGAGCACCATGGACAGTTTTTAAAAATAAGGCTCCAAAGGCCTCTGTTTTTATTAAAATCCAAGCCGTGTCATGCCTAGACCCTGTGCACGGCCAGGCAGGTTCAACAGAGAAAAAGAAAATGTTATAGGCAGAACTGGGTTCTGAGTAAAGAATGAAAGTTGTAGAATTTTTCAAGATCTAAAACTTTGTTGAAGAAATTTTCAAATTCAAAACGGATTTGAAGATATAACTGGACCTTGAAAACTATGCAAGAAACAGGAAAAATTCTTGCACAGGATTTGTAAAACAATACAGGAATAGGCAATTCCTATACATACACTGATAGTTAAATTAATGGGACTATTTTTAGTAAACTTCCCCAGACTTAGACAGTTTTATAAAATTGGTTTATTAAATGGTTAATTAAACCAAGTTTAGTAAGGAAAATGAAATAATTGAATTGAGCCAAGTAATAGGGTAACCATAAGTAAGACATACGGTCTTTGGATTGGTTACTAATATGATTTGGGCCAAAGTTATTCTAAGACATAAGTAACAAGACGATGACCATAAGTAACCCGATATGTTACCAATTTATTGGGTTGGGCCTAAAGCCCAAGGTTACAAATAGTAACCTAATAAGTCAAATTTTAAAAGTTGGGCCTTAGTAACCCAATAGGATTTTATTCAAGATAACTTGGGCTTACCCCAAGGGTTACCTGAGGTAACCTAGTAAGATATTGTTTATGTTGGTTGAGACATAAACTCTAGGGTTACATTTAGTAACCAAGTAAATTATTATAAGTGTGTGAGTGAGGGGACATACTACTAAGGTTACTCACAAATGTTGGTTAGGATACCAACATTCTATGATTATGATTTATGATAAGCTAGGAAGATCCTTACCCTACGTCCTTTCTGAAAAGTTGGAAGTAACCTGCAGTTGTGACCTAAATTGGAGCAACAAAATATAGGACGTAGCACAACAAGTAAGTACAACTCCGCCTACAGCATAGGCTCTTGTTTTGCTACTTGTATGACTTGTTTAAATATTATGCAGTTATGCGATGCATATGACATGATTTATAATGTGACATCACGAAGCATATTCACTAATTCATATGATAAGATTAAGACCAAGTTTCAAGTATGAAACAGTTTATGAGATATGTTTTAAGATGAGAACAAGTTATAAAGATAAGTTTCAAGTATGTTGGCAAGCAAGTCGCATTGTGTCGTATCGACCCGTTCGTAGGTCGGGTTTGGTCCATGGTTTACGTTGGACATAAACTGGCCATCCCAACTACTCCATGGTTATGCGCCACGGTACGTACATTTATTTTAAGTAAAGGGCCTAAAAAGATATGCTAACTAAGAAAGCATAATGAAGCATAATTGGCTCATGCATTGCTTTATTAAATTATGTTTTGTTGATTCATAGTTGTACTTGATGAGCGAAAGCTCACGACTTATGTCTATGCTGTAGGTAAGCAACCTGTCAGCAATCCTTTATACAAGGCGGTGGAGCTTGGCGTGGCAAGTTGTGAAACGTGGGATGGAGACCGCTACGTCTTTCATCATATTATGTTATTAATTATGAACTATGTTGTATGTAAGTTGACAATTCAGTACTGAAGTACGTATGTATGTATGTATGTATGTATATGCATGTAAGTATGTGATGGGATAGATTTTAGTTTCAAGTTGTTTTAAAAGAAAAATATTCCATATTTCCGCTAAGGTAAATAAGTTAAGTAATTATGTTATATTATGTACGGTAACGGGCTACGTTAGACGGGTTGTTACATTAAGTTGTTTGCTTGTATATCATTTTTATGGAATGAAAGGGTGATTGATTAAGTTAATGCAAAATCGGGGATTTTGGGGTTTTCCATTGAATGTTTGTAAAGTCTATCTGTTATTGAAGGTGCAAGGCGTGCTTAGGGTGATTTGAGCTTAAAAATTTTCTTTTTAACCTACCCTTTACCTTAGCCTTACGTTACAAGCCGTTTAAAGTCCTATTGATGTCCAGTTTTACACTAACCTACATTAGTGGAGGGCAACACTAAATTGGGCCTATGGTAGTTCTTAAGTGCATCATGTAGCAATAAGTCCATGAACTTCCTTAATGCATAAAGCAATCCGGTGTTTGACCGGTTGGGTGGTTTTGGCCTTCACACACACACGAGTCTTGAGTGGATTTGTGCTAGTGTTAAGGGTCCGTTTGGTTCGCAAGTTTGAGTTGATATTTTGAAGTTGAAATAGTAAATTTTGTTGACTTTTCAGAAAAGACAAAAAACTTTTTGGGAAAAAGACAAAGACTTTTGAGGAAAAAGACAAAATTTGAGTTGAAAAGTTGGGGTTGAACTGGTGTTCCAAACGCACCATAAGTGTTGAAATTCTAGATAATCACAATGGTTGATTTTCCTTTCGAGCTTAAGACATTTGTAGATTTTGAGGTAAAATTCATGGTCGTCAATTGTGTTGCTCAGCTTCACACTGTTTTTATTTTCTATTTTTCTCTCATTTTTTTTTCGTTGTTTTGTTTTTGTTCGATGACTAGCAAAATTCTAAGTTTGGGGGTATTTGATAAGTGAGCTTTTACTCACTTATTTAATGTCTTAAAATTGGATACTTTGCAAAATCTTCATTTTTTTTGTTGGTTTAATGTGTTTGTGAGTGTTTCAGATAAGCAGTGAAAAATTGGATTTTAGAAGAAACGAAGATGAAAATCTAGCTTTTAGCCCGCAGCAGAGGTGCGGGCGCACCTCTAAGGGCGCGTGCCCACGTGCCCTCTCGTACAAGTCAAAAGGGGGCACGCGCTCGCGCGATCCCAGCACGTGCCTCACCAGCGCGCACCCTATCAGCGCGCTCCACACTCGCAGCAAGCGCCAGCGCATGCCTCAAATTTCAAGTGTGCAGCCACATGCTTTCAGGCGTGCTCTTGCTTGCTGAGGTGTGCCTGCCCATCTCTCTCGACCTGAAGCCCCACGAACAAAAGGAGAGGAGTTTTGGGGGTGCTAGAGGGAGAGCTTGGTGGAGGCCCCAAAACCTGGAGACGAAAAATAGAGAGAACTTTCTAGGGTTTGAAGGTTTGGCTTGGAGATTGAAGGAGATGGAAAACTTGGGAGCTTGTTCTTCAACTAGTTCTTCTGCTTTCTACTATTCTCTCTCTCTGTAGCTCTTCAAATTGTTTTTACTCTTGATTTTGTTTTAAATATGGGTTAGATGTTTGTTTCAAATTTGGTTATGGATTTGAGAATTTTGATGTCTAGCTAAACTTTCTATGCTAGGGGGCATGATGTAGCTTGATGATGACTTTGTGATGATAAATTTAATGCTTGTTGATTGAATCCCATTCTGAATTGTTTGTGTTTCTCTATGCTTTGTTTTCCTAATTTTATTTACCATCAAATTAGAGTTTTTAGATGTGTGAAATTGGGCTTGGGAGAGTTAATTTCATATGTTGGGAATTGGGAAACACAACCCATTGTAATATTAAGTCCGGGAGTGCTTAATTGGTTGAGTTAATAGGGATATTAGTTTGATTAAATTTTTCATATTATTTTACTCGGCACTCGGGAGAGGGAGTGAAATTAAAATTTGTCGCCTACGATTAATGATTTGAATGAATTCGATTAACAAGCCTAGAATTGGATAAGCAAAGTTAAGTCAAGTGAAATCAAAACCCCCTAGCCTTACACACCATCGAGTTCCCTTCAATCCATAATTTCGATTGCTTTTATTTTGCTTAATCTTAGTTTAATTTAATTGCTTTATTTAGTTTCTTGTTTCAACTCCCTTTAATTTTGATAGCTTAGATAAAATTGAGTCATTTTAATTGTAGTACTTATTAGTTTTCTTAATTTCAATCTCTATGGGACGATACTCGACAATTTGTCACTTTATAACTTGTGGCGATTCGTTCACTTGCGAGCACACACAAAGAAAAACACGCAACAATTGCCCTATGTTATGGTTTTATGTGATTGGTATGGATTAGATCTATGCTTAGGGTGTTTTGGTTGATAGATCTAAGCATAAGTTTGATTTTTGCTCTAGAATGAGTTTATGGTTATGATTGCTTACCAAGTGTTTGTGAATTTGTCTTCACATGCTTGAATATGGATGGTTTGTGAATGTTGGTTATGTGGATAATCTAAGTATGATGGTTATGGAATTTGACCTAAAAAAACAATCTGGTAAGTTATGTAAGGTTACCTATTTGGTGATTTTAAAGTAAGAAGATGAATGTATGATTGAATGTTATGAACATATCCGTCACGCTACATGAATGATGCAGGCTCACGGTTTCGATTGTTTGAGGTAGTGTGTGCGAATTTTCCAACAAAAACTAACAAACACAAACTGCCAGATTTTTTTAAGTTAATGGGACAGTTTCTGGAAACTGAATTCTATGTCCCTTAGAGGCCGAATTTGGAAAAAGTCATAACTATAAAGTTGTAGAAAATGGAAAACCCTAGTGGGAAACATGGAATTTTTTGAAAACAAGCTCTAAAGGCTTCCGTTTTTATAAATTCCCGAACTTGGTCGGCCCAGACACTATGCACGAATAGGATGTTTCAAAAATGAAAACATATAGTTTAAATGCAGAATCAAGTTTTGAGCAAAGAACAAAAGTTGTAGGATTCATTGAGATCTACAACTTTCATGAAGAAGACTTTTTCAAATTCCAAACCTATTTAAAGATAAAACTAAGTTTCTTTCAAAACAGTGCATGAATAGGAAATTTCTGCACATGCACTAACAACTAAACTTACGGGACTGTTTTCAAAGGTAGTTTTCAGAATTTTACAGTTTTAATATCTTTGTTCAAAAAGGAACTACAGTTTTACAAAGATGGTTTTAAAAAGGTTGAAATTTTTACAAATGATTTTAAAAGACAAAATCACAAAGTGTTGTGAGAAAAAGGAATAAAATGGGCCAAGTTATTTGAAAAAAAAAATAGTGACAATGTTATGATGAATAGTAATCGGATAGAATACCAAAATCAAAATATTGGGCTTTGTGTCCATGGTTACCCATAGTAACCAAATGAGATACTAATTTAATATGTTGGGCTTTGTTCCAAGGTTACTTATAGTAACCAAATGGAATACCACTGTAACATGTTGGGCTTGTATCTAGGGTTACTTATGGTTGTTGGATTGGATACTAACATTGAATGTTATGGTTTATAGTAAGATAGGATGATCCTTATCTTACTCCCTATTTGGAAACGGGAGGGTAACCTGTCGTTATGCCTCATTGGAACGACAAACTCATAACCTAGGACAACCTATAAGTACAACTCCGCCTACAGTATAGGCAAACTGTTTTATTGCTTTGCATGTTTTTCAAATCTCATGCATTAATATTTGTAATGTATATGTTGTATGTTATATTATTGTGGTATCATGAAAGCATGCTCACTAATGATAAACCCATGGTAAGATTGTGATCAAGTTTTACGTTAGCAACTGTTTTGAAAACATTGTTTTTAAGGAACTGTTTTCAAGTAAAAAACTATTTTCAAGAATGAAATTGTTTTCAAGTATGATATTAAGCAAGTTTTCTTGTATCGTACCGACCTGCCACAAGGGCGGGTTTGGTCCAAGGTTTGAGTTGGATTGGGCTGGCCACCCCAACCACTCCATGGCTACGTGTTACGGTACGTACACTCATGTTACGTAAGGGGCCCACAAGGATATACTAACAAAGAAAACTTAATAAGAAAGTATAATCAATCCATGCATATGTTATTAAGTTTGTTTTGCGGAATGATAAGTTGTACTTGCTAGGCGAAAGCTCATAACTGATGTTTATGCGGTAGGTATGTAGCCTATTGGCAATATTTGATACAAGACGGTGGGGCATGGCATGGTTAACTGTGAAACTTCGGGTTGGATACCGCTACACGTTCTAAATTAAAATGTTTTTATTTGTTACTAGAACAATTTGCAGTGTATTAAAATGAGTTTGAAACTCCAATACTCAACTGAATATATATATATATATATATTTACATATAAGTATATGATCGAGATAGGTTCTAAGTTATATAAAAAAAATTCCTGTATTTCCGCAATGTCAAGTAAGTTCAGTAATTAAGTAAGATAAGCATGGTAATGGCCTACGTAAGACAGGTCGTTACAGGGAATCACTAAGGGAATTTTGCAATTGTTAATAGGAAAGAATGAAAGATTGCGAAATAAAAGAATAGAAGAAGTTTAAATAGCGAAGTTTTAAAATTGGGAAAGTTAATCGTCTCGAAAAATGGGAAAGTTTTGAATTATTAATAAATGACATCATGGTAGGAAATGAAAAGATGTGAATTTGACATAGGCACATAGGTAAAGGAAATACAGACCGACATCTTGAATTGCACTTGATTTACAAATTAGACTAACAGATAAAGACAAGAAACTCAGAGTGACCTTACGTTATTTAGTCATAGGATCAAACTGTTGGGATCTATATGTGCTCTAAGGAGAGAAAATCACTTATAAGGATTTTCTGTAAAGATGATATTTTGATATTAATAAAAAGAGGTTGTTCATATTTAATAAGTTGTATCATATTTACTTTCATTTGTTGATTGTATGATTATTTTGAGCAAACATAAAATACAGCTAAGTTGTTGGTAGTATATCGGATTACCATATGTATACGGGGTATATATAGAAGACGTGGTAATTTGATAACAGTCTAAATAAATGGTCCGCAATCGATGGAATAAGATTTGAGGATCTTATTTATGATAAGATTGTAAAGGTTGTCTACTTCCTTGGAGGGATGGTTTGTCTTGACCATTGAATTAGTTCCGAGTAGAAACTTTAACGTATACCAGTATTGAGGTATGACATTGAACTGGACCTAAGGTGTTAATTGATTCGGTTTAATAATTCCATTTATAAGAATCAATGACGCTTTGATTATCATCCTGTATTAATCTTAATCCTGAAATGAATACTTGAGTTCGTATCCATGACTTATGCACTTTGATCCACTATATGTGAGACACTGATAATTGATGGTCAATATACTTGTGTTTTGGGTGTATGACTTATGGATGGAGAAATCAAGATTCATAGATACGGAATCCATAGCTATCTTAACAATAGTACATGTTATCTACTTAAAGGCATTATTCGGGAATTGAAAGATAATATAACAAGATCTTGGCCATCAGTTTACTTTGTGTTCTCTGATGATTTACCAATTGTATGGTTTTACAATTGGTGGTTCTTTCATTGGAGAATAATGGAACTTTAAGTTAAAATGATTGAAAAGGTAAAACGGAAAGGTCCTTAATTCAATCATGGATAACATATGGGGATTAAGCAAACGATGAATAAATCATGGAAGAAGCACTGCATTAGAGAGCTTTCGTAATACGGTATGTAAACGGGAGTTCAGCTTCAGACTTTTAGTGGAATAGTCCTGAAGTTGATAATTTATGAAAAATTAATCCGGTATTAATTTTTCACAATTATAGGAGCCTCTTTACATATTTCCATCGGGTCCCTCTACTAGCTCATATAGTTCCACGAAGCGTCTCGGGATTTGTTCCTAATGAGATCGGTAAATTAAATGGGAATTTAATAATGTCTATTAAGACATGGTACTCTCTAACATGCAATTCTGAAAGGATTGGACATGTGAAATTAATGTAGACAAATAATGTGATTTGTCAACATATGATTGGTTGTAAATAAAATAATTATTTGTTAATTATTTTGGTTAATTGAATTTTGAAAATAAGGTTGTGTTTGAATTATTTAATTTTTGAAAACAAAATTTTTCTCTCCTAATTATAGGGCACGATTTTTTAATGGATGGAGGGAAGAAGATTTTGTTTCAAAATTGTTTAAATATATTACAAATATTAAATTATTAATTGATTTAAATAATGGAGCTTATTTGATAGATTTTCTTTTCTTAAAGAATGGTGCATATTTTTTTGGTGGAATCGAAATCTAAAATATTCCTTTTATTTAAATTAATTAAATATAGATAATGTTTGTGGAAAATATTTATTTAAATTCAAAGGTTTAAAAGGAGTTTGAATCAAGATAGGATTAGGACTCTTTGACTAGTCTAGATTCTTGATTTAAATTTGAACCACTAATCAATATACACATAAGGGGGAGCACGAATTTTTTGAAGATTTTCCAAGTAAAAAACCGTCCATAAGGTTTAAAGAGCCCAAAATTTGAATGATCCTTTGGTTCAAAAGATTATCCAGAAAAATAATTATTAATTATTTTTCAAGTAGGAGATATTTTTGAAAAAGGATTGGAGTATTATATAAAGGCTAGGGGTTCTTGAAAAAACCAACTATCATCATACACAATAGGTGGACGTTGTTTTGGAAGAGAGAAAAACAAAAACTAGCTTTTTCGGGCTTGAGAAATTCGTCCTTCTTGGGTGTGAGAAAAAGAGAGAAATTTTCATTGAATCAAAACTGTGAGGAAGGTTAAGCCGAGTGATATTTTTCATAGAAGGTTAACCGGTTCCTGTTTTGTAGTTTTGAAGAACGAACTTGGATCGAATTCTCAACGAGGTATATCGGGATTGAGTAAGTGGGATGTAGACTTCGGAAGAATTACCGGTCGCTTGGATTCATAGCACGTGTGCCCACACATACTCTGAGACGTGGGGACTCGAGAATAGTAGAGAAGACACGTTGGTCGACGTTCTAGCAATTTCGGAATCCGAGAAACAAGGTATGTTTGATCATGTATTTAATTTATTGTCATATACATCACGAGCTTCTTTTCTGAACTGGCATAAAAATTTTAAAACTTCCGCTGCGCCCTAACTCTGATATCGGAACCGTTTTTCCAATAATTGGTATCAGAGCCAACTCATGATCATATATATAACATAAATTATTTGATCAAATAAATTTCTCTCTAGACATTAATGAAATATTTTAGAGAGTTGGCACTCTAGGTTTTATTTTGTGTATGTTAAATATATTATGAATGGATGTATGAATGAATGAATGCTTTATATTATTTTTATAATATATGATGCTTGTTCAATTTTGCCGATCATGATTCCATAAAGGTTAGAATTTGTATCTAGGTTTTTCAACTGTAATAGATGCGATATATTATCACCACTAGGTCGTTCTTTCAATTCCTAAAATTTTTGTAAGCCGGAAATGGCATAGGAATTTTTTTTTGTAAAATTCAGGCTATAATGGATTCAAGGAGATTGAAGATAAATGAAGGTATGAAATTTTCAAAGGATGTGATTTTTTGGAATTTTGGAATTTTAATTCAATTAAAAAAAAGTTTTTTTAATTAAAAAAAAATCACATAGAATCCTTTTGAAAATTTAATTTTCCAATGATATGTGATCTTGATAATTTGGAAATCAAAATTAAAAATTAAAATTTAAATTTAATGGATATTATTATGAATTTTAAAATTTTGTGATTTAAATTTGAAATTTGGAAATTTCAAATATTTTGAATTTTAAGATTTAAAAAAAAAACCGGATTTTTATTTAAATTTTGATATTTTATAATTTTGATTAAAATTAAAAATCACATATAAACTTCTTTTTTAAAATTAAAATTAAAATTAAAATTTAAAAAGATGTGACATTGGAGAATGAAGACACATTGAAGAAGGATACAAGGCATGGATCTACAGATGAAGGCCGGTATATGTTTCGGTTATTTTTTGTAAATTTTACAATTTTCTTTCTCTAGAATGGAATCATGATCCACGGCTATTTATATATTTTGCAAATCATGGATGATGTGTTGCTAGATGAATATGATATACTATTTCGTGATGTATTGATAACATGTCATATAGACTAGGGAATGCCATTCAATAAATATTGTTTATGCATGAAAAACAAAAATCCTAATTTAAAAGATTGAGTGGGAGAAGGTTTTACACACTAAGACCTACGGCCTCCATCATTGGTCCAATAGATACGCATGGTAGTGCCTACTATTCGGTTTTGACCCGGGAATTCCTTTCGGATAGGTATCTTACCTAGAGCGCATACTGATTTGGATTTCCGAAAATATAACAATTTTGGGTTTATTTTATGTTTAGATCACCCCTCGGTGGCGGATGTAAAATATGGATTCAAAATTGGAAACGATGGTTACACACTCATGCTACTTTATTTATTAACCCTCCCTCAAGGCTCTGTTATGTAAAATAGTGGCCAAATAAATGATAGTTAATATATATTTAATGGAGTTTGCTCCATGGATGAATATGTATTAATCAGAAGGGATCTGTGTTCTTGGCTAGTTCTTCTATAAATACCCCTTGGTAGCTTGGAAAGTAGAAGCTAGGAATTATCGTTGTAAGACATGAGTTTTTTAAGGGCTTTACACATAAACATTTAGATTGCATATAGATCTTTTTGTTGCATTACAAAACCAATTTTTTAAAAAATAAAAGGATGTTTACTCGTACTTATTACATGTTTTCTTATTAACGATCAAAATGTTGAGTCAATTATCTGTGATACTTACTCAATACAAATTAACCGGCGAGAATTTTAATGACTGAAAAAGGAACTTGCTTATCGTCTTAAACTTTGAGAAACACAGTTTCGTCCTTACCCAACCTCGACCGCCCACGCCTACGATCGATGCTCCTAATAGGGAATTTGTAGTGCTTGAGCGCTGGGACAATTCCAACCTTAGTGCTATGTGCTATATTTGGGCGAACATGTCTAACGTGCTCTAGAAACAGCATGAAGAGCATGAAACTGCTAGGCAGATCATGGACAACCTGGAGGAGATGTTTGGTGAACAAACTATTCAGGCTAAGACCGATGCTATCAAAGGTCTCATGAACTGCAAGCAAAAGGTTGGAACACCCATCAAGGAGCACATGATGAAAATCATGGCTTATTTGTCTGAGGCTCAGGCAAATGGGGCTGAGATCGATGCTGCAACTCATTTGGTCATGGTTTTCCAAACCTTATCCAATGATTTCGATTTGTTTCAGGCATCCTACAACCTTAATCGGAAAGAGATGTCTTTAACGGAATTGATGAAAGAGTTGCAAGCCTTTGAGAACATTTTCAAGGGTTCTGGATCTAAGGCTGAGGCAAATGTGGCTGAACTTGGTTCACGAGCACCTAATCCCAAAAAGAAGAAGGAAAAGGGGAAGAACAAGGGGAACAAGCCTGTGGCGAAGGCACCTGCTCCTAAGAAGTCTACCAAGACTAAAAAGCGGAAGGTGGATCCTAAGAAGGCTAAATGTTTTTTCTATGGGAAGAAGGGACATTTCAAGAAGGACTGTAGAGACTACCTGACTATGCAGAAGCAAAGAGGTAATTTCGATATCTTGTATCTTGAGGCTTGTTTAGTGGAAGAATCTAAGGACACTTGGGTTATAGATTCTGGAGCCACTAACCATGTTTGTATTTCTCTACAGGGGTTCAAGGTAACGAGAAGTCTGCGTGAGGAGAACTTCTCGTTAAGAACCGGTGATGAGACATTGGTGCGAGCTAAAGCAGTTGGAGAAGTGCATCTTTATTTTGATAAATTTAGATTTATTGTTTTGAGACATTGTTTTTATGTTCCTAGTTTCAAGAGGAACCTAATTTCGGTAGCTTGTTTGATTAAAGACTCCTATTCGGTTTATTTTAATAATAAAGTTGTTATTAGGAAAAACAATTCTCTTATCTGTAATGGATGGATGCATGGAAATCTTTATTTTATCAAGCCTAAGATGCACTCACTGCTTGATACAGAATTGGAAAAGAACTCTAAAAGACATAAGTCTTCTCATTCTAACAAATCATATCTTTGGCATTTACGACTTGGTCACATAAGTCTTAACAGAATTCAAAGAATGGTAAAGGATGAATGTCCTGACATGTACGAGGTTGAACCTTGGCCACAAAGTGAATCCTGTTTGGAGGGCAAGATGATCAAACAACACTTTGCTGCCAAGGATGGTCGTGCAGAGGAACTTTTAGAACTAGTGCATAAGGATGTTTGTGGTCCCATGAACATAGAAGTACGTGGTGGGTATGAGTATTATATCATTTTTATTGATGATTACTCAAGGTATGGATATGTGTATTTGATGACCCGCAAAAGCGAAGCCTTTGACAAGTTCAAAGAATTTCGGGCTGAAGTGGAGAAACAATTAGGCAAGTCCATTAAGTCACTTCGATCGGATCGAGGTGAGGAAGACCTATCGGATGAGTTCTTAGGACATTTGATAGAGAACGGGATACAATCCCAGTTGACTGTACCTGGTACTCCTCAACAGAACAGTGTAGATGAGAGAAGAAATAGGACCTTATTGGATATGGTTTGATCTATTTTGAGTTACTTCACATTACATTTGTCGTTTTGGGGGCACGCCATACAAACTTCATGCTATCTTCTGAATAATGTTCCCTCCCAATCGGTTCCTAAGGAAGCGAAGAAATTGGAGTCACGATCAGAAGTGTGCTTGTTTGTTGGCTATCCAAAAGGGACAAAAGGTGGTCTATTCTATAATCCAAAGCAAAAAAAAGTATTCGTTTCTACACATGCAACATTCGTGGAGGAAAGTTACATGGAAGACTTTAAACCTCGTAGCAAAGTAGTGCTTGAGGAGATGACTTCAGGTTTGGATATTCCTAAAGTCACTGAAAACCCTGTGGAAAAACCACTAAAGAATCAACAACCATGGGAGCTTCGTCATAGTGGGAAGATTGTAAGGGAACCTGAAAGGTATATGTTTAATGGTGTAGTTTTTGAGGCAGAATCCATAGAACATGTTGACGATTCGGCTACGTACAATGAAGCAATGGAGGATGTTGATTCTAGTCTTTGGCAAAAGGCTATGAACACCGAGATGGAATCTATAGATTCCAATGGGGTTTGGAAACTTGTAGACTTACCCCAATGCATAAAACTGATTAGGTGTAAGTGGGTATACAAGAGGAAGAGAGGTGTGGATGGGAAAGTGGAAACTTTCAAGGCAAGACTTGTAGCGAAGGGCTATACGCAGAAAGAAGGAATCAACTATGAAGAAACCTTCTCGCTTGTAGCAATGCTCAAGTCAATCCGCATTCTTTTATCCATTGCGGCTGCTCTCGATTATGAGATCTAGCAAATGGATGTCAGGACAACTTTCTTGAATGGCTCTCTTGAAGAAGATATCTATATGATACAACCAGACGGGTTCAAGGTATGCAAGTTGCTTAAATCCATTTATGGATTAAAAGCAAGCATCTCGTTCTTAGAATATTAGGTTTGATCAAGCGATCAAAACCTATGGATTTGAACAAAATGTTGATGAACCATGTGTTTATAAATGTATCAAGAACGAGAAAGTGGTTTTCTTATACTTTATGTGGATGATATATTGCTTATTGGAGTGGCAACATTATCATCTGTCAAAGTTTGGTTAGCCAAACGGTTTGACATGAAGGACTTAGGAGAAGCTAGTTATGTTTTTGGTATTTAACTCTTTAGAAATAGAAAAAACAAAACGATAGTACTCTCCCAAGCTTCATACATTGATAAAGTACTTAAGAAGTTTTATATGAAAGATTGCAAGAAAGGTGCCCAACCTTTCAGGATTGGAATCAAGCTTTCTAGAGATGACTGTCCCAAGACATCGGAAGAAAGGGAGCGTATGAAAAATGTACCTTATGCATCAGCGGTAGGTAGTCTTGTGTACGCTATGTTATGCACTAGGCTTGACATTTGTTTTGCGGTTCGTATGGTAAGTCGATATCAGTCGAATTCGGGACCCAACCATTGGGCTGCGGTCAAGCATATACTCAAGTATCTACGGAGAACGAGGGATTATATGCTAGTGTATTCCTGTCAGGACCTTGTTCTTACAGGATACTCAGATTCTGATTTTCAATTAGATCAGGATTCAAGGAAATCGACTTCAGGATCTGTCTTTACCCTTGGAGGTGGTGCTGTTGTGTGGAGGTGTATTAAGCAATCTTACATTGCTGACTCAACCATGGAAGCCAAGTATGTGGCAGCCAGTGAGGCATCAAAGGAAGTGGTATGGCTCCGCAGGTTCCTTGGTGACCTTGAGGTCGTTCCTGGAATGGATAAAGCTATAATGCTCTACTACGGCAACAGTGCAGCAGTAGCTAATACCAAGGATCCTAGGCATCATAAGAGGAGTAAGCACATTGACTAAAAATATCATATTATCATAGGCTTTGTTGAAAGTGGATATGTAACGGTTTGCAAAATTGCATCAGAGGACATTCTTGCCGACCCATTCACGAAGACTTTGGCGGCCAGAAGATTCGAAGAACATGTCGAAGGCATGGGGATGCGTAATATGTCACATTTACTCACTTAGGGCAAGTGGGAGATTGTTGGGATCTATATGTGCTCTAAGGAGAGAAAATCACTTATAGGGATTTTCTGTAAATAAGACATTTTGATATTAATAAAAAGAGGTTATTCATGTTTAATAAATTGGTTCCATTTACCTTCATTTGTTGATTGCATGATTATTTTGAGCAAACATAAAATACTCCTAGGCTGTTGGTAGTATATCGGATTACCATATGTATACGGGGTATATATAGAAGACCTGGTAATTTGATAACAGTCTAAATAAATGGTCCGCAATCGATGAAATAAGATTTGGGGATCTTATTTATGATAAGATTGTAAAGGTTGTCTACTTCCTCGGAGGGATGGTTTGTCTTGACCATTGAATTAGTTCCGAGTAGAAACTTTAATGTACACTAGTATTGAGGTATGACATTGGACTGGACCTAAGGTATTAATTGATTCGGTTTAATAATTCCGTTTATAAGAATCAATGACGCTTTGATTATCATCCTGCATTAATCTTAATCCTGAAATGAATACTTGAGTTCGCATCCATGACTTATGCACTTTGATCCACTATATGTGAGACACTGATAATTGATGGTCAATATATTTGTGTTTTGGGTGTATGACTTATGGATGGAGAAATCAAGATTCATAGATACCGAATCCATAACTATCTTAACGATAGTACATGTTATCTACTTAAAGGCATTATTCGGGAATTGAAAGATAATGTAACAAGATCTTGGCCATTGGTTTTCATTTGTGTTCTCTGATGATTTATCGATTGTATGGTTTTACAATTGGTGGTTCTTTCATTGGAGAATAATGGAACTTTAAGTTAAAATGATTGAAAAGGTAAAATGGAAAAGTCCTTAATTCAATCATGGATAACATATGGGGATTAAGCATGCGATGAATAAATCATGGAAGAAGCACTGCATTAGAGAGCTTTCGTAATACGGTATGTAAACGGGAATTCAGCTTCAGACTTTGAGTGGAATAGTCCTGAAGTTGATAATTTATGAAAAATTAATCCGGTATTAATTTTTCACAATTATAGGAGCCTCTTTACATATTTTCATCGGGTCCCTCTACTAGCTCATATAGTTCCACGAAGCGTCTCGAGATTTGTTCCTAATGAGATTGGTAAATTAAATGGGAATTTAATAATGTCTATTAAGACATGGTACTCTCTAACATGCAATCCCGAAAGGATTGGACATGTGAAATTAATGTAGACAAATAATGTGATTTGTCAACATATGATTGGTTGTAAATAAAATAATTATTTGTTAATTATTTTGGTTAATTGAATTTTGAAAATAAGGTTGTGATTGAATTATTTAATTTTTGAAAATAAAATTTTCTCTCCTAATTATAGGGCACGGTTTTTTAATGGATGGAAGAAAGAAGATTTTATTTCAAAATTGTTTAAATATATTACAAACATTAAATTATTAATTGATTTAAATAATGGAGCTTATTTGATAAATTTTTTTTCTTAAAGAATGGTGCACATTTTTTTGGTGGAAACGAAATCTAAAATATTTCATTTATTTAAATTAATTAAATATAGATAATGTTTGTGAAAAATATTTATTTAAATTCAAATAAGAAAATCTTATTTAAATTCAAAGGTTTAAAAGGAGTTTGAATCAAGATAGGATTAGGACTTTTTGACTAGTCTAGATTCTTGATTTAAATTTGAACCACCAATCAATATACACATAAGGGGGAGCAAGAATTTTTTGAAGATTTTTTAAGCAAAAAACCGTCCATAAGGTTTAAAGAACCTAGCCCAAAATTTGAATGATCTTTTGGTTTAAAAGATTATCTAGAAAAATAATTATTAATTATTTTTCAAGTATGAGATTTTTTGAAAAAGGATTGGAGTATTATATAAAGGCTAGAGGTTCTTGAAAAAACCAACTATCATCATACACAATAGGTGAACGTTGTTTTGGGAGAGGGAAAAACAAAAACTAGGTTTTTCAGGCTTGAAAAATTCGTCCTTCTTGGGTGTGTGAAAAAGAGAGAAATTTTCATTGAATCAAAACTGTGAGGAAGGTTAAGCCGAGTGATATTTTTCGTAGAAGGTTAACCGGTTCCTGTTTTGTAGTTTTGAAAAACGAACCTGGATCGAATTCTCAACAAGGTACATTGGGATTGAGAAAGTGGGATCTAGACTTCAGAAGAATTATCGGTCGCTTGGATTCATAGCACGTGTGCCCACACACACTCTGAGACGTGGGGACTCAAGAATAGTAGAGAAGACATGTTGGTCAACGCTCTAGCAATTCTGGAATCCGAGAAACAAGGTACGTTTGATCATGTATTTAACTTATTATTATATACATCATGAGCTTCTTTTCTGAACTGGCATAAAAATTTTAAAACTTCCGCTGCACCATAACTCTGATATCGGAACCGTTTTTCCAACACAAACATGAGTCATAATTCAGAATTAATTTATGTTCAGATTGATCAAGTAATTTGCGATTCAAATGATTACGCATTGGAGACTATGATTGTAAAAAGGGTAACATAGATTCAGATTAAATTGAAGCCTAGCATAGTGGATAGATTCAAGTTAGTGCTGTTAGATTTATTAATTTTAGAGTAATTGACCAAAATAATCCCTGAACTTTTTCAAATGTGACGGTTTGGACCTTGTTGTTTTTTTCTTTGGTCGAGATATAACCTTGAACTCCTATTTTTTGGCCATTACAGTCATTTCCGTCCAAAACCTTAAAGTTTTTTATGGAATGAATCATGTGCAATGCATGTGATCTAATTTTGTGAGGGTATTTTAGTAATTTAACAATAATTAATTTAATAAAATAAAATAATCATAAAAAAAACAAATTTTCTCTCTCCTCCTTCTCTCTTTCCTTCTCTCTCTCTCTCTCTTTTCATTTCTCTCTCTCTCCAGTTCTGAAAACCCTATCCATGATAGTGGAGGGGGACGCCACGGAGAAGAAGGTGGGGGGGAGGTGGCCTGAAACGCAGTGTAGCGGAGACACGAGGGGGGGGGGGGGGGGCGGATCAGGGGAAGAGGTAGAGAGGAAGGGAGGAAGAGAGGGAGACGGCAGCGGGGTGTGGGTGAACCCTGATCGTGGCGACGTTAGATCATGCGGGGGGAGGGGGGGGGGATCCGAACTCAGATTGCAACGTCGGTAGGGGGGGGCAAAACCCAGATCGCGTGGGGGGGGGGGGAAGAGGGAGAGAGAGAGATGGCCTTCTGTTTTGGCTCCAGCTTCAGCGTCGGCATCAGATCTGGGGGTGTGGGGGGTGCGAGAGGGAGGGTTGGGAGGGGAGGGGAGAGAGAGAGAGGTTTCTCCTCTTTTTTAATTTTTTAAATATGAATAGGGGTATTTTTCTAAAGCACAAAGCGTGCTTCTCAAGCTATCATTTCGTGAGTTTTTTAACGGAACCAGACAAAAAGGACTTGAATGGCCAAAAAGTAAGAGTTCATGGTTATCTCAGTTAAAAAAAAAAAAAAAAGAATAGGGACCAACCGTCACTTTCGAAAGAGTTCATGAATAATTTGAGTCAATTACTCTTAATTATATGCATAGTCAAAATTCCGCAAATAAATGTGGACATTTCATTAAAATCCCAGAAATATAAGTTACAAAATACAACTATCGAAAAGAAAAGAAAATCTAAAATACAACGTCATCATCATCATAGTTAAAAGAGTTTGAATTAGAAGAATCTCCATCAGAAGAATTTGAATTAGAACGAAGTCATAGTTAAAAGAGTCGACATCATCATAATTAACTTCCCTATCATTAATGGCACGACAATTACTCTTTGCGAAGTCGAACCCATAACTTTCATAGAATTCACCTATGCATTTGAACCTCATTTTGGACGGATCCTTTAGTGCGGTAATCCATCCCAATTCGAAGCCATTACAACCTAGATGTGAACCCAATCTAAGTAAGATATTTATTGCGAAAACAAAGTTTGGCATCATGAATTTTCTTCTTAAATTTTTGTTTCAGTTTATTGTTTTCCTCGAGGAGATTAGCCGAGAACTACTTTGCTTCTGCAAACTGATCTTCTAATAAGAGCTTGACATGTGGAAGAGATTAAGCAGGTTGCTCTTCATGGGAGTCATCTAAAAGTTCAATAGTAGCCTTGCTAGAAGAAGCTTGAGTTTTGTTCGTTTCGTGAGTCAGCCTTTGAATAGAATCTTCGAATTCTAAGAGCTGCTCCATTAGTACACTATTTTTATTAGTCAAAGCCTCATTTCTTTCACTATGGGAATTGATGAGAGCAAAAATGGATGGATCAAAATTCATAGAACCAGTCTAATTACGAGCTTGAAGTTCTGTCTAAAGCTTTAAGATTTCATAATGAAGAACATAGATTTTGTCCTCAAAAGAAGACCTCTCGTTAATGGAACAAGGATTGCAATTAACCCGATTTTGTAATCGAGAAATCTCTAAAATGTCCTTCTCATGAAGTCTTTTAAGGCGTGATATTTCTCTGATGTCCTTCTGATGTTGGTGTTCTAGTTCTTGAATTCTAGCAGCTTGTTTGTCGATTTCAGATCGAACTTGAGGGTTGGCATGAAGATCAGATTGAAGAGTTTTAAGTCTGCTTACGACCTTCTCTTTTTCCTCCTTTTCTTCATCTCATTCTTTGAAGACTTTGTCATACAAACTCTTCAACTTGTCTTGTTCTTGGATGGCTGGTTGAAGTTGATGAAAAGCACCATGATGAGCTTTATATAGTATACCAGCAGCATGCCCATACTTTCCAATTCTTGATAACTATATTGAAGTTGGCGATGAGCATCTGTAGGGGTATCGAGGGCACGCATGATAGCTCTACCGATGGTAGGTGCAACAACCGGAATTTTTACGGACACACGATTTCCTTAGAAATAACAGGAAATCTAAGTCTATACTATGTATGTCAATATGAGACTCATGATCTGATTTGATTATCGTAGTATGTTTAAGTTCTTATAAGTATTATGAGACTCAATGACGACCTATCAAGTCAAGTATGAGGCCATATGGTGAAAAAGACAGAACCATAATTTATGATTTTGTTCTGGCCAATGAATTATCAGGATAATTTAGGACATGATTAAGACGATACTGCCATATAATAAGCAGTATTAAAATTATACTGCAGCTGATCGTCATTACGGATGTAGAATTGAGAATAAGGATTGGAATTGCCCTAGAATAATCATGAATAATATTTGGAGCAAGGAGGACTAAGTAGTTTCAAGTCTTAAGAAAAACCTATACGCAGTTCAGTTAAGTACAGATAAATTCTGGACTGCAGTCCAACAATACTATACTATTAATAGTTAAAACAATCTTGATACTATCTAGATTATTAAGAAAATGGACTGCGTATTAGGAGGAATGTCAAACATGGCCCTACTTGGAGGCCAATTGTAGTAACCAAAAATTTCTACGGACTCATGATTTCCTTGTATATAAGAAATTTAAGTTTGTACTATGTGTTTTTGTAATGTTTCATGAAAATTATGAGTATCAATATGAAATTCATAATTTTATCAGTAAATGTTTGAGTTCTCATTTAATTAACTATGGGACTCAATAAGCAGTTTGCTTAGCCAAGCATGTGACCTTTGAGCAAAAAGGGAAGAAAAACTCTATGATTTTATGTTGATCACAGTTTGACCAAAAAAGTCAAAGTTGACCAAAAAGTCAATGGTTGACTAAAAAGGTCAAACATATGATGATACTGTTATATGACAAGCAGTATGGGAAAATACTGCGAAAACCGTTTTTACGGACAAGATAGCAAGAATAGGATTTAAAATCACCATAGAAAAATCAAGCATATAAATTAGGATATCAAGGGCCAAATGGCTTCAAGTTATAAGAAAATTTTTATACAGTCCATTTTTACATAGATGAATTTTGGACTGCAGTTCAGTGTAAAAATACTGTTATTAGTAGATAGCAGTATTGAAAATATCTGTGTTAGCATAAAAATGGATTGCATATCAAGAGAAAGGCCAAACGAGGCCTTATGATGACATCACCTAACCTTAGATTAATGACATCATTTCTTCATTAAAAGAAATGATGGAAATAATTTTTGGATGGATCTAGAACCATGTGGCCGGCCACCTAAGGGACTTTTTGTGCAAATTCTTGCTTCTTCAAGGACCTTTTGGCAATTTAAAGAAGTTCCACTTCACCTATAAATATGTGAGCCATTGTTCAAAAAAAATTAGAAATCTTAGCCAAACTATGTCAAAATCTCTCCACAATTTCACTCTCTAAAAACCGAAATCAAGGAAAAGAAAAACCTAAGAAGAAAAAAAAAATTGGAGTGGTCAGATTTTAGCTTGAACACCAACAAGAATTTGAAAAACAAAATTTTGAGACCCATTTTGGACAAGAAGGCCGGTTGTGGGAAAGGAAGAAGAGAGGAAGAGAAAATTCAAGATTTGGTCGGATTTTGAAGTTTTTGGTGGCCGGATTTTGGAGCAAGGTTGGTGGAAAAACTTTGGAACCAAACTAGCCTAGGAGGCCGGTTTTTGGTGGAGCCAAGGAGGAAAGGGGAAATCAGAGATAAAGCCAAGCCAACACTTGATTTAAATCAAGGTAAACCCTCTTGACCCTAAGTTTCTCAATTCAAGTTTCAATTTAGGATTTAAGTGTATTTCAAGCCTTGGTTTGTAAGAGCTTAAGTTCAATTTAAATTTTTATGCCCTAGTTTAGAAATTTTAGGGTTGTGCTTGATATTAGTGCTTAGGTGGTTTTAAATTTCAAAGTATGCATGCTTATGTGATTGGTTACATGAAAATTAGGGTTTGCATGGTTGTATGTCCCCAAATGCTTAAGAATGTTGAATGTGAATGTCTGTTTATATGAATGATGGGATGGTACGTTAGAAAAGTGCTGCATGTGTGATCTTAGACTCTCGCGGTGGCTGGTTGAGTTAGATTACGCAATTAGGACGTAAAACCAACCCAAAAAAAAAAAAAAAAAAACACTGCCAGTACGGGTACAAACTGGCCAGTTTTCTGGAAAGCAGATTTTGAGACCCTTAGAGGCTGAATTTGGGAAAACTTAAAACATTAAAGTTGTAGAGAAGGGAAATTTATTGGGGGCAACGCAAACAGTTTTCTAAAATAAGGCTCCAACGGCCTCAGTTTTTAAATAAATCCGAGCCTTACTGCGCCAGACTCCATGCACGGCCAGGTGGGTTCAACAGGGGATAAGAGTAGGATAGAGTCCGAACTGGGTTTTGAGTAAAACATGAAAGTTGTAAGGTTTTTCAAGGTTTAAAACTTAAAACATTAGAGTTGTAGAGAAGGGAAATTTATATGGGGCAACGCGGACAGTTTTCTAAAATAAGGCTCCAACGGCCTCGGTTTTTACAAAAATCCGAGCCTTACTGTGCCAGACTCCATGCACGGCCAGGTGGGTTCAACAGGGGATAAGAGTAGGATAGAGTCCGAACTGGGTTTTGAGTAAAACATGAAAGTTGTAAGGTTTTTCAAGGTCTAAAACTTTCATGAAGTAAACTTTTTCAGATTCGACCCAGAATTTTAAATACAATTGGATTTCTAAAACTGTGCAGGAAACATGAAATTCCTGCTCAGGATTTTCTAAAACAGCGCAGGAAAAGGATATTCCTGCACATACCTGATGATTTGACTGTGGAAAGCTGTTCCAAAGGCATTTTTCAACACTTAATGATTTTTACAAACCCTACTCTAAAAGTTACAATTTTTGATAAATTAAACAAGGATTTTTGGTATTTAAAGAACTTAGAATACTAAGTTTTTCCAAAACAAGAAAAGTAAGTATTGGACTATAAGTGGTCATAATAATTTGGTAATAGTAGGAAGACCAACAGTAACTGGGTAGGATACCCAAGTTATTGAATTGGGCCCGGAGCCCAAGGTTACCTATAGTAACCCAGTAGAATATAATTTAAGAAATTGGGCTTTAGCAACCCAATAAGGGTAACCTAATACTATTCATGTATGTTGGGCTTAGTACCCAAGGTTACTCTAAGTAACCTAACAAGTTATGACAGGCCATAAGCCCTATGGTTACTTGTAGTAACCAAACAAGTTATCATGAGTATATTTGGGGGACATATAACTAAGTTTATGTGTGGATATTGGTTAAGGTTACCAACATTTTATGGTTATAAAATCCTTACCCTATGTCCTTTGTAATAACAGAAAGAGGCCTGTTATTGCAACCTGACTTGGAGTAACACAGCAAAGGACATAGTATACAAGGTAAGTACAAACCTCACCTACAGTATGTGAAATAGTAAAAAATTTTCAAGCATGATTTATTTACATGTGTACCATGATGTGCTATGTTTTGAAATGATGTCATGTTTTCATATAAAGCTATGCTTTATTAATATATCACAAGTCATTAGATGTTAGTGATCTTTATATCATACTATATTTATGCATCATGTGCATTATGACTATTAAGATCACATGTAAAGGTTCTTAGTCTTGAAAAAATAACAAGGCCAAGACTAAACCAAGACAAGTAAGGTGTCATACCTACCTCCTGTTGATACGGGAGGATCATGTATGTTCAAGAAAAATTCTCAGACCTTCTGTTGATGCGGAAGGATTATGTTTCAAGATTCCCATAATTGTTAAGGGCCTTGCAAACCCTAACTTTCTGTGGATTGTGCGCATTTGGTATGTACACTAGGGGCCCACATGTTAAGCAAGATAATAAGAGCAAGTTCATAATTAATCATAAAAGATCCATAATTGAATATAAGTGGTTCATGTATAAGTTGCACCATACTTATTACGTTTTGTGAGATTATGTTTGTACTTGCTGGGCGAAAGCTCATAAGTATATTTCATAATGTAGGCAAAAAGCCTGCAGCTTAATTGGTGGGCCATGCAGACGATGCGGCGGCGAGTGAAGGGCGGTGTGGGATACCACTACGCAAATTTTTCCGCAAGTTCTTTTGAACGAAGATATATGTATATGTATGTATTAGCATAAATTGTGTTACACTGTACATCTAAAGTATGACGACTCAAGTTAAAAGTAAAGATTTGTATGAATGCTTATTATAATAAATAAGTAATATGTGTGTATGGAAAGCTTACTTATATTGACTAGTCTATTTATATATGTATAAAAAAAAATATTCTGAAATTTTCAATTAAGTTTAGTCTAAGTATGTATGGTAACAGCCCTACGTAGGTTGGGGCGTTACAAAGTTGGTATTAGAGCGGTATCCTGCTAGCCTACTTCATTTTGCTTCCCATCGTTTTCGCAACGGCCCAAGTAAGTAAAGTTATTTTCTTATAACTAGAATTAGTTCGAATCTTGTAAGCGTATTTCATCAATGGCCATGCTGGAAAAATGATACTCCTGATATGGTGATAGCCGGGAACTGTTCATGCTAAGGGATTGAATCAACATTATAAAGGTTATATGTTGTATTTATGGAACTCTTGTCCCCATAAAAATAAGGTTAAGTACCGGGATGACATTGGGCGGTGCCTTAGCTTGGTGGTGGCAATTAGGAGATGTGCGAACATGATGGGAAAGTTTTATGCCTTCTTAAATATTATGATTATGTGTTCATGTTATGAATGAGATATGAATAAAGTTATGATGGGTTCAGATACGTTCCATGTTATACATGATGTGGAATTAAGATTATGGTTCTATATAAGAGATATGATCTCATTAAATATTAAAACGAAAAACTTATTTTATAGTTTTCTACGCAGAACCATGCCACCAAAACGAAGAATGGCACAGACCCAAAACGTTGATCTTGCAGCCCAGACGAACGAACTAAGACAAATGATGATAGCCCAACAACAGGAGATAGGTGGGCTTAGAGCTCAATTGGCTCAGCAGAATCAGGGACTTCCTGATGCCGGAGTACCACCAACACCTATGAATCAGCCTGCTGCACCGAAAATTCCAGATGCTGACCCGGTGATTCCAAAAAATCCTATAGCCCCTGAAGTGCCTATGGCGCATGTAGCTATTCCACCAGCACCCCCGGTTCGAACTCCGGAAGAATTATATGACAAATTTCGACGCATGAAAGCACCAGAATTTGAAGGGTCAACGAACCTAATTGAGGCCGACAACTGGTTGATCGACCTTCAGGTTATCTTGAACTTCCTCAGGTTTAATGATCAAGAGAAAGTCCTCTGTGCATCCTTTGTGCTAAGAAAAGATGCTCGTCTTTGGTGGGAAACTGTCTAGATCCGGCTAGATGTTACTCAAATGACTTGGGAGGACTTTGTTGAGGAATTTAAAGAGAAATACTTCAACACCGAGGTTATGGAAGCTCAACAAGATGAGTTCAATAATTTTTGTCAGGGTAATCTGTCTGTGGCTGAAGCTGTTAAAAAGTTTGAAAAGCTAGCACGTCTCTGTCCTCACCTTATCAGTTCCGAGAGGGACAAAGTAAGAAAGATGATGAGGATGTTCCACGCAGATTTAGCAGTAGTAATTAACTGTGGGCCGGATCCACCATTCACCGTTGCTGAATGTGTCAGTCGGACGATTCGAGCTGAGTATTGGGTAGGTCAGAACAGAGAACAACGGGCTAAGTACTTTAAGGAAAAGAAAGAAGAGAAGGCCCAAGCTAAGCAGATTCAGGCAAGACCAAGCCAAACTCCGCAGCAGAAAGGGCAAGGAGGATCCTTTAGTCAACACAACAACAATAAGCAGTACGGCAATAATCAACAGAAAAGGAAGTGGAATGCAGGGGGACAGAGGAACCAACAAAATTTTCCCTAGAAGAGGAATGCCCCTTATATCAACATAAACCCCACTTGTCAGAAATGTGGGAGGAAGCACCCAGGAGATTGCCGTGCTGGAACTAATCGTTGCTTTCTATGTGCCAAGGAAGGCCACTATGCAAGGAACTGCAATGCTAATTTCCAGAATCCGCAGAACCAACAAAAGAGTCAGGGGTATCAGCTTCATGCAGCACAGATGAAGCTCGAAGGACCTGAAATCTCCCAAGGCAGACTTGAAGCTCCGGAACCTCAAGGACGCATTTATGCCTACACTAAGGAAGATGTTCAAGCTGGACCATCTACTGTGGTAACAGGTCAGCTTCCTTTTACCCAACAAGATGCCTACGTATTAATTGATTTTGGCGCTACGCATTCATTCACATCACCTAAGTTTGCTAAGAAACTAGGTAGAGGAAGCAATAGGATCGGAGGAACTTTCAGAACTGCATTACCCTCCAAGGAAATTTTGTTGTCTGATTATTGGATACGTCATGTTCCAATAATTATATGTGGTAGGGAAATGTATGTCAATTTGATCATCATTGACCTATATGACTACGACGTCATTTTGGGCATGGACTTCCTGGGGAAATACAACGCCGTTAAAGACTGTCAATGTCGTATTGTCACGTTCAAGCCAATCGGAGGCGAGGAGTTCATTTTTAGAGGATCGACTCCAAAACAGCCAAAAATGTTCATTTCAGCACTAAAGGCTCGAAAGTTGTTGGCAGAAGGATGTATTGGATTTTTAGCCAACATGGTGGATAAGACGCAAGAAACAAAGAGCAGGCCAGAAGAAGTACCGATAGTCAAAGATTTTGTGGAAGTTTTTCCTGAAGACTTGCCAGGATTACCACCAGAGCGAGAGATCTTTTTGAGATTGAATTGCTTCCTGGATCGGCACCAGTATCCAAGGCACCTTATAGGATGGCCCCCGTCGAACTTAAGGAACTGCAAATTCAGTTGCAAGAGCTCCTGGATCGAGGATTCATCTGTCAGAGCTATTCACCATGGGGAACCCTAGTTTTGTTCGTTAAAAAGAAGGATGACACTCTTAGGATGTGCATTGACTATCGGGAATTGAACAAGATTACTATCAAGAATAAGTATCCCTTACCTCGGATCGATGATTTGTTTGATCAATTGAAATGAGCTTTAATTTTTTCAAAAATTGACTTACGATCCGGATATCATCAGCTTCGAATTAAGGAAGGAGATGTTCCTAAGACAGCCTTTCGTACGCGATATGGACACTACGAGTTCCTTGTTATGCCATTCGGATTGACAAATGCTCCAGCTGCCTTTATGGACATGATGAATCGTGTGTTCAAGGATTACTTGGATAAGTTTGTTATTGTCTTTATAGACGATATCTTGATTTACTCAAGGTCAAAGGAAGAGCACGAGGAGCACCTAAGGATTGCTCTGTAGATTTTAAAGCAAAATCAGCTTTATGCTAAATTCACCAAGTGTGAATTTTGGTTGGAGAATGTCCATTTCTTAGGACATGTGGTCTCTAAAGAAGGCATATCTGTAGACCCGGCCAAGATTGAAGCAGTAAGTAAATGGCTAGCTCCGAAAAATGTCACCGAAGTACGCAGTTTCCTTGGCTTAGCAGGCTACTACCGACGTTTCGTCGAGGGATTTGCTAAGATCGCAGCGCCGCTCACCGTACTTACTCGGAAAGGAAAGAAGTACGAATGGACTGCTAAGTGTGAAGAACACTTCCAAGAGCTAAAAAGTAAGCTGACTAGTGCTCCAATTCTTACAATTCCAGTTGTAGAGGAAGGGAACTTCGTGATATATAGCGATGCTTCCAAGATAGGATTGGGAGCCATTCTCATGCAGAATAGAAAAGTAATCATGTATGCTTGCCGACAGCTTAAGGATCATGAGAAGAACTATCCGACGCATGATTTGGAACTTGCGGCGGTAGTGTTTGCGCTCAAAATCTGGAGACACTATCTTTACGGCACTAGGTGTGAAGTTTATACGGATCATCAGAGTTTGAAATATATCTTCACCCAGAAGGAGCTTAATATGAGACAAAGAAGATGGCTCGAATTAGTGAAAGATTATGACATAGACATCCGTTACCATCCCGGAAAAGGCTAACAAAGTAGCCGATGCCCTTAGTCGGAAGTCGTCTTCCTCGTTGATATCAATTCGGTCATTGATCGAGCCCCTTCAAAAGGAGCTAGTGGAAGCTAGAATAGAGCTTATTACGGGAGGTTTAGTTGCCCTAACCTTCCAACCTACCATTTTGGAGGGCATGAAGGAGCATCAAGAAGGAGATGCCTCGCTGCTTAGGACGAGAAACGAAGTCCTAGAAGGAAAGGAGTCAGACTTCAACATATCTGATGAGGGCATACTCTATAGGAAAAATAGACTATGCATTCCTAATGAGGACAAGTTGAAGGAGCAGATCATGAAAGAAGCTCATGAGACTCCATATTCCATTCATCCTGGAGCCAAAAAGATGTACAAAGACTTGAACGAAAGTTTTTGGTGGCCCAAAATGAAGAATGGCATTGCCACATTTGTGAGTAAATGCCTTACGTGTCAAAAAGTGAAGGCTGAACATCAACGTCCTAGGGGAGAATTGCAGAAAATTTCCATCCCATAATGGAAATGGGACCAAGTGACGATGGATTTTGTGGTCGGTCTACCCCGAACTCCCAACGGCAATGATGCTATTTGAGTGATTGTCGATCGATTGACGAAATCTACGCATTTTTTAGCCATCAAACTTAGTTTTTCAGTGGAGTAGCTAGCGGAACTGTATGTTGCACAGATCGTTCGCTACCATGGGATTCCAAAAATAATCATCTCAGATCGTGATGGTCGTTTCACTTCTAAATTTTGGAGGAGTGCACATCAAGCAATGGGTACAAAGCTTACTTTTAGTACCGTTTTTCACCCTCAGACGGATGGACAATCAGAGAGGACCATTCAGACTCTAGAGGATATGTTACGAGCATGCGTGATGGATTTCAAGGGAACTTGGGATAAGAAGCTTCCTTTGATTGAATTCTCGTACAACAACAGTTTCCAAGCTTCGATTGGAATGGCTCCTATGAGGCTCTCTATGGGAGAAGGTGTAGATCTCCAGTCCATTGGTACGAGACAAGAGAGAAAGAACTTATGTCTACGGACTTTATTCGGAGAACCACCGAAGCCGTAAAACTTATACGTCAACGGATGGAAACTGCATTTAGTCGTCAAAAGAGTTATGCCGACAAACGCAGAAGGCCTCTAGAATTCCAAGTAGGAGACTTGGTTTTCCTTAAGATTGCTCCATTCAAAGGAGTCATGAGATTCGGAAAGAAAGGGAAATTAAGTCCAAGATACATAGGGCCATTCAAAATACTTGAAAGAGTCGGTAATGTGGCCTATAGATTGGCTTTGCCCCAAGAATTAGCATATGTGCACAATGTATATCATGTGTCGATGCTAAAGAAATACATCTCGAATCCATCACACGTATTGAACCATGAACCAATTGAGGTTCACGAGGATCTGACTTATGAGGAAAAATCGGTTCGAATTTTGGCACGAGAAGAAAAGGTGCTAAGGAACAAAGTTATACCTTTAGTTAAGGTACTATGGCGAAATCATGAGATTGAGGAAGCAACATGGGAACGTGAAGAGGATATGACGAAAAGCCACCCAGAATTATTCTAATTTTCGAGGACGAAAATTTTGTAAGGAGGGTGGATTGTAATAACAAAAATTTCTACAGACTCATGATTTCCTTGTACATAAGAAATTTAAGTTTGTACTATGTGTTTATGTAATGTTTCAAGAAAATTATGAGTATCAATATGAAATTCATAATTTTATCAGTAAATGTTTGAGTTATCATTTAATTAACTATGAGACTCAATAAGCAGTTTGCTTAGCCAAGCATGTGACCTTTGAGCAAAAAGGGAAGAAAAACTCTATGATTTTATGTTGATCACAGTTTGACCGAAAAAGTCAAAGTTGACCAATGAGTCAAAGGTTGACTAAAAAAGTCAAACATATGATGATACTGTTATATGACAAGCAGTATGGGAAAAATACTGTGAAAACCAATTTTACGGACAAGATAGCAAGAATAGGATTTAAAACAACCATAGAAAAATCAAGCACATAAATTAGGATATCAAGGGCCAAATGGCTTCAAGTTATAAGAAAATTTTTATACAGTCCATTTTTACACAGATGAATTTTGGACTGCAGTTCAGTGTAAAAATACTGTTATTAATAGATAGTATTATTGAAAATATCTGTGTTAGCATAAAAATGGACTGCATATTAAGAGAAAGGCCAAACGAGGCCTTATGATGACATCACCTAACCTTGGATTAATGACATCATTTCTTCATTAAAAGAAATGATGGAAATAATTTTTGGATGGATCTAGAACCATGTGGCCGGCCACCTAAGGGACTTTTTGTGCAAATTCTTGCTTCTTCAAAGACCTTTTGGCAATTTAAAGAAGTTCCACTTCACCTATAAATAGGTGAGCCATTGTAAAAAAAAATTAGAAATCTTAGCCAAACTATGTCAAAATCTCTCCACAATTTCACTCTCTAACAACCGAAATCAAGGAACAGAAAAACCTAAGAAGAAAAAAAAAATTGGAATGGTCGGATTTTAGATTGAACACCAACAAGAATTTGAAAAAAAAAAATTTGAGACCCATTTTGGCCAAGAAGGCCGGTTGTGGGAAAGGAAGAAGAGAGGAAGAGAAAATTCAAGATTTGGCCGGATTTTGAAGTTTTTGGTGGCCGGATTTTGGAGCAAGGTTGGTGGAAAAACTTTGGAACCAAACTAGCCATGGAGGCCGGTTTTTGGTGGAGCCAAGGAGGAAATGGGAAATCCAAGATAAAGCTAAGCCAACACTTGATTTAAATTAAGGTAAACCCTCTTGACCCTAAGTTTCTCAATTCAAGTTTCAATTTAGGATTTAAGTGTATTTCAAGCCTTGGTTTGCAAGAGCTTAAGCTCAATTTAAATTTTTATGCCCTAGTTTAGAAATTTTAGGGTTGTGCTTGATATTGGTGCTTAGGTGGTTTTAAATTTCAAAGTATGCACGCTAATGTGATTGGTTACATGAAAATTAGGTTTTGCATGGTTGTATGTCCCCAAATGCTTAAGAATGTTGAATGTGAATGTATGTTTATATGAATGATGGGATGGTACATTAGAAAAGCGCTGCATGTATGATCTTAGGCTCCCGCGGTGGCTGGTTGAGTTAGATTACGCGATTAGGACGTAAAATCAACCTAAAACAAAAAAAAACTGTCAGTTCGGGTACAAACCAGCCAGTTTTCTGGAAAGCAGATTTTGAATTTGGGAAAACTTAAAACATGAAAGTTGTAGAGAAGGGAAATTTATAGGGGGCAACATGAACAGTTTTCTAAAATAAGGCTCCAACAGCCTCGGTTTTTATAAAAATCCGAGCCTTACTGTGCCAGACTCCGTGCACGGCCAGGTGGGTTCAACAGGGGATAAGAGTAGGATAGAGTCCGAACTGGGTTTTGAGTAAACTTGAAAGTTGTAAGGTTTTTCAAGGTCTAAAACTTTCATGAAGACAACTTTTTCAGATTCGACCCAGAATTTTAAATACAATTGGATTTCTAAAACTGTGTAGGAAACATGAAATTCCTGCTCAGGATTTTCTAAAACAGCGTAGGAAAAGGATATTCCTGCACATACACTGATGATTTGACTGTGGAAAGCTGTTCCAGAGGTAGTTTTCAACACTTAATGATTTTTACAAACCCTACTCTAAAAGTTACAATTTTTGATAAATTAAACAAGGATTTTTGGTATTTAAAGAACATAAAATACTAAGTTTTTCCAAAACAAGAAATGAAAGTATTGGACTACAAGTGGTCTTAATAATTTGGTAACAGTAGGAAGACCAACAGTAACTGGGTAGGATACCCAAGTTACTGAATTGGGCCCAGAGCCCAAGGTTACCTATAGTAACCCAGTAGAATATAATTTAAGAAATTGGGCTTTAGCAACCCAATAAGGGTAACCTAATACTATTCATGTATGTTGGGCTTAGTACTCAAGGTTACTCTAAGTAACCTAACAAGTTATGACATGCCATAAACCCTATGGTTACTTGTAGTAACCAAACAAGTTATCATGAGTATGTTTGGGGGACATATAACTAAGTTTATGTGTGGATATTGGTTAAGGTTACCAACATTTTATGGTTATAAAATCCTTACCCTATGTCCTTTGTAATAACAGAAAGAGGCCTGTTATTGCAACCTGACTTGGAGTAACACATCAAAGGACATAGTATACGAGGTAAGTACAAACCTCACCTACAGTATGGGAAATAGTAAACTATTTTCAAGCATGATTTATTCACATGTGTACCATGATGTCCCATGTTTTGAAATGATGCCATGTTTTAATATAAAGCTATGCTTTATTAATATATCACAAGTCATTAGATGTTAGTGATCTTTATATCATACTATATTTATGCATCATGTGCATTATGACTATTAAGATCACATGTAAAGGTTCTTAGTCTTGAAAAAATAACAAGGCCAAGACTAAACCAAGACAAGTAAGGTGTCGTACCAACCTCCTGTTGATGCGGGAGGATCATGTATGTTCAAGAAAAATTCTCAGACCTTCTGTTGATGTGGAAGGATTATGTTTCAAGATTCCTAGAATTGTTAAGGGCCTTGCAAACCCTAAGTTTTTGTAGATTGCGCGCATTTGGTACGTACACTAGGGGCCTACATGTTAAGCAAGATAATAAGAGAATGTTCATAATTAATCATAAAAGATCCATAATTGAACATAAGTGGTTCATGTAGGAAAAAAGCCTGCAACTTAATTGGTGGGCCATGCAGACAATGCGGCGGCGAGTGAAGGGCGGTGTGGGATACCACTATGCAAATTTTTTCACAAGTTCTTTTGAACAAAGATATATGTATATGTATGTATTAGAATAAATTGTGTTACACTGTACATCTAAAGTATGACGACTCAAGTTAAAAGTAAAGATTTGTATGAATGCTTATTATAATAAATAAGTAATATGTGTGTATAGAAAGCTTACTTATATTGACTTGTCTATTTATATATGTTTAAAAAAAATATTCTGAAATTTTCAAGTAAATTTAGTCTAAGTATGTATGTTAACGGGCCTACGTAGGTTGGGGCATTACACCAAGTAATTGTAGATAAGTATGAAGAAATTTTTTGAAGGTTCATGCTCCACATGGCTGGCCATTTTGAGGGACTTGGAAGGCAAATATTTTGTCTTTTAAGGACCAATATGCAATCCAAGGAGAATTTAAGAAAAAAATAATAATTGTGAAAAATTATAAATTTTCTACCTATAAATAGGGGTGGGTAGGAGAGTAGAGACTTGCACTCTGTAGTTGGCTTCTCAAACTTCTAGTTCCTTCTCAACTATTCCTCTCTAGCACTTAGAAAAGAGAGAGAGAGACAAGTGGTGGCCGGTTGTCATGGTGGAGATGTAGAGAGCAAATTTCTCTCATCCAAGGTCTATAGCGATCTTTCCAAGTTTTAGAGGTATTATTCTTGAACCTCTAACTAAGATTTTTATTAAGTTTTGGTTTATGAGATTTAAATGTATTTCAAGTTATGGCTTCTAAGATCATAAGCTCATGTTCTTATTTTGCTATATTATGGTTTTTATATGGTTGGTTTATGCTAGATCTATGCTTAGGTTATCTTGGTTGCTCGCTCTAAGCATGAGTTTGACTTTATACTCTAGGATGAATGTTAAGGTTATGTGTGCTCATCATGTATTTGTGATTATGCTCTCACATGTTATGTGTGCTCACTATATGTCTGTGATTATGCTCTCACATGTTTTAGTATGGAGATTTTATGAATGATAATGATGATGATGATGATGTGAATATTATGGGTATGTTGGTTAAGAAATTAACTTAAAGACAAAAGTTGGTAGACAAGTAAGTCATCAATATTATGTTTTTCAAGAACATGAGATAAGTGAATGGTTGAATATTAAGAATGGATCCTATGTGCTGCATGTTGATGTAGGCTCACGGTTTCGACCGTTTGAGGTATTGTGCGCGGATTTTTAAGCTAAGAATCCACAAAATACAAACTGTCGGTTTTTAAAAAATAATCTGGATAGTTTTATGAAAACCCAATTTTGAGCCTCTTAGAGGCCGAATTTGGAAAAAACTATAACTGTAAAGTTGTAGAAAACAGAAAATCCTAGGAGGTAGCATGGATAGATTTTGAAAAAAGGGCTCCAAATGCCTTTGTTTTTATGAGTTTTCAAAATTGGCCGGTCCCGGTTACTGTACACGGCCAGAACTTTTCAAAGGGAAAAATGAGTAAGTTAAAGGTAGATTTAAGCTGTAAGTAAAACATAAAAGTTGTAGGTTTTGGATAAGATCTACAACTTCTGTGAGGAAAACGTTTTCAAATTCTAAACCTATTTAAAGATAAGACTGGATTTTCAAAACTGTGCATGATACATGAAATTTCCTAGATAGATACATTCAAGTAAATCAAAAGGTAGTTTAAAAAACAGTTTTCAAGATTTTACAATTTTATGTTTTACAAAGGAACTATGGCTTTATGAAAATAGTTTCAAAAGAGATTTTAAATCCATTTGAAATTTGACAAGTGATTTTTAAAAAAGACAATTTCAAGTATTAAATCAAGATAATACTTGATTTATGGAATTAAGATATTTTTCAAGTAAATAAGGTATTTTTCAAGAAAAAAAGGTATTTTAAAAAAAAAAGGAATTTTAAACCGAAGTTACTTATGAATATAAGTAAAAATTCTATGACAGATGATAATCGGATTGGATATCGATTTATTATGTCAGGATTTGTATCCATGATTACCAATGGTAATTGGATTGGATACCAATTTATTATATCAGGATTTGTATCTATGATTACCAATGGTAATCGGATTGGATACCGATTGTTCGCCCAAAAATATATATGCAAAAATGCTACGCAAGTACACGTAATCGAACAAGTAATACAGTAGTGAGTAGAGTATCGTTTCCACAGGGATTGAATTACCAAAAACTAAATTATAGAAAACAATCAGTCTAAAACAAATTGGAAATTGATTTGAACATTAAAATTATAAAAACTGAATATAAACTAATGGGTGTGATTAAAAATGCAAACAAGAGCTAAAACGTGACAAAATCAAAGGATTAGGCTGTGAATCAAGGATAGGTAATGGCTAGAATTATTGATTTCCCCTTAATTACAAATCTGACCACAAATGCTGTAGGAAATGTTGTAGCAAAGTTATCCAGTCAACTAAAATTCTACACAATCCTCTTCCGAAAGATGTCGTGCTTCCAGTTCTTTAAACTAAAATTAACATATTCCTATGCATCTCAGTTTTCCAAACATAAAATTAAGCAACAATTTTAATGTGTTGTATAAGAAAACAATATATTCCTATATCATTCACTTATATTATCCTAGTTAAATCCAACCAAAATTAACTTTCCCAGAATTAATTCTAGTTTGTATATTCTACCAATTGATGGCCAGTCAATCAGCAGAAATTAAGCAATACAAAACACTTGAATAACCCAAATAAAATTCACTAAACATTTAACTCAACATCTAAATCTTCATTACAACCTTGGTTCCATCAATAATCCTAATTAGAGGATTTAGTTTATGTTCAAATTAAAGAAATCACAAATATAAATCCCAGTCCACAGATTCATCATTCCAACAAAAAATCAAAAGATTAAGAAAAGGTTTAGAAGGAACTGAAAAATCTAGAGATCTTCAGCGCAAGCAAAATCTCTTTTTCTAGCCAAAGGTCCAAGGCCGTGCCGCTCTCTTCCCTCTGACTTTCTTGATTTCTCCTCCTCTTTTTCTTCGTATTTTTTCTCCTCCTGTTCTTTACTCTGCCCTTTTCCTTTTTCAGAACCGCCTCAGAAACGGCCCCCCCTTTTTTCCATTGTTAACTTTCCCTTTTATACTAGGGTAATTTGATGTACCCTAAACACACGTGTCCTTCCATTAACAAAGGCTGATGACACCCCAAAAGAATACAACTGTATGCTTTTTGATAAATAAAGCAAGTGGGCCAACTAAAGAGAGATTTTTATTTTTTTTTTGCCACTTGCACTTTTTACTGCTTTTCCTCTACTGCAGCATTGTTACATCATCAGTTTCCTTTGTGCCTTCTGCTTTATCATCTCATCTAATCCAGTGGGCCTCCACCTGTAAGGCAAAACACAAAATTAAACTTAAAAATATGCTAAAGGCCAAAAACATCTACAACTCATTACCCTTTCTTTAACTAAAGCAAACAAATTAATATTATATAAAATACTAAAACTAAGGCATATAATCTTGAAATATCAACAATTAATAAGCTTGAAAGCATGTTAAATAACTCTATTTCATAGAGTTATCACACCCGCAAACTTAAGTTATTGCTCGTCCTCAAGTAATGCCATAATTAACACAAGACACAACACACAAAAAGAAAACTCAAAACACAAAATAGAAAATTGCTGCGGTTGCTAAACAAGTTGATTCTCCAATCTCAGAAGTGCTTCTTAATTTCCAGCTCATGGTCAAAGTCAGCATTCATTAAATATCAGCATCTGTTGTAACTGTCCTCACTCCCAAATAAGACTCCTCTAAAGGTGTATGTGTGTGACTAAAGTTAAGCATCCTTTGAATTACTCAGGTCATTCAAACCAAGATCATTGAGCCTAGTTAGTGATTCAATAGGCTGACTGCATAACTCCTTCTCCACTAGTAGTAGTTTATCAAACACCTGGGATTAAACATGTTCCACTGATTATTGCTTAAGGCTTTGTATAGGGTGTATGCTTTTTATTTTTTATTTTTTTTATTTTTTATTTTTATCTTCATGTCTCTGTTACCTTTTTACGCGAATGTCAACATTGGTGATGAAGACACTCAGTTACTCAGCAACGTCACCAATCAGATTTGCTATAGCCTACTCATATTCAGAACCACTTTTTGACGCAAAAGTACACATGGGGCTCATGTTACTCCTGGTTACTAGACAGTTTCAAATAGTGGAGTAGTTTTTTCGTTTTTTTTTTTTAATTAACCCTCAAATAACAGCCCTTTTTGAAATACCAATACTCTAAATACATATCAATTCATCCCAGAATATTTAGCTTCCTACCGTCTCGCCTCGAAGGTTTCATACAATCAGTTCCCGAATCCCAAACTCTCACCATGATTTAAAATTTCCTAAGCTTTTCAAATCAAAAACAAAGCTATAGTATAATGTGCATCATTCAAGCAATCTCATTTAAGGAGCAAACCAATAATAAACATCAACAATACTCAACTCATGCCAATTTATTCCATACTCTGAGAATTTCAAAACACTCTTACTCCTCATAGAATTTCCTCAAACCAACTTTGCTACAGCAAAACCAGAGCAAACAAAACATACTAATAAATTGTAATTTTTTTTTTTTTAACTAAGCAAACCATTAAAAATCAAATCACAAAAATAACACAAAAAGAGAAACACAGAACAAAACCATATGAACTAAAACTAAAACAAACTTAATCAATACCCCCTAACTTAAATTAAGTAGTGTCCTCACTACTTGAACAAAACAACACAAAACAGAACAAAAACAAGAAGACACAACAAAACCAAACAAAACATTGTAAAACTAAGAAAAAGAGATTGTTAAAAACTCCCTAATTTGGTGGGTCGTTGGTGTGTTAGCTCGATGTGGCTGGGGTCTTGATCTGGTGGCTGGTTCGGCTCAGTGGCTGAAGCGGTGGAATGGACTGGAGCGTTGTGGTTGGTCGACGGCAATGGTGGATTTGCTGCTTGGTTGACGGCGCAGAAGAAGAAAGCAAAAAAGAAGTGGGAGAGAAGAAAACAAAAGTAAGCGGGGGCCTTGTAGGGTTGTGGAATATCTACATATATATAATTATAATTTTTTTTTATAATTTTTTTATAATTTTTTTTTGAAATTGCTGCAGCTTTGTTGTAGCAATCCCACAGCATTTCAATACAGATTGCTCCCTAGTTTCTGCCCAACTTTGTTGCAGCTTTGCCGTAGCAATCCCGCAGCATTTTTATACAGATTGCTCCCCAGTTTTTGCCCAACTTTGCTGTAGCAATACCGCAGCATTTTTATACAGATTGCTCCCCAGTTTCTGCCCAAATTTGCTGCAGCTTTGCCGTAGCAATCCCGCAGCATTTTTATAGGGATTGCTCCCCACTGTCACCCGACTTTGCTGTAGCAAACTGATTCATCATAAAGAAATGCTGTAGCAAAATCACCATAATTTGTTGCAAACCTTGCACCAAAGAAATAAAAATAAAAAATAAAAACTTGAGAACAGAATGGAACAAAAATTGAATAGAAAATCAACAAAAATAGCAAAAACAAATGTAATCAAAGAAATTGAGAAAATAGGGTTGCCTCCCTCAAGCGCTTGTTTTAGAGTCTTCAGCCTGACTTTGCAGTATTTCAGACATCTTGCAGCGAGATGGATGTTTTCTGACGGCTGAAACCATCACCCTAGTAATGCTTAAGTCGCTGTCCATTAACTTTGAAAGTTCTCTCTGAGTTTTCTGCAGCATGTCTTTCTGACAAATAATTTTTTCTATAGCAAAACCTCCAAAGTGCAGCCGATGTCTTGTGAATCCAGTTTTCTTTATTTCTCCTTTTCTTTCTGCTAACTATCCCTCAAATGTGTAGGTAGAGGTTTAGTTTCAAAACAACTGGTTCATCAACGGATGGTTTGTGGGATTTAAAGGCCCTTTCTGACAACTCAAGGGACTCAAATTGCTTACCAACTCTAGCTGTTGTATGCTTGCCCTCCATCCAGAAGACTTGATTATGATTGGTTCCCTCATCTGCTTCAATAGTAGTCAGGTCATCTTCCTTATTCAATTTAGTAGAGCATGACTTCTCAAATTCCCCAACCACTAGTGAATCCAAAACAGTGATGGCTGAACATTCCTCAACATAATCAGCAAAACACATCGCCTTAAATACATTGAAAGTAATCTGTCGATCATGAACTCTCATAGTCAACTCGCCTTTCTGCACATCTATTAATGTTCTGCCTGTGGCCAAAAATGGTCTTCCCAGAATAATCGGCACCTCCGTGTCTGCTTCATATTCCATAACAATGAAATCCACTGGAAAAATAAATTTGTCCACCTTCACGAGCACATTTTCAATTTTCCCTTCTGGATGAGCAAATAACCTGTCAGCTAATTGGAGAGTGACTGTTGTAGGTCTTGCTTCCCCAATTCCCAGCTTTTTGAAGATAGACATGGGCATCAAATTTATGCTTGCTCCCAAATCACATAGTGCCCTTCCAAAGTACCGGTTCCCAATGGAGCATGGTATGGTGAAACTGCCAGGATCTTCCAGCTTAGGTGGTAGCTTGTTCTTCAACATCGCACTGCACTCTTCAGTTAGTGCCACCATCTCGAACTCACCTAGCCTTCGTTTCTTCGAAAGAATGTCCTTTATGAATTTAACATAGTTAGGCATCTGTTCCAAAGCTTCCACAAGTGGAATGTTGATGTGCAGCTGCTTAAACACGTCTAAAAACTTTCTAAATTGCTTGTCCTGCTTTTGATTCTGAAATCGTTGCGGAAATGGTGGTGGAGGTCTCTCTGATCTGCTTTGCTATAGCTTTGCTACAGCATTTTGCTCTTCTGCATTTCTCTGATCTTCTTTGCTGTAGCTTTGCTGCGACTTTGCTGTAGCATTTCGCTCTGCTGCAGCATTCTGATTTGCTTCAGTTTTTGATTGAGGGCTTGGCTGACTTCGGATTGAAGAGGGTTCTGCCTCTTTGGCAGGCTGTCGAACTGGTTGTTCAATTTGTCTACCATTACGAAGTGTGATAGCTTTGCAATGCTCCTTACTATCTCTTCTTGGATTTTCTGTATCACTAGGAAGTGATCCTTGAGGTCGATTGCTCAGAACATTCACTAACTGCCCAACTTGATTCTCCAATGTTCTCAATGACGCAGTTTGACTCTGAATGAGGGCTGATTGATTCTGAATAATCGCATCATTCTTCGCCATGTATTCCTTGAGTAGTGCCTCGATGGAATTCGGTTGTTCTTGAGGCGGATGTCTTTGTTGCTGTTGTTGAAAACCTGGAGGATGTGTGGGTTTGCTAGGCCCGGCTGAAGAATTAACTCCTTGATTAGTCCAAGAGAAATTTAGATGTTGCCTCCACCCTGGGTTGTAAGTGTTGGAATATGGATTGTTGTTCCTGTTGAAATTATTCACATAGCAAACTGAAGCTGGGTTAGCTGGGCAATTCTCAAATGAATGACCCTCACCACAATAAACACATATAACATCAACTGCCTGCACCGAACTTGCCCCTGCTGCCATATTCATGGACTTCAATATGTTGGACAATGAAGACACTTGGGCTGTCAAAGCTGTAACGGCATCAACCTCATGGACTCCCGTTACACGCCTTCCCGTAGCAACTCTCTCAGTAGGACACTGGTAGTTGTTATTAGACATTCACTCCAAAATCTCGTAAGCTTCATTGTAAGACTTCATCAAAAGAGCTCCATATGCAGACGCATCTACCATACTCCGAGTTTGAGCATTAAGACCATTGTAAAAAATCTCCATTTTGATCCAATGGGGAAGTCCGTGGTATGGGCATTTTCTAAGCAACTCTTTAAAACGCTTCCATGCTTCATAGAGAGTATCTCCATCTACTTGCTGAAACGATGTGATGTCATTCCGAAGTTTGGCATTTTTGTTCGGAGGAAAATACTTCACTAAGAATTTCTCAGCCAAATCATTCCATGTTGCTACCGAATCTGGTGGTAAAGAGTTCAACCAGGCTCTGGCTCTATCTCGTAGAGAATAAGGAAATAATTTGAGTCGAAATGCTTCTTCAGTTACACCATGAAGCTTGAAGGAATCACTCACTTCCATAAACAATCTCAAGTGCAGATGAGGATCTTCGGTTGGCATCCCGCTGAATTGACCAACTGTTTGGAGCATTTGAAACATCACAGGCTTCAACTCAAATTGTTGGGCTTGAATTTCGGGTCGAACAATGCTAGGATGCAGCTTGTGCAACATAGGGACAGCATAATCCCTTATTGCCCTGTCTCTGTCATCTGCGATTGCTGCAGCATTGTTGACATTATTATTCACTACTGCTCCTTCAGCCCTTCCTTCCATTCTTGCAGCTCCCTGTTGTTCCCTTCTTCTTGCTCTAAAAGTTCTTTCAATTTCAGGATCGAGGGGAACTAAATCTGTGTCCCTCAGCCTGCTCATACAAGAAAACCACACCTGCTAAGACAAAAATCAGAATTGATTAAAGTTGAGAAAAGCAAAATAAATGAAAAAAAAATTGTTCCTATAATATTAATTTTCAATAATAACAATCCCCGGTAACGGCACCAAAAACTTGTTCGCCCAAAAATATATATGCGAAAATGCTATGCAAGTGCACGTAACCGAACAAGTAATACAGTAGTGAGTAGAGTATCATCTCCACAGGGATTGAATTACCAAAAACTAAATTATAGAAAACAATCAGTCTAAAACAAATTGGAAATTGATTTGAACATTAAAATTATAAAAACTGAATATTAACAAATCGGTGTGATTAAAAATGTAATCAAGAGCTAAAACGTGACAAAATCAAAGGATTAGGCTGTGAATCAAGGATGGGTAATGGCTAGAATTATTGATTTCCCCTTAATTGCAAATCTGACCACAAATGCTGTAGGAAATGTTGTAGCAAAGTTATCCAGTCAACTAAAATTCTACACAATCTTATTCCGAAAGATGTCGTGCTTCCAGTTCTTTAAACTAAAATTAACATATTCCTATGCATCTCAGTTTTCCAAATATAAAATTAAGCAACAATTTTAATATGTTGTATAAGAAAACAATATATTCCTATATCATTCACTTATATTATCCAAGTTAAATGCAACCAAAATTAACCTTCTCAGAATTAATTCTAGTTTGTATATTCTACCAATTGATGGCTAGTCAATCAACAGAAATTAAGCAATACAAAACACTTGAATAACCTAAATAAAATTCACTAAACAATTAACTCAACATCTAAATCTTCATTGCAACCTTGGTTCCATCAATAATCCTAGCTAGAGGATTTAGTTCATGTTCAAATTAAAGAAATCACAAATATAAATTCCAATCCACAGATTCATCATTCCAACGAAAAATCAAAAGATTAAGAAAAGGTTTAGAAGGAACTGAAAAATCTAGAGATCTTCAGCGCAAGCAAAATCTCTTTTTCTAGCTAAAGGTCCAAGGCCGTGCCGCTCTCTTCCCTCTGACTTTCTTGATTTCTCCTCCTCTTTTTCTTCGTATTTTTTCTCCTCCTGTTCTTTTCTCTGCCCTTTTTCTTTTTCATAACCGCCTCAGAAACGGCCCCCCCTTTTTTCCATTGTTAACTTTCCCCTTTATACTAGGGTAATTTGATGTACCCTAAACACACGTGTCCTTCCATTAACAAAGGCTAATGACACCCCAAAAGAATATAGCTGTATGCTTTTTGCTAAATAAAGCAAGTGGGTCAACTAAAGAGAGATTTTTTTTTGCCACTTGCACTTTTTACTGCTTTTCCTCTGCTGCAGCATTGCTGCAGCATCAGTTTCCTTTGTGCATTCTGCTTTATCATCTCATCTAATCCAGTGGGCCTCCACCTGTAAGGCAAAACACAAAATTAAACTTAAAAATATGCTAAAGGCCAAAAACATCTACAACTCATTACCCTTTCTTTAACTTAAGCAAACAAATTAATATTATATAAAATACTAAAACTAAGGCATATAATCTTGAAATATCAACAATTAATAAGCTTGAAAGCATGTTAAATAACTCTATTTCATAGAGTTATCACCGATCTAGTATGTTATGATTTGTAGTAAGATAGAATGATTCTTATCTTACACCCTGTTTGAAAACAAAAATATAACCTGTTGTCTTGCCTTTTTGGAATGCTAGAGCAAGAGCGTAGAACAATATGTAAGTACAACTCCGCCTACAGCATGGGCAAAATGTTTTTACTGCTTTACATGTTTTTCAAAAACTTATGCATTGATTTAAATGTTTTTACTGCTATGCATGTTTTTCAAAGCATCATGTGTTAATGTATGTGATGCATATGATTTATATTTTATTATTGTGGCATCACGTAAGCATGCTCAGTAATAATAAATCAGATGACAAGAATAAGATCAAGTTTTAAAGTAAGAAATAATAAAAATGTATGTTTTCAAGTATGATCAAATTAAGAACAAGTTTTCAAGAATAAAGGCAAGCAAGTTGCCTTGTGTCGTACCAACCTGCCACAAGGGCGGGTTTAATCCATGGCTATGTGTTACAGTATGTACACTCATGTGCATGTTATGTAAGGGGCTCAAAACTAAGTTAAAACAAGAAAGTATAATTGATTCATGTTAAGTTAACATAAGAAAGCATAACTGATTCATAAGAAAGTATAATTGATTCATGCATTCTTTTACTAAAATGATTTTGTGGGAATAAAAAGTTGTACTTACTGAGTATAAGCTCATAACGTACGTTCATGCTATAGGTAAGCAACCTACTACTGGATAAGCTTGATGCAAAACTGTAGGGAGATGACATTGCAGACTGTGAAATTTGGGTTGAACACCACCACGTATTTTGTAAAATATGTTTATGTTATGATATGATAATATAATGGTACCGGTACTTAAAATATTTAGAAAGGTACTGGGACAGTTTTTAAAGTTTCTTACAATGGTAATTAATATGGTCTATGAAATGTTTTAAAATAGTTTTACAACTCAGTACTCGATTGAGTACATTTAAATAAGTATGAGAATAAGTTAAGGTTTCAATTTGAGTTTAAAAAGAAAGTTGAAGAAAAAAAAATATTTCCATATTTTTACAAAAAACAAGAGTATATTTATGTAAGTTAAATAAGCATGGTATGTAAGCACGGTAACGGCCCTATGTGGTCGGGTCGTTACAGCAGGATTGTGAGATACATCTCCATTTAAAATGGGCACTCCGTCAGGATGAAGAAAGCGAGGTCGCCGAGATTCGATCTCATCATCACCACAAGAAGGAATGAAATCCCTTTGACCACCAAAGTTATCACAACGTTCAGGATAAGGTTGAATGCGAGAATTTTCACGGCAATGTTTCTGTCTAGAAAATCCAGGATGATCTAATTCAGTGCGTGAACGCATGTCTTCAATGTCAGCACATTCCTCTTTGGACATAAACAGTCTGTATTTGCCGATCTTGTGACGAGCATAACATGGTTCGTCAGAGACAAGTTTAAGAGCTTGACAATAAAGTTTAACTATAGAGGGTTTGGTATTAGCAACATGGGTAGAAGAGGAAAATGGCTTTTCAATATGGAGATCATTGGAATTGGTGATAGAATGAAGGTACTTCCTGCGTTCAGAAGGGATGTAAGAAAGTTTCAGAACTCTGTTATGTTCAAAGGAGTAGAAACAGGTAGATATTGGGAAAGAGGGGTTAGATTTCCAATTCCCTTTAATTAGAATTGGGTATTTATCCAAAGAAGGATCGGCAAAAACTAGAAAATCAGGAAAAATGATTGGAATGCCAATCTTGGGAGAAAGTTTATAGAAATATAAATCAAAATGTTCAAAAGTGAAAGAAGAAAAGATATTAGAGATGGTGAACGATTAACCCTGGTTTTCGTTAGCATATGCATAAACCGCAATCAAATGAAAAGAAGAAAGAGCAATTTGAAAAGCAGACATGTTGGCAATTTGAAGAAGTTCAAGTATGAATGGGAAAAGAGGAAATTTGAAGGGTCTCACGTGGTCTAGAGCGAAGATAACGCTTCCTGGTTCAATTTTTTCACCAGTATAAATATTTGCATCATCAGGAATGGGGGATAGAGTGATATCTTCAGGAATTTTGCAGGATTGATAAATCTCATCAAAGTAAGAAGGAATTGTTTTTTTAGAGGCCACTGAATTGGAGAAATGAAAGATCAGGAAATAGAGTTGGTTGAAAGGGAACAGAAATTTAAAAAGGTTCTTTCTCACAAATTCAGATAAAATTCAAGTGTTTCGAATTTATAAGAAAAAAGAGGACATATGTGGGAGAATGAATATTCCGTCATATAAAGCGTTGTCATATTTAATAATCGAAACGACATGTCTTCAATAGAAAATATAAAATGACGTCACTTTAATAAGTGAATCGGAATAAGTGAATCGGGTCTGAGAAAGAATGAAGGCTTGTAAGATTCAGACTAAAGAGATATAAGAAGACGGTAATATTGAGATAAAAATGATGGTTCAGAATGAGAAAGCTGAGCTGGCATCAGGACCATCTGAAGCTTATTAATAGGGATCAAATCGTTAGCTAGATTAAGGGAACTTTTTCTTTCTGAGAGTTTTAGGAGATAATTTTAGAGAGAGAAGCACTGCGAATTCTTAGAGAGAGAAAAACTTTGTTATTGCATTTCAGATTTACTCAGCAATAAAGAATTTCATTTGAGAATTCCTTTCTTGGAATAAACTTTACAATTTATGTTTGTGATTCTTAGCGAAGAGAATCACCCGAACACTAAGTTATATTGGTGAATATGATGAGGAAATTAATTTGTAATTTATAAATTATTATTTGTGATGTATTCATAAAATATGATGATCTTTTACAATTTGTGGATAATACTTTAGGAAAATATTGACGATGATTGTGAATCATAATAGGTTAAATAATAAATATCGTTTTGATCATTTCTTTGACTAAAAACGAATTTTTTTTCTTCTTCCAAAGAAAGAATGGACATTCTACGAAGGTTTTCTTTCTTTCTTTCCTTTTCTTTTCTTGTTTTCTTTTCAATCGTATTAAAAGTGCAACGTATGAATTTTATGCGTGCATTCAATGATGGTTTAAAACTGTCGTGAAATCCTACTTACTCTAGTAAGTATGAAATTGGTATATAATCTCTTATTCTATTTGTAATCTTGTAAATCATAATATTTCGTATGTCATAGCTATTTTATTGCATAAATATAAAGCTTTGAAACTCATGGAAGTGTGCTTTTGATTTTTGAAATAATTATAAATGATAACTTCGTAAAGATTAAATTAAAAGTCAAAAACAACAATTAATAACAATCAAACGCTTATATTTAATATATGTTATAAATTAGTCCAAATTTAGCACTAATTATAGCATATGTCAAATTTAACACAAAAATAATTATGCATCATAAAGTGATTTTCTTACTCATTATTACTGGCACTACATGAAACATGCTCTTGTCTTCTTTCTTTATTATTATTATTATTATTATTATTATTTGGTTTGAAAGTTGTTTTATTCCTAAGCTTCTCTGATTTCTACTTAATTGAATTTTAGAGGTGTGAAATCTGAACTCAGTAAATCTAGTTGTTGATATTATACAAATCACCGCTAAACTAAACATATCTAACCACTAAATTATGATATAATATTGTAGCACAGTAATTCCATCGAATTTGAATAATTGTACAGCCGGGCAGTTGTCAAACTAAATAATTGTACAGCCGGCACTAATGACCAAAATGTGACAAAGTACGTAATCCAAAGTCTAGATACATTGGATTCTAATATCGGCATAGAAAAAGACAATAAAGTGGCCTCACATTCTAACGTCCAATTACATATGGTCACCCATTGAAATTAGAATTTTGAAAATATTTTAATTGAAAATGAATTAAAATTTAAAAAAGTGTGTTTGATTTGAAGTGAATAGTCTGAATTTAAAAAGTGTAAAAATTAGATAAATATATGAAAAAAATAATATTATGTTATCTCGTTACTATTGTTATTCAATGTAATTATATATATATATTAAAAAAATCATCTTTTTCCACTTGAAGTAAAAAATTATGTATTTTTAAAATTTGAGTTTTTTTTTTTTTTTTTTCCTAAGAAAAAGGAGAGACGTTTATGTAGTGCTCTAGTCAATTCCAAAACATAAGATTAGTGGCGATAGATGAGATAAGGAGTATCTCATTGTGATCATCAGAAAAAAAATTCAGGAAGGAAAGAATATTATGGGGGAGGAAGTGAAGTTGTTCAGAACATGGTCGAGTCATTATGCTCTAAGGATTGTGTGGGCACTGAAACTCAAAGGCGTCCAATATGAAACTATCTATGAAGAACTCTCTCACAAAAGCAGAGCTCTGATCGAGTACAACCCCATCCACAAGAAAGTGCCGGTGCTTGTACACAACGGGAAACCAATCGCCGAATCCCTCGTCATCCTTGAATACACTGACGAGATATGGAAACAACCTCCTTTGCTCCCTCAAGACCCTCATCGGAGAGCCATGGCTCGATTTTGGGCAAAGTTTGGCGACGAGAAGGTAAAATTTTGTATCATCTACAGTTAATTATTTTGGGATTTTGCAACCATCATAATCTCATGAAAATCTTAAGAGTTGAACTTTTACTGTTGGAAATTTGCTATTTGTTGCCATTCTGAAGTGAATCACGATCTGTTGGGTTTTCCTGTCAATAACTTTTGGTCATTTCATAATGATTTGGTTTTCTGTTGTTGATGAACTTTTCCGTTTTAGAGAAATTTTTAGCTCAAATTCATGCGCTTTCTTTCCCCCTTTCTTCGATTCATTCTAGTGGTGATGTTCATCACGATGATTATTTGGTTTTATCTCATGTAAGCCTCCGGGCTTGTTGCTTTTGTTTTGTTTTCTTTTATTAATAACAAAAATTTCCCCTGAATTATAGCCTTTTAACACTTTTCCCTATGAAATTTTGAAATGTAACACCGCATTTCGCCTAACTTTGGAACCTTAACAATTTTGCCCCATATCGTTAGTTTTTTAGACGGACAAACTCACTTGACGTGCACATGGCAATGAATAACACCATTTTAATAATAAAAAAAAAGGACTAATTACAAAAATTCCTCATGAGTTATAGATCTTGTAACACATTAACCCCGAATTTCAAAATACAATACATCCATACCCCCTATCTATGTTCTATTAACAAATAAAGTCTTGTTAGTATATTTTTCCTCTTTATGATAGATGATTTTAATTCCTTTTTTTTTATATGATGATGATCTTATAATTGGCTTTGGTGGATGGAAATATAAAAGGAAGCTTCTAGAAAAAATTTCCCAAAAATTTCCCAAAAATGTTATTGAATGTGATTGATTTGAATTTCTATTGGCATGTAAGCCTTTTTTTTTTTTTTTTTTTTTTTTTTTCCATATCTAGTTTGTTTCCTAGTTTGTTTGTTTGTTTTCTTTAACTACAATTTGTCAGTTCCTTGTTTTTTTTTTTTTTTTTTCTGTGCTTAATGTATAAGTTAATTTATGTTTTATTTTTAAAATTTTATTTCATACATTTATTATAGTTTTAATCAAATAATTTAAAATGTGTATTAGAATAGAGGGTAAAATAATAATTAGGTATTTGATATCTCAACAACCATATTTGAATGTTTATTTGTGTAATTTCCATTAATCAAAATGACTAAACTTGTTAGCGAAGCATAGATGACAGGGAACGAAAATTACATTTTGAAATTTAGGGGGTAAAATAGTACGATATTTATAATTTGTGGAATTTTTGATAGTTATCTTTTTTTTTTTTTTTTGGAACTCTTTTATTCTTTCTCTTTATTTTAATAAAATCGGTGACTCGCGCGAGATAGAGTTATATATATATATATATATATATATTTACAACAGTTGTCATATATATAAAGCATGCTAGCTATAGCAGAGAGTTTAACAGTAGGAGAACCCAAACAACTGTTTATGCATTAAAGAAAAGCAATGAAAAGATAAACTTACGTAAAAAAAATTGAATATTTACGGTAGTTAAAAAAATACTAAATATCACTCTTAGCCTATGCTTAGTGCGAAGGAAGAAAACAAGAATAAAAGGAAAAATATAAGTTAAAAAAAAAGTAGATGAAATATTTTATTTTTCCTTTGATGTTGTTTGGTATCATGAAAGGAAGTAAATAAAAAAGCCGTGTAATTACTATTTAATTTATCTATGTATATTATTTTATTTAAAAAGCATGAATGAAAAAGTAATTTTAGTAGTTACTGAGTGGATTTTAGTTTTCCTCTTACTTTTGAAGGAGTTAAAAAAGTGTACTCCACTACAACTTCTTTCCCTCCTATTTTCATACTCATTCTCTTTTCTTTTTTATCAAATAGCTTACTCCATCAACTTCTCTTTGCTTTTCCCACATCCTACTTCCTTCTTTCCTTCCTTTTTTTTTACCCTACCAAACATAGTATTAGTGACAATTTGGACTGAATTTTAATTAGTTAGAAATTATTTATCTAAAATAACATGAGAATATATGAATATGCGAAAAGTGGATTAAAACAATAATACTTACTCCGGATAAATGGTGGATTTGAAGAACAAACCTACAAATTAAATAAATAGCAATCTTCTTAACTTTTTTTCACAAAATGTAAATCGTATACTTATGGCATATACAATTAATGCCAAATTATATGTGCTTCTCACTTTCATATTTCTTTTAATATGGAATTTTTCACCTTTCAACGTCTAACAAATATTACATTCACTTAATTTTACTATAGGTTATGCCATCAATTTGGGAAGCTTTTACGAAGCATGGGAAGGAGCAAGAGGAAGCTCTTTCAATTGCTATGGAGAACCTCAAGTTCTTGGAAGAAGAACTGAAAGGGAAGAAGCTGTTTGGGGGTGAGGAAATTGGGCTAGTGGATATTGCATTGGGATGGCTTGCAAACTTGGTGAGTGTATTTGAAGAGATAATTGGATTGCAATTGATGCCAGAAGAAAAGTTTCCGCATCTGTTTGCTTGGATGCAAGTTTTTGCTGACATTCCAGTGATCAAAGAAAGTTGGCCACCTAGAGACAAAATGGTTGCCAAATTCCAAGCCCTTCGTGAGGTCCACCTTTCAAAAGAGGCCCAAAAGGACTAGTGAGATGCGTTTCTATCTCAACAATGTTATCAGGTACCAACGGTATTAAGTACTACTAATAATGAGACTTACCTTGTATTATGATAGCCGTTTTAGCATTGGTGATATCCCAAAGTATTTTCTTTCTATGTAGTTTGGTGCAATGTCACATCATTGGAAATTGTGTCGGATTCGTATCTTAATTGGTGATTAAGGGGACGTTTTGAAACACCAACTGCAGGTGGTGTTTTGGAAATATTTTTATTAGAAATAAGTGAATCTATAAAATGTATGTTTGGTTAAAAATAAACTGTGATAGTTAAAAGGTGTAAAAATTTGAATGTGTTTAGAAAAAAATATAATATTATAAATCTTATTTCGTTATTTTCATCATTGTAAGTAATTAAAAAAAGAATTTTATTTCGATTTTAAATAAAAAAGTTATGGATTTTTAAAGTTTGAGTTTGTCAATAATTAAAAAGAGAGATTTAGAGATGTAAATAGAAAAATTAATTTACTTTTACTTAAAAAGACAAACAAACATTTGGAAAACTGCAACCGGAATGGAGGTTCCAAATGTGCCCTAGTCCTATTTTTCTTACCAGCTAATCGCTTTCCATGGCCGAAGTGTCTGGAGTATTGTCTTCCACAAAGCCGTAAATAATAGATTTCTCCAATATTCTTGCTCAAACTATGAGATGAAAAAAAAGTCTTACATTTCAAGTTCCTTTGTTGGAAGGCTTTGGGTTTGGGAGAAACCTTTCGGTAGTTTTTCGATTTTCAGAGGCAAAACAAGCATTTTGGTCAAAACGGAAGACGAGAAGACCAAGGAGGAAGAGGAGAAGAGAGGATTTGGGGAATGAGGAAGCAACAGAGTTGGTGGAGGAAATGAGGAAAGGGAACATGGAATTTGTTGGTCATGGTTTTGGTGGATTTGCTAAGTGTTGTTCGTTATGAGGCTTCTTTGCTCAAAAATATATATGTTGTAACTTTAATAGAGATCTGCCGTTTTTCACGGTTGTTCACGCTAATATAAAAACATCCTTCCGATCAAAGCAAGTTTACATATTGCAAAGCGTTCTTGACTGATGTCTTTTGAAATAGTAATAGCGATGTAATTTGTTTATTTCTAGGTGGCTCGGAACCTGATACATCAACTGTATAATCCTGCTTTGGGCTATCAACGGTACAGAAGGATTATTTTTTATTGTCAAATTGAGAATGTACATCCTGTGTAGACACCACAATTTGGCTCCTTAGTCTTACAAAATTGTGTCACTTTGCTGGGACTGTAGACGGCTTGAGAGAGGGCAAGTTCGTGACTTGCAACAATATACAAAGAATAACATCTGCAAAATTTTACCAAAAAATATAGAGGAAAGACAAAAATAACCAAGTAAATGGACAAAGGATAGAAAGTGTTCTGCATGCTTTCTTTAATATTAATCTGTTAGCCTTTTAAACAGGCAGTACACCAACGGTAGAAAAACAAGAAAGAGGAACTAACCAACAAACTCTTGACCACTACTCCTACATACTAGCAAATTACATCAACGGCTAGTAGCACTACACACAAACAAATTCTCCTAAAGATCAGGCTCAACAACAGATCATGCTAGTGACCAGGACACGTACAATAACCATAATACCACAGAAAAAACTAATTCCAATTGACCAGAACAATAATTCAAATGCTTAAATAAGTAAAATAATACTTCCAACAATCCCTCCCTTAAACTGAAAACTTGCAAACATTCTGTTTAATTCCAGCGAACCAACACCAAGTAGCTTTCTTAGCTTCTGAAACGCAGCCAACTTGAGGGACTTGATAAAAATATCAGCAACTTGATCTTCACTTCTGCAATGGATGAGATCAACGATTCCTTCCTTCATGAGGCCCCTTAAGAAGTGTAACTTCACATCAAAATGCTTGCTTCTTCCATGAAGAACATGATTTTTGGAGAGCTTTATTGCTGAGCTACTGTCACAATAAACTGTTGTGGCTCCTACTTGCTTGAAATGAAGCACTTAAAGAATTTTACTCAGCCAAATCACTTGACTAACAAAAGCTGTTGCAGCGACGAACTCTGCTTCAATTGTTGATAAAGTAACAATGGCTTGCTTCTTTGAAGACCATGAGACAGCCCTTGTACCAAGCATAAAAACATATCTTGAAGTGCTCTTCCAATCATCTGAATCTCCAGCATAGTCATTGTCAGTAAAACTAAACAAATCTGACTTTTCTCCTTTCTTGTAGAACTGCCCAAAATCAGTAGTACCTTGCAAATACCGAAAAATTATTTTTGCAGCAAGAAGGTGCATCTCATAGAATTATCCATATGTATCTGCTAATGAGACTCACAGAATTCATAATTTCAGGCCTTGTTGCTGTCAAATACATCAGGAATCCCACAATTTGCTTGTAGATAGTGCTGTCAATCTTTTTCCCTTCAACATCTCTCATTAGCTTCGAACCAAACTCAGTTGGTGTGCTAACAGAATTGCAATTCTTCATCTGAAACCTGCCTCAAATTTCTTGCAGATATTTCTTTTGAGAAAATAAGAATACCAGTAGGAGTTTGCACAACTTCTAAGTGCATCATTCCAAGATCAGACATATCAAATTCAAGCATCATGGATAGCTTAAAATTTTCAAATATGGCACTATCATTTTCCAATGTAAATTAAATCATCAACATGTAAGCAAACAATAAGCATCTTCTCTCCATCTTCAATTTTGACAAAAAGTGTATGCTCATATGTACATTTTTGAAAACTCTCCTTCAAAAAATAAGCATCTATGCGACTATACCAAGCTCTTGGAGCTTATTTTAATCCATATAGTGCCGTTTTTTTTATTTATATACCTTATGCTCATCACCAAACTTCACATAACCAGGAGGTTGAACAATGAATACCTATTATTCCAAGTCTCTATGTAGGAATGCCGATTTCACGTCCAATTAGAAGATAGGCCATGAATTTTGTTCTGCCAACGCAATTATCAATCTAATTGTGTCAAGCCTTGCAACAGGAGCGAAGATCTATTTGTAATCGATACCGAACTCCTGCTTGTAGCCTTTTGCGACCAATCACTCCTTGAATTTGTCAACTTCGCCATTCTCCTTCAGCTTCGTCTTGTATACCCAGTTCACAGTAATGGTCTTTTACCCTTTTGGAAGCTCTGTCAACTCCCAAGTATCATTTCTGTCCATGGCTACAATTTTGTCATCCATTGCTTTTCACCACTTTAATTCTTTAACAGCATCTTTGGAAGCTACAGGATCACAATTTGAAATAGAGCAAGATGTGTAAGTGGATCTTCTGTATGATCGATCCTAGTTACCTCATAATCCGATGGTGGGTTCCAAATGGAGTATCAAATTAAAACCTAGCTATAATCATGTCATTATTGATTATAGAGTGAGCAAGGATCGTTCCTATAAATGATTAGTTCTAATTAATTAATTACTGACTCTAAAACCTAAGACACACCAAAACTAGATGCTAAATAGATAGGGGTTTTTGATATTTAAAGTGAATAAACGAAAACGTAAAAGAAATTAAAGAAAGACTCTTAAATTATAAAATATTGGTTAAGGAATCATTCTACACCACTAGGCATAGAATTATAATTGAAATAAGAATAATCTCCAACTTTCTATTGAAATTATCAACCATAGATAATAACAAGCTCTATTATCCCAATCTTTACTTAGTTTGTTATTAGGCAAAAAAAGCTCTTCACCTAATTCCCTTCCCATTAAACAACCTAGAATTAGCTCTCTATATTTAATCCAACGGAAGCATTAAGATGAGAAAGATAGGTTTATCCAAGAAACAAACACACAAGCTCGGTTTGTTTATCATATATTATGTTCCACATGCAATCACATGAAAATATCTCATAATTAATTATCACAATAACTACTAATGATAAGGAAATCAAGACAATTACGGATCAAGATTCCTAATCTAGCAATAGAAAATTTCCAAGTCCAATGTAGTTGCGTACCCCAAATAAAACAAGAAAATATTTAAGAACAATAAATTTGGTAGAACATAAACAGTCTCAATTGGAAAGTTGGAAAATAAAATTTTAATTCATTCAATTAATAATCATATGTCTAGGGTTTTGAAATCTCCCTTAACCAAAGACAAACCTAATTACACATAATTGAAAATAACAAGAAAATAAAAACTAAGAACATGGAAGAGAAGATAATAAAGGAAGAACAATATATTTTTCTTCTTCTTCTTCTCCATGAATGGCTGCTAAAGAATGGTTAAAGGAATCCTAAATAAATCCTAGAAGGACCTATTTATAGGCCTCCAAAGTTGGGTTCAAAAGGGCAAAGTTCGGGTTCAAATTAAAATTTGAGATTAGAAAAAGATTGCACCAGTGCTGCGTCTACAAATTCCAGGGCCATGACGCTTGGCCTGTGGGTCTATGGGTTGATTTTCTCCTTTTCTTTCCTTTTTGCTCCGTTTTCATTCTCTTTTCATTCTTTAGTATCCTAAACACATACAAGAGATAAAAACACTAATAAACACTCAAAATTCTCAAGAAATCAACAAATAAACATAGGAGAATTGACATAGAATAATGAAGAATTAAGCACTTATCAAATTCCCCCACACTTAACCTTTGCTAGTCCTCGAGCAAAACCTATACAAAAAAGAACTTAAACTAGTCCACTTTCTTAGGAAATCTCGATTGCATTTAGCATATGCAACAAGCCTTTAAACCCCTAGGTGGCCCATAGAGGATGAGTTATAGTCTCGTGAGGGCTTCCAGCAGCGATGCCCACAAACACCAACTTACCTAATCTTCCAGCATTATATCTTAGAGAACTAAAGGAGGTTATAACCTTGAAATCAAACAAGCATTAAGTTAGATCTATAGTCATTCGAAAGTTAATATATTCTACAACAATTTGACTCAAGTGTGTGTGTGTTTCATAGACATTGTTAACGATGGTGAAATGACATATGCTTTGAAAAAGATAAAGCTCATAGTCCTCATAAAAACAATCACCCAATCTCGGTTGAAAGAATCAAATGCCATATGCTCTCCCCTCGGTTCGAATCTCCACTAAAAAAAGGCACCATCTGAAATCAAAAGGTCTTCGATATTGATTGTAATGGGGCTGAGGGGTAGTGGTGTGGCTAAAGAATGAAAGGAATAGGATGTAACAAAGGTTCCAAAACTTCATGGAGTAAGAGACTTCAGAGAATTCATCTAGGAATATTTCTCAAAACCCCAAGCACTAAAAACATAGGCCGATTGTCATTGTGTTGGGCCTTAACTTCATTGCAACCGACCTTGTAACATCTACAACTTCGATTTACAGCTCAAGAGATGATACTTTTTATTTTTATTTCTTTTTATTTCTTTTCTCTTTATTTTTTTTCTTTTTTCAATTCTTTCGTACCATATTTTTTTTTTTTGGTTTTTTTTTTATCTCACTTGAACTATTTCTTTCACAGCTTTCCCTTCCTTTCTTTTGATTCGTACTCTTCCCCCATAGTTATCTTCCGTTCCCAACCCAATTCATTGTTAAATTCTCCTTGTACATGAAATAAGTCTCTTACACTCCAATTCATCTTCAGAACAAGGGTGAGGATACAAATATACTAGGCTAGGTAGGAAGATGTGATTAACCAGAGAAAAAAGACTTATTAAATGAAGGCTCAAATTGGCTTACTAGGGGGATGTTCTCTTGGAAAATCAATTGGAGAACTAGTTGATTTAACCATGGTGCTAGAGTCCTAGTGCCTTAATCATTTTCCAAGTGATGCTCGATCAGTCGTTCACCTCGAAAGACCACTGGGAGAGTTCTAACATTTAATCCCTGCATGTGGAAATCAAAGCAATCATCAAAATGAGGGTACAAAAAGTTCACTTTTCCTAACATGCTTGTCTCGGTGTCAAATAACATGGCTATTGTACAAAATACTTTTGAGTATAATCATAATAGAAAACATATTAACCAACAAATAACGCCAAGATCCAAAATCATACTCATCATCTATCAAAGCCATCATACTAAAGCTCAATTCTCATCAAAGTAGTGAGAAGATATCCTTAAACTCAAACAAAACAAAATCTATATAAAACTAAAGAAAAAAAAATTTTGATAGCAAAAACCTAACTCATAATCCTTCCCCCGCACTTAATTCTTACATTGTCCTCAATGTAACACTGAAGCGAATGAAAATACTAGGTGCAGAAGAAAAGGAACAAACAAACAAAAATAAATTAAAAATTCTAATAAATTAAAAATCAAAAGGAGAAGAGTGAGAGTAAGAGAGATCAAGTCTGTTTATGTGCACTCTCGTAGTCATCTATTGGGTTGCCTCCTAATAAGTACTCGATTTATAGTCATCGGCTTGACTATCAGAGAAGCGGTCATCAGATAGCGGCTTTTGCCCATAGAATGTGTCATAAAATAACATATATGGGTCTTGATTGTTGATGCCCTCAAGCTTGGCAAGATTTGAAAGAATACAACACATGTAATTAATCAACAAGATCCGGCTTTGGTGAACGTGCTTGTTGGGTGTGTAGGAATGATGCTATGGTAGGTGGAGGAGGAGTTAGCCACATTGGATCTTGATAGATGTGGGGTTTGATGACCAATGGTAGCAAAATAGGTTGGATACCATCGACTTCTTCTTGTAATTTGTCTTTAACGATCAAGTCTTGTATCCCATCTTCACTTAGAGAGTCTTCTTCATATATCTCCAAGTGCTCCTCACTTAGTATAGGCTCCTCAAGGTGGCATTCATCCATGTTGACAACTGAAGCTTCCATGGTAGGAATGGGTGCACTCAATTCTTCAACGATAAGATCTCCGATCCCATCCCCACTTAAGGAATCATCGTCATCATGAAACAATTCCAAGTGCTTCTCTCTTTCCGCCATCCGTCTCATGATTGCCATTGTCCTTTTTTGAGCTTCCTTTATCTACTCAATATTTTGATTTATCCTCTCCATATAATCAGTAAAGAAATTTTATAATTCAGAGGATGTCTCTATATTTTGAGGTGGGGTGTCAGTGCATGGCTCCATATTGTTTGAAGTGTTCGAATTGTTCTCCCAATCTTGGTTGTTCATCAAACCATTCAAATACCAATAATTATATTGGGTCATGTCTTCCAACATGTAGTAGGCCTAACAAACGGATAATTGCTAGAAAGAGTACATTCCGTTTCCCTTTTCAACCCATTCTCTAGATGTGTAACGTATGCCATTAAGGAAGTTCTCAAGTATCCATTGTTTAGACATACCATGCTATGGAAACCTCGCCAGTAACTTTTTGTATCTCCACCAAGCATTGTACAACGGTTTCCAATCTCGCTGATAAAAAGTCATGAGGACTTGTTGATGAAACATCTTGAAGTACCTCGTAGAAGACACACAAAACAAACAAAATGAATTAAAACTAACAAGAAAAACAAAAACAAAAACGAAATAACCAATTAATTAGGAACCAATATGTAACGACCCACCTTACGTAGGCCGTTACCATACTTATCTCACTTAAAACTTACTCTTATCTTATGTAAAAATACGGAAATATTTTTTTTTTTTTCAAAACTTAGTTGAAATCCCAATTTAATTTCGTACTCATATATATGTACTTGATCAAGGCAAGTACTAAGTTTTTAAATCAGCTTAACACATTTACAAAATATACTAATTACTAGATATTAGTACCATCAACTGTCTTAACATAATACCGACATTTCTATATATATAATTTTTTCCAAAATGCGTGGCAGTCTCCAGCCCAAAGTTTCACAGTCCATTGTGCCCTCTTCCACAGTCTTGCATCACACATTATCAGTAGGCTGCTTAGCTACAGCATAAACATAAGTTATGAGCTTTTGCCCAACAAGTACAACTTTTCTTCCTCAAAACATTTTGTAATAAAACAATGCATGTACCAATTATGCTTTCATTATGCTTTCTTAGGTTAGCATATTTTTGGGCCCCTTACATAACATGAGTGTACGTACCGTGGCACGCAGCCATGGAGTGATTGGGGCGGCCAGTCTAATCCAATTCAAACCATGGACCAAACCCGCCCTTGCGGCAGGTCGGTACAACACGAGAAAACTTTCTTATCATCATACTTGAAAATAGTTTCTTACTTGAAAACAGTTTCTTAAAAACAGTTTTTTACTTGAAACTTGATCTTATTCTTACCATGTGATTTTATCATTAGTGAGCATGCTTACATGATGCCACAAACATAAGTCATATGCATCACATACATTAATGCATGAGCATTGAAAAACATGTAAAGCAGTAAAACAATTTGCCTATGCTGTAGGCGGAGTTGTACTTACAAGTCATCCTACGTTCTTGGTCTATCGCTCAACGAGGTACAACAATAGGTTACAGTCCAGTTAACATAAACCATGACATACTTAATCAGTATCCAATCTGATTACTCTTGGTAATCATAGATACAAACTTTACGATAATTAGTTGGTATTCTACCCGGTTACCTTTAGTCATATAATTGTTACCATATCCTAAGTGACGTGGGCTTTCTATTTCATTTTCTTGGATCCTAGTTTGGTCTCCAAACTGGTTACTATCCGTCATAAAATTGTTACTTATATTTTTAAAGAACTTTGGCCCATCTTATTCTTTTTAAAATACCTTGTTTTCTTGAAAAATATCTTCATTTCATAAACCAAGTATTACTTAAAATTGTCTTTTTAAAAATTACTTCTGAAATTTCTAATGGATTAAAACCCCTTTAAAATGGTTTTTCGTAGTTTCTTTGTAAAAGAAGTTGTAAAACTGTAAAATCTTGAAAACTGCTTTTTAATTTTGTCACAACCCGACCTACATTGGGCTGTGACTTCATACTTACTTAACTTAAATACTAACTTTGCAATGACCCGATTTCATGGGGTCGTCACCTTATCATGCTTACTTAATCATACTTCATCTTAAAACTTACTTTTGCTTTATGTAAAAATACAGAAATGTTTTTTTTTCTTTATTCTTTCTTTACAAAATTCAATTTAAAACTTAACTTATACTCATACTTATTTATATGTACTTACTCGAGTACCGAGCTTTCAAACCACATTTTTACAAATCATACTAGTTATCATATACTAGTACCATCGACTTATCATAATATAATAAAAACACATTTTACAAAACATATTTTCCAAAACTTATGGCGGTGTCCAATCCAAATTTCACAGTCTGTAGTGCCATCTCTCCACAGTCTTGCATCAGGCATTGCCGGTAGGTTGCTTACCTACAACATGAACGTAAGTTATGAGCTTATGCTCAGTAAGTACAACTTTCTATTATGAAAAACATTTTTAGTAAAAAAATGCATGAACCGATTATGTTTTCTTATGTTAATTTGGTTTTGGGTCCCCTACATATCATGAGTGCACTTACCGGGACATGTAACCATGGAGTGATTGGGGCGGCCAGTGCAATCCAACTCAAACCATGAACCAAACCATTTAACATGGAGTGGTTGGGGCAACCAATCCAATCCAACTCAAACGATGGACTAAACCGTTTATACCCACCCTCGGGACAAGTCAGTACGACACAAGAAAACTTACTTGTCTTATCTTATATTACATAAAAACTTGTTCTTGGTTGATCATACTTAAAAACTTGAATTTTAACTGTTTCTTATTTGAAAACTTAAACTTGTTCTTATCATGTAATTTATTATTAGTGAATATGTTTTCATGATGTCACAATAATAAAACATAAAACATATGTACATCATGTAAATCAATGCATGAATTTTTGAAAAACATGCAATGTAATAAAAATATTTTGCCCATATTGTAGGTGTAGTTGTACTTACAAATTGTCCTACGCTCTTGGTTTATCGTTCCATCAAGGCACGACAATAGGTCATATTCCTATTTGAAACAGTGAGTAAGATACGAGTCATTCTATCTTATTATAAACCATAACATACTAGATCGGTATCCAATCCGATTACCTTTGGTAATCATAGATACAAATCCTATCATAGTAAACCCGTATCCTATCCGATTACTATTGGTACCTTAACATAGTAAACCGGTATCCTATCCGGTTACCATTGGTAATCATGGATACCGGTCCTAAGATAACAAATCGGTATCCCATCCGATTATCATTGATCATACACTTATTACCATATTCTTATATTTTGAAAATATCATAACTTTATAAATCAAGTATTTTTTGTTATAAAACTTGAAATTTCCTTTCATAAAACATAGTACGTTTTTAAAAATCACTTGAGAAATTCCATTTGATTTAAACCTTTTTCAAACCATTTTCATAAAATCTCAGTCTCTTTTTAAAGAGATCATAAAAATTTAAAAACTACTTTTAAAACATCCTTTTAGTTTGATTGAAAGTGCATGTGCAGGAATTTCCTGTATCATGCATAGTTTTGAAAATCCTGTGTAGGAATTTTCTGTATTCTGCACAGTTTTGAAAATCCAATTTTATCTTTAAATTAGTAGATCTCATCAAAACCTACAACTTTTGTTTTTTGTCCAAAATCTAAGTCTACCTTTAACTTACTCGTTTTCCCTTTTAAAATATTCTGGCGTTGTACACTGTCTATATTGACTAGCTACGGATTTTGATAAAAACAAAGGCCATTGGAGCCTTATTTTAAAAAACCATGCACGTTTCCCCTAGGATTTTCAATTTTCTACAACTTTGCAGTTTTAACTTTTTCCAAATTTGGCCTCTAAGGTCCTCAAAATTAAGTTTCCAGAAAACTGTCCAGTAAATCCGAAAATTGGCAGTTTTGTATTTTGTTGGTTTTTGCTTAAAAATTCGTACACACTACCTCAAACGGTTACAGCCATGAGCCTACATCAACATGCAGCGCGTCGAATACATATTTATTATTCAATCAATCACTTGTTCATCTTCATGAAAAACACAATATTTGATAAACTTTTCAAGCTTACCAAATTGTGTTTTTAGGTTAATTTACTTAAACCACATATACATCATCATCATCATTTCATCATTCATCATCATATATAACTTTTTCCTACTTAAACAAGTGAAGGTATATTCACATACACTTGGTAGGCACATGCAACTAATTCTGGGAATTTGGGCGGGCCGGCCTAGCCCGTCCCAAGCCCGATGGGCTTTTTCAAAAAATCGGGCCGGGGCGGCCCGTCCCAATGCAAATCCGGGCCGGGTCGGGCCGGCCCGGATTTTTGAAGCATAAGCCCAGCCCGGCCCATGGGCTTAGCGCGGGCCGGGCCGCGCCTAGCCCAATTTTTAAAAAATTTATTTAATTTTTTTTATTTGTAATTTTTGAATAAATTTGTATATTTTTTATAATTTAATAATTTTTCTTAATATTTTATCTTAGATAAAAAATAAAAAAATTTATACTTTGTTAAAAAAATTAAAATTTTTAATAAATTAATATATATAATTTTAAATAACGGGCGGGCCGGACCGGCCCATCGGGCCTAAAATATTCGGGCCGGGCCGACCCGGCCCGCTGGGCCTAAGAGGAGAGCCCAGCCCGCCTCTTACTCTAGGGCCGGGCTTTTACCGGGCCGATAAAATACGGGCCGGGCCTGAATTACGGGCCGCGGGCCGACCCGTTTGGCCCGGCCCAAATTCCCACCTCTACATGCAACCCTAAAACTCATTCTAGAGCATAAACTCAAATCCGTGCTTAAAACTTAGCAACAAGATAATCTATACTTAGATCAAGCATAGACTAATCATGAGCATATGCTCTTACAACCCATAGCTTGAAGTACACATAAATCCCATAAACCGAAACTTAATGAAATTCTTAGTTAGAAAGTTGAGATTATACCTCTAAAGCTTTGAAAGAGTGGTTCTAGACCTTGTATAACCAAAAATTATTGCTCCACTCTCCACCATAGCAACCAACCATCTCTCTCTCTTTCTCCCTCTCTCTCTCTCTCTCTCTTTTTCTAAGCCTAGAGAGGAATAGTTGAGAAGGAATTAGAAGTTGGGAAGCCAACCAAATGGTTCAACTCATCACTACCCACCTCTATTTATAGGTGAAAATTTTCAAATTTTCCACAATTATTTTATTTCTAAAATTCTCCTTAAGTTGTATATTGATCCTTAAAAGACAAAATATTTGCCTTCTAGTCCCCCAAGTGGCCGGCCATGCATGTGTTTAGAGCCAAAAATATATATATATATATATTTTCAAACTTATCTCTAATTTGTTTCTTTGTTCCCCAAGGCCACCCAATGTAACCGGCCATTTGGCCTAGTTGGAGGCTTTGGTTAAGAAAAATCCAGAAATTCCATAAATCAAAATTTACATATTTATCAACAATTACTTGGCCTCTAAGTAGGGACATGTTTCGCATTCCTCCTAATCCTCAGTCTAATTTCTTGATAATCCAGATAGTGCCAATACTGTTATAACTATCGACAATATAGTATTGCTGGACTGCAGTTCAGAATTTATCTGCACTTAACTAGACCGCGTAAAGGATTTTCTTAGGACTTGAAGCTACTTAGTCCTTATTGCTCCAAATGTTATTCCTGTTTTTTCTAGAATGATCTCAATCCTTATTCTTACTTCTTAATTCGTAATGACGGTTGACCGTAGTATAATTTCAATACTGCTTATTATACTGCAGTACCGTCTTATTCAAGTCATAATTTATCCTGATCATTCATTGGCCCGAACAAAAATCATAATTCATGGTTCGACCTTTTTCATCATAAAGCCTTATCTTTGACTTAATAAATTATCATTGAGTCTCATAATACTTATAAGAACTCAAACATACTCTGATAATCAAATCAGATCATGAGATTCATACATGATTCAGACTTAGATTTTCCTTTATATCTAAGGAAATCACAAGTTTATCAAAACTTTGGATTGTTACAAACTACCCCCCCTTAAAAAATTTTCGTACTTGAAAATTTAGTGATTCTAGTTCTACTACTCCCAAAAATGAAGCTGACTGACTTATTGGTCTCATAATACTTTATCTACTTAAAACTCATCTTTAAAGCATAAAATTGATCTCTTGATCTTACTGACTTGCAACCTGCAAATTGCAAGCTGTATACTGCACACTGCCTCATACTGCATACTTTCTTACTTTTATACTTTCATGCTTTCATACTTTCATCATACTTTTATTCTTTCATGCATTCATACATTCATACTGCATCATTAGAACTATCTGCGTAGAAAGCTTAGCAAGTATATCATATAACTTGCCACATTGAAAAGCATATCATATCATACAACTTTTCCATACTTGAAAAGTATATCATATCATATAATTTTCTACACTTGAAAAAAATATCGTATCAAACATTTAAAACACTTATTTTTAACTTTAGTTAAGGGGCTCAACAAATATATCACATTAAAATATTTTTCTTTAACTTTAGCTGAGGCTGTGGACCCTCTAGTACTAGTACCACGGTAACTTACTTGCCGTCATACTTGAAAACAATTTCTTACTTGAAAACAGTTCTTGAAAACAGTTTCTTAAAAATAGTTTCTTGAAAACTGTTTCTTAAAAAAAAAATAGTTTCTTGAAAACAGTTTTTTTCTTGAAACTTAATCTTATTCTTACCATATGCTATTAGAACCCTTTACTTTTCTTTATGGCCCCTTTCTTGGAACTCTGTTCCTCAAGGATTTGGCCTATGGCCCATATCTTGGAATTCACTTCCTCGAGGATTTGGCTCTTCACATAACGTGAGTTGGTTCTAATAAGCATGAGATTAAGATTTAAGCACCTTACATAAAAATAACTTCTTTGAATCTTTCCAAAGTCAATCATGGAAAAACCATAATAAATACCATAATTGAAAAACATTTTTTTCAAAAAAAAATACTGTTCAAGTGATGTAGTGGAAGGTATGCTTACATCAATCAGCTGCTTGCTAGATAGTAGAAGCTTCTCTCATTGCCTCTAATAATTCCTTCATAGCACAAGTGTAATAGCCGCCCTTTTTGCTGATTCATGATTTTTCTTGTTGTGAAATATGAATGTTTATGTAAAATGTCTGATCTGATTTTATCAGAATATATTTGAGTTCTTATGGCCTTATAAGACTCAATGATAGGTTGCTTAGCTAAGCATAAGGCCTTTTGAGGAAAAAGACAGAATAAGAATTTATGATTTTATTCTGGTCAACGTTTGACCAGAATAATTTAATGCATGTTTATGACAGTACTGTTGTATAATAAACAGTATGGAAATTATACTGTGAAAAACCGTCATCATAGATGAAATAGTAAGAATAAGGTTCAAGACCACTCTAGAAAAATCAAGCATATTATTAGGACAATAAGGGCTAAGTAGCTTTAAGTCATAAGAAAAATCTATACGCAGTCCAATAATATGCAGATGAATTCTGGACTGCAGTCCAGTATGACAGTACTGTTATTAGTTGACAACAATATTTGTAATATTTACATTAGTATAAAAAAGGATTGCATATTAGGAGAATGGCCAAACGGAGCATTAATGGGAGGACACCTCATCATGGATAAATATGTGAATTTTGGAATTTTGGAAAATTAAGAAAGAATTAGGGGAAGATTACTTTGGCTCCAAGGGAACCTTGATGGCCGGCCACCTTAAGGGATTTATTGGCAAATATTTTATTTTTGGGGTTAGATATGCAATTTTGGGGAATAAAAATAATTCTAGAAAATAAATCATTTTTCACCTATAAATAGGTGAGGTGGGTCAAGATTGTAACGATTTAGTGAAGCCCTAACTTTCTAGTTTGCTCTCAAGTCTCTCTCTCTCTCCCTCCCCTAGGAACTGAAACCAAAAGAAAAAAAAAAAACAAGAGTGAGGGTCGGGTTTTGTGAAGAGTGAAGCAAGGAGGGAAAATTTTGGTTCCAAAGTCTAGATCCAACTTCAAGGTGTTAAGGTAATCCTCCTAAACCCCCTAAGCCTCTCAATTTAGTTTTGATTCAAGATTTATATGTATTTCATGTTGGGTTTGTAAGAGCATAAGCTCACTTTTATTTTCATGCAATAGCCTAGATTGCTTGATATGTGCTTGATTAGGGTTTAATGGTCTTGAATTATGGTTTGATGTATGTTTTGATGATATGTTTCAGAGAAATTATGGTATGAATGTATGCCTAGTAGGTGTTTGTTATATGTCCCCTACATGCTTAAGAAGAAGCATGTATGTATGAATGATGGAGATGAGATTGTATGATGAATTAAGAATGAACAACCAATCTAAAATCCTAAATTGGCAAAAGATTGCCACACGGGTTGTATGGATAAGAAACAACTGCATGTTGATGGAAACCCCTATGTAATACGCTGCATGTTTGACGTAGGCTCATGGTTATGACCGTTTGAGGTAGGGTGCACGTAATTTTATGTAAAATCAACCAAAGGTAAAACTGACAGTTTTTGGGTAAAACTGGGCAGCAATTTGGAAAGTCAATTTTGAGGCCTTTATAGGCCGAATTTGGAAAAGGTTAAAACTAAAAAGTTGTAGAAAATTAAAACTCTAGGGGATATCGTGAACAGATTTTGAAAAATAAGCTCCAAAGGCTTATGTTTTTATGAAAATCCAAACCTGGTCTGCGCAGACCTTGCGCACAGCCAGGCAGTTTCAAACAAGGAAAAAGGTCAGGGTAAAGGCAAAATTAGGTTTTGAGTAAAAAAAAGAAAGTTGCAGGACTCTTTGAGGTTTTTTAAAGGCCATGGAATTAGAGAAATGAAAGATCGGGAAATAGAGCTGGTTGAAAGGGAACATAAATTTGAAAAGTTTTTTCTCACAAATTCGGATGAAATTCAAGTGTTTCGAATTATAAGAAAAAGGGGACTTATGTGGGAGAATGAATATTTAGTCATATAAAGCGATGTCATATTTAATAATTGAAACGACACGTCTTCAAGAGAAAATATAATTTAATGAGTGAATCGGGTCTGAGAAAGAATTAAGTCTTGTAGATTCAAACTAAGAGATACAAGAAGACACACTACTACAAAATAGATATTCGACGACGGTTAAAAACCGTCGTGGTAAAACTTACACGACGGTTTTCTAACCGTCGTGTAATCCACCGTCCGTGGTATATATTTCGATTCCACGACGGTTTAAAAACCGTCGTGGTAGCCATGATACCACGACGGTTTAATACCCGTCGTCGTAACTGAGATAAAACGACGGTCAATAAACCGTCGTGGTAGCCCGAGATACCACGACGGTTTATTGACAGTCGTGGTATCCGAGATACCACGACCGTCAATAAACGGTCGTGGTAGCTCGGCTACCACGACCGTTTAATGACCGTCATTGTAGCTCGGCTACGACGACGGTCCTTGACCGTCGTGGTAAGAGTTAAAAAAATAAAAATTTGTTTCGCATTCGTTTTATTTCCCTCTCGTGGAAAATCAGCCAATTAGATAAACCGATAAATATTATAATGACAAAATTGATACATTGTTTTTATTCAATACATTGTTTTTCTTCAACATTGAATAAACTTCTCAACAAACCTAGCCCACTCTTGCCTAACCAAACTCATGTCATCATCAGTATAAAAATCCTTCGTTTGAAGAGCGGCTAGTCCATCACAGTGAGGGTTATTTCTCGCATGAAAGCTAACACAAAATAACCGCACTCTACATAACCTTCTTGTATTGGACATCGAGCAGTATCAATCAAAGTCTCCCAGTTTCGTCGCTGTCTTACTCCTCTTCCCACCGAAACCTTCCAATCATTAAGTGCCCTAACAATTTCACAAATTTCAAAAAAATATATTACAAACAATTATAATTGTATGCATAATATCATATATATATATGAACATCAATAAATACTTACGTCGTAATAAGGTCTTTAAAATCATCACCCGGTTCGTTTCCGAGAGGATTAAAATATAGGACCAAGTCCTCCCATGGATCTATAACTGCCAATACCCAATGTTGGCCGCTGTTATATGGCATGAGAAACAGCTTTCCCTGTGGAGCGTTTCTTATGACCTGTAGAATGTAATCGGCCCTCTCTCGAACGTAGGCGGCACGATCGGCAACGCGTTGAACTGGTGAGACGATGACTGGAGAAATAAACTCGAACCGTTGATCCATACCTGCCCTTGCACAACAATCCGCTAAGTATCTGCAAAATAATTAATGGTGAATTGTTACACAAAACTGATGTATATAAGATTAAGTCGGATAAATAATTAAATAGATTAAGCAAAAAATGTAATACCTGATGTAAACCATTATGCTATTTACACTGATTTCTTTAAATGTTATGAAATGGTAGACATCTTCAAACCCAATATATATGGGCATGTCATCGCCAAGGACGAACTGTTGTTGCTGGAAGATTATTTGTGTACCGTCACGCATGGAATTTTGTGCGTAATATGCCAACATTTTCAACTCGCACGGAATGTCATTAAAGTCAAACGAAGGCATTTCTCCTTCCGCCGGTTGTCGTTTCTACCTCCGGTTGTGACCGTAGTTTCTTCCTCCCTGCTCTCTTTTGGTTCGTTTGCTCCCCTCGGCTTCTCGGTCAGGAGCATGACTGGGACCTTTGCTTGCCTGGCTAAAACTTGGAGAAACGACTACTAACCGTTTCGGCCAAGCAACAAACCCACCGACAGCTTCTTCAATAGATGTGGCGTCGTGCGTCGGAATAGGTAGGAGTGCACCTTTTAGTTTTGGGACTGTAATTGTCACTCGTACATTCTCCTCACCTAAAGGAATCCCATGGATCGTGTCCGTTGGAACACATTCCATATATGCCCTGCCGGTTTGCAACAAGCACATCTCCTCCGTTAATTAAATCAGGAAGAAATAAATGGCATTCCTTACTTGCGTTCGGCATGGCCTTCGGATCCGACGCCTCAGCTCCTTTTTCATTCAGAGTGCAGCTAGCCTTGAAGCTGTTGTGTTGATCAACTGTCGGTCCGGTTTGCTCCCCTTCCATAGTCTCTCGGTTGATACCGTGCTTCGCACATAATTCCTCGACGGTTCTTTCTAATGCGGCTAGCTTCATTTTCATCCCCAATACTTCAGGATTCTCGCGGTAGCCCCCCGCAACGTTAAAGTATTGCGACTGCTTGACAAACTTAGATTGACCTCGAATCCGACCCGAATGCTCGGGATTTCCTAATGCCTTGGTCAATATGTCCTCTGTCCCCACAGACTCGAAACGACCCTGTGTTTGTTGTTCACTGAAGTCATCCTGTAACAATTTAACAATATGTTAGGACTTCGTAAAACATAAACGAGTATACGAGCTTAATATAATTTAATCTCATTCGAAAACTTACTATTATATCGGCAACATTTTTACCACGCTTCATTCTTGAAAGTGCCATCTGGCTGGACGCGCATGTCCAACCAATTTTCAAACCTCTCTGGGTACGTTCCCGTCTTCTCGAACTACAATTTAATAATTACCATTAGTAAACATATACGAAGAAATTGTAAGCAAGTAAAACAGACCATTTACAAATACTCGGTAAGTTATTCACGTACATGTGCTTGGTCACGTTTCCTATATCCGTCTCGGCCTCCCAATGATCCGTATTTGAGTTTTCTTCCTTGTCTCACTTCCTTGTTCGGATAGTCTTTTAAATTCCGAAGACCGACGATACGTAACGAAACTTTCCCAATCATCTTGGCTGATTGTGGGGTAATTGTGAACCACTTTTGCCGGTCTTTGCCACACACCTTCTTCGTCAATATGATCTCGTACAAAAGCTTGGTAAAGATCATATCTGAAATTTTTTGCCGACTCTGCACATGACTTTAAAAGCTTGTTTTTTAAACGATTCACCTACAGTGAAAGATGTTACGATTTCCGCCCACACTCTTTCTTTCCTTTCGGCTAAATCGGCACTTCTAAAGTCGGATATCCATATGGGTATGTGCTCTCGAGCAAGCACTCCAATCCAACTCTGTAATGCATCTCCTCCCTTCCCTATTGGTTGCCCTTTCACGTCGATCGAAACTGGAACTCTTTCTCCCTTTGTCCTAACTTGGTGAACTCTTTTCATAAGAGTTGCTCTTTGTTTACCATCTTCATCGGGATTGAATCTAGGTGAGTTGAGTCGTCGTGGTTTTCCAATTTGAGTTTGAGTTGAGTGTTCTTCCTCGTACCCTTGTGACATTTTAAATCAATCTAAAACAACCCCGCACCGAAACACGTTAAAAAAACAAAAAAATGTTGTCATTAAATCATTACAAAATAATTGTTAAGGCGTGCAAGTAAACATAGTTTTCGATCTACTTAATTAATTACGGAAATGGCACACAACTTAATAAAAGAGGCATTTGATCTTTCCATGTCATGTGCTAACATCTAAATCACTACATCAATGACGGTTTCCGGAAAATTGACGAAGCCGTGCATAACCCAATCAATTTTATTAAATATAAAACTAATTCAAACTAAAACAAGCATAGAATCGAACATGTCAAACGCTATAATATAAGTCACATAATCAACGCTTTCCCCGTAAAAATGTTGAGTTCGTGGCTTACTACCCAATCAATTTAATTCAAGCTACAACTATTTGTACATCAAAAATGCAATTTAGCAAATATGTCATATACAACATTTTATCTCTAAACATCAACTATTTCCCATTCATCATCACGGCGGATGCCGGCAACCCAACCCCGACGCCGGCAACCCACTCCCGCCCCCCCCCACCACCATCACAACAAACCAAAACTAAGTCTCAATCAAAGGGGAATTTGGTTCGAACATGTAGTGTGCATAAAATTAACATGCAAGAGCAAAACTTTTTTCCGTTTAACAAATAACCCAATACCAAAAACACAATCAAAAACCAATTTCCATGAAGTTTACAATTATCTAAGCTAACTTCCATCAACCGTTTAGTGAAATAGCAAATATAAACTAACCTTTAATGTGGGTATGGGCGGGTATTGGCGACGGAGACTAACCGTTGGGGACGGCGAGGGTGTGGGCAACGGCGCAAAACCGGCACTCCGGACAAGGTGGCGACGGCGGCGAAAAATTAGAGAGAGGACAAGTGGGCGACGGCGGCGAGGAAATAGAGAGAGGGTGAGGAGGACGGCAAGCGAAGAGGGATATAGTGGATTGGCTAATTGTGATACCGAAAATTAGAGAGAGAAAGTGTAGGAATTGAAGAGTTTCAATTTTTCTTTATATCTAGGAAGCAAAGTTTGGCCACAATAATTGAAGCGCGCACGTTTCCCGGGCAAATTTTTAAATTTATCGACACGGATATCACGACGGTTTTTTGAAAACCGTCGTGGTATCCCATACGGAGGGCTACCACGACGGTCTTTTTGACCGTCGTGGTATCTCCGAGTCGTGGTGATACCACGACGGTCAAAAGACCGTCGTGGTAGCCCCACGCAGGGGCTCCCACGACGGTCTTTTGACCGTCGTGGTCTCCCCCATTGGGGGAGCTACCACGACGGTCTTTTGACCGTCGTGGTAGCCCCTTCAGGGGGCCCCACGACGGTCTTCTGACCGTCGTGGTCTCCCTCAATGGGGAGATACCACGACGGTCAGAAGACCGTCGTGGTAGCCCTTCTTGGGGCTACCACGACGGTCTTCTGACCGTCGTGGTACCCTTCCCTGTGTGGGGCACCATAAAACCATGACGGTCTATTTTAAAAACCGTCGTGCTATTAATCTACCACGACGGTTTTTTTTTTATAAACCCTCGTTGTTTTTTTACCCGTAACGGATGTGTAATATTTTTTTTTAACTATATATATACCACACCTGTGTGTTATGCATAAACAAGCAGCCCATACCAATTCTTCATGTGTTCTTGTATTCAAATACACCATGGCATATAATAAATATTATCATGTGAAAATTCATTTAACATATATATACAATTAACGGAAAAATAAAACACATTCAAGTTTTTCGTTTAGTTTTTTTTTTGGACTTCTCAACACGTGTCCACTCGACATCTAAACGAAGCAAGTGTGAGGAATCATCGTCCAAATCATCAATCTCCTCCACCGGTGGCAAACCGTTCGTGATAGAATGAATGTCCGTGCAATCTTCAACATCTTCTTGGTCATCTCGGATTAATTTTGGCTTCATTGGCACCACTAATGATAACTCTAAATTTTCGGGATCCGTTGTGTAAAATACTTGTACGGCTTGCGACGCCATAATGAAAGGTTCATTTTTGTATGCTATACGCCTAAAGTCCACCACTGTCACGCCGTCCTTATCAAGCTTAACAAAATTATTGTCAGCCCACTTGCATTTGAAGAGTGCTATCCGCAAGCCACAATAATCAAGTTCCCAAATATCTTCAATGAACCCAAAGTAGTTCATGGAACCATATACCGGGTTCTTGTCCTTTGCGGATGAAATCTGCATAGATTCGGCACGGAGGCTCACACCACTATTTTGGACTGTATGCTTCTCATCTCTTTCGCGAGTGTAAAAGGTGTATCCATTGACAAAGTACGATGTATATCGTGTGACTATCGATGACGGTCCTCTTGCTAGCTTCATTAACTCTTGGGAAACGGTAGGCTTCTGATGCAAATGTCGACTTATCCACTCCCTGAATGTCCGGTTGTGCTGATCTTGAATCCACTTCTCACATCTTGACTTCCTTGGATTCGCGACTCGTAATTCCGTCGTGTGAACCTCAACGAACGGCTCAACTTCCTTAGCATTGTGCAAAACATACAGACAAGCTTTTTCCCCATTCATCTTGCTTTACTTGTGAGTGAACGGCCGCGGATAGTCCTTTCGATGTAAATAGCCCCACTCGTTGGCAACCCTATTGGGTCCGCATTGGACAAATACTCGGAGCAAAACTCAACTGATTCCTCGGCTATGTAGTTTTCCACTATACATCCCTCGGGCCTATTTCGGTTCTTCACATAACCCTTCAAAACCTTCATGTACCTTTCGAAAGGATACATCCACCTCAAATGGACCGGTCCACATAGCTTAACTTCACGAACTAAGTGCACCGTTAGGTGGATCATTATATCAAAAAAGGCTGGTGGAAAAAACTTCTCAAGCATGCACAAAGTCATCACCAATTCAGATTGTAGCGAATCTAGCATAAGTAGATCGATTACCTTAGAGCAAATTGAATTGAAGAATGAGCATAGCTTTGTAATTGCATATCTCACATCTTTTGTTAAAACCCCCCGCAATGCAAGAGGTAATAATTGTTGCATCAAGATATGACAATCGTGTGTTTTCATTCCAACAAGCCTCAAATCCTTCATCGACACCAACCTTTTGAAGTTAGAAGAGTACCCACTTGGCACTTTCACGGACGAAAGCCATTCACAAAGCCTTCTCTTCTCTTGTCTCGATAATGTGTGCTTTGCCGGAGGTAAGTATGTGCCGGTCGATCTTTTCTCGGGGAGCAAATTTGGTCTAATCTTCATCTCTTCAAGATCCATGCGGGCTTTTTCATCATCTTTTGTTTTGTTTGGAATGTCTAGCAACGTGCCCACAATCGATTCACAAACGTTTTTCTCAATATGCATAACATCTAGGCAATGACGAACGTAAAGTGACTTCCAATATGGAAGTTCGAAAAATATTGACTTCTTCTTCCAAGGTCCATCGACGTCTGGAGCCTTACGTTTTCTCTTCCCCAAACTACTTTTACATCTTTAACCATCTCAAAAACGGATTCGCCAGACAAAATCCGAGGAGCGGATCTTTCTTCGGTATTACCATCAAAAGCCTTTTTTTGTTTGCGGTATCGATGATTCGTTGGCAAGAACCTCCTGTGACCAAGGTAAACGGTTTTCTTACCATTCTTCAAACGGATAGAGGCTGTTTCCTTCATACAAACTGGACATCCTATAGAACTCTTCACGGGATAACCAGATAAGTTGCCAAGTGCAGGAAAGTCATTAATTGACCATATCAACATTGCACGTAGATTGAACGTATCTTCACGGTAAGAATCTCTAACTTGTAACACCATCTTCCCACAACCTTTTTAGGTCATCGATTAACGGTTGCCAAGTACACGTCAATGTCATTCCCTGGTTGTTGAGGGCCTGAGATCAATAATGTCAACATCAAGAACTTCCGCTTCATGCCACAATTCCGGAGGGAGATTGTAATTGACAAGTACGACTGGCCAGGTACTATGCCGGACTACTCATGTTACTATGTGGGTTCATTCCGTCCGTCGACAAACCGAGACGTAAATTCCTTGGTTCTACACTGAAATCTGGATGATTGTCGTCAAATGTCTTCCATTGTGGTTGCGTCGGTCCGGATGCCTAAGTTTGCCATCATCAACACGTTTATCATGGTGCCATGTCAAATTTTTAGCATGCTCGGCATTGCGGAATAAACGACGAAAACGTTGGAGCCGCTTGGAATGTACCATAACACCTTAACCGGCACTCCTTTTCTACCATTCGATGGCATCTTCCCCTTCTTCCATCTTGATTCGTTACAAACCGGACATTCATCTAAATCTTCATATTCTTTCCGGTAAAGGACGCAATCATTTGGACAAGCATGTATCTTTTCATATTCCATTCCCAAAGTGCTCAAAGTCTTCTTCGCCTCGTACATACTAGGTGGCACTTTGTTATCCTCGGGTAGAACATCTTTTAGAAATTCTAAAAGAGTCGTGAAACTAGAATTCGTCCACCCTCCCGACGCTTTCATATTCCATAATTTAACCAATGCCCCTAATTTCGTATATTTTGTACACCCGACATACAAGGGCATTTCGGCATTCATTAATCATTTCCTCAAATAACTCCGGGCGGTGAACAAAGTTTTCTTCCAAATCATTGACCATCTTGAACATATTATCACCAACGTCGTCTTCCTCAACAATAGGCTCTTTACCTTTAGTAGTACTCCTCGATGAATAATTAATATCGAAAAAAGCTTCGCCATGTAAATACCATGTTTGGTAAGAACAAATAATCCCATAAGCGCGCAAATGCCCTCTAACATTATCAATTGAATGAGATCTATGATTACCACAAATTTGACACGGACAAGGAATCTTATCATCTTGTAGGTGAGCCTTGGCAAATGACAAAAATTCTTCAACACCATCTTCATATGCTTTAGACAATCTATCAAACCACATCCATTTTCTATCCATGATTTGCAAATCCCTAAATCAAGAATTCAAAGCGTTCGAAGTTAAAGTGTGCGTAATTTTAAAATGCATGCATTTAATTTTCATTTAGTTAATTGAACACTGCTACCGACGCATTAACTAATTGAAAAATTAACAAAAAAGGCGAATAAACATACAAACTAAGTGCCGGAAAAAATTAACAATTTGATCATGATAATTTCGTATATTGAACACCCGGCCTATTGCATTAATCTTCAATGTATCAAAAGCAATCCCAAAACATAAAAAATTCTTCAATGTATCAAAAGCAATTATTAAACATACAAATTTAATATAAAATCATAAATAAAAATACATAGGATACCAACATATAAGTAAGTTTGTGTGATCATGACTTACAAGAGATATTGATATGATCGATAGAAAGCGGGTGGCGTCACACAATGGTGTTCCGTATTTCCTTCTGAGCTTTCTAAAACGAATTTAGTTTACTGCAGCTGGTGTATTGATGTGGAAATCTCAGGAGCAACAATCTGTACAATCTGTATTAGGAAAACATATCGGCATTTTTAGACGACGGTTTATAAAAAAACGGTCGTGGAATCCCGGAGATTCCACGACGGTCTTTCAAGACCGTCGTGGAATCACAGGGATTCCACGACGGTCTTCCAAGACCGTCGTGGAAGCGTCGGGCTTCCACGACGGTCTTTGAAGACCGTCGTGGAAGCCCGACGCTTCCACGACGGTCCTGGAAGACCGTCGTGGAAGCCCGGAGCTTCCACGACGGTCTTCCAAGACCGTCGTGGAATCCCGGAGCTTCCACGACGGTCTTTAAAGACCGTCGTGGAATCTCGGATTCCACGACGGTTTTCGGAAAATCGAGTCCGTTCCGTGTTTTGACCCCATTTTTCACGACAGTTTTTTTAAAACCGTCGTGTTTTTTTCCGTCGTGTATTCCACGTTTTGTAGTAGTGACAGTAATATTGAGATAAAAATGATGGTTCAAAATGAGAAAGCTGAGCTGGTATTAGGACCATTTGAAGCTTATAATAGGGATCGAATCCTTAGATTAAGGGACCTTTTTCTTTCTGAGAGTTTTAGGAGATAATTTTAGAGAGAGAAGCACTGCGAATTCTTAGAGAGAGAAAAACTTTGTTATTGCATTTGAGATTTACCCAGCAATAAAGAATTTCATTTGAGAATTCCTTTCTTGGAATAAACTTTAGAATTTATTGTTTAGGATTCTTAGCGAAGAGAATCACTCGAACACTAAGTGAGTTATATTGGTGAATATGATGAGGAAGATTTGTAATTTAGAAATTATTATTTGTGATGTATTCATAAAATATGATGATCTTTTACAATTTGTGGATTATATTTTAAGAAAATATTGATGATGATTGTGAATCATAATAGGTTACATAATAAATATCGTTTTGGTCATTTCATCAACTAAAACAAATTTTTCTCTTCCTTCAAAGAAAGTATGGACATTGTACGAAGGTTTTCTTTCTTTATTTCCTTTTCTTTTTCTCTTTTTTTTAATCGATGGTTTAAACTGTCATGAAATCCTACTTACTCTAGTAAGTATGAAATTGGTATATAATGTCTTATTCTATTTGTAATCTTGTACATCATAATAGTTCGCATGTCATAGCTATTTTATTGCACAAATATAAAGCTTTGAAACTCATGGCCGTGTGCTTTTGATTTTTGAAATAATTATAAATGACAACTTCGTTAAGAATAAATTAAAAGTCAAAACAACAATTAATAACAATCAAATGCTTATATTTAATATATGTTATAAATTAACCCAAATTTAGCACTAACTATAGCATATGTCAAATTTAACACGGATATAATAATGCATCATAAAGTGATTTTCTTACTCATTATTACTAGCACTACATGAAACATCCTTTTGTCTTCTTCTTTATTTCTTTATTATTATTATTATTATTATTATTTGGCTTGAAAGTTGTTTTATTTCTAAGCTTCTCTGATTTCTACCTAATTGAATTTTGGAGGTGTGAAATCTGAACTCAAGAAATCTAGTTGTTGATATTATACAATTCACTGCTAAACTAAACACATCTAACAACTAAATTATGATATAATATGGTAGCACAGTAATTCCATCTAATTTGATGTGCCTAACAGCCGGGCAATAATAGCTGTCTATTTAAATAATTGTACAGCCGGCAGTATTGACCAAAATGTTACAAAAGTACACAAAAGTCATATCCAAAGTTTAGGTACATTGGATTCTAATATGGACATAGAAAAAGACAATAAAGTGGCATCACATTATCATTGATCTTTTGAACAATTGTTAAAGATCCAAACAATATTGGTATTATCTGAATTCTTAAAAAAATGGACTGCGTATTAGGAAGGAGTGCCAAACAGGGCTCTACTTGGAGGACACCTCATCATGGATAAACACATAATTTTGGAGATTTTTGAAATTATGGAAAAGTGGATAATTATGAAAGGAATTTTTAGCCCAAAATTCTCCACATGGCCGGCCAACATGAGGACATGGAAGACAAAATTTTGCATTTTAGGGCCAAATGTGTAATTCAAGGAGAATTTTAGGAAAAAAAATTAATTGTGAGAAATTTTGAATTTTCACCTATAAATATGGGTGGTGAGGTAGAACTTGAACCATTTAGTTAGACCCACAAACGTTTTAGTTCTCTTCAAACTTTTTCCTCTCTAGCCCTTAGGAAAAAAAAAAAAAAAGAAGAAAAGAGAGAGCAAGTGCCGGCTGTGTGGTGAAGGAGATAGAGCAAAATTTATTTCAACCAAGTCTAGAAAAACCTTCCAAGCTTAGAGGTATTATTCTTGATCCTCTAACTAAGAATTTTATTAAGTTTTGATTGAGAAAGTCAAGTATTGGGTTGTAAGAGCTTAAGCTCATGTTCCTTATTTTACCTATATTATGGTTTTTATATGATTGGTGATACTAGATCTATGCTTAGGTTACCTTGAATGCTAGCCCTAATTATGAATTTGATTTTATGCTCTAGGATGAGTTTAAAATTATGTGTGCTCACTATGTGTTTGTGAATATGCTTTCACATGTTTAATTAGGGAAATTTTATGAATGATGATGTGAATATTATGTGCATGTTGGTTAAGAAATTAACCTAAAAACATAATTTGGTAAGCTAGCAAGGTTATCAATATTGTGTTTTTCAAGTAAATAGACAAGTGAATGATTGAATGTTAAAAAAATGAATTCGACACGCTGCATGTTGATGTAGGCTCACGGATTTGACCATTTGAGGTAGTGTGTACGAATTTTTAAACGAAAACCAACAAAATACAAACTGCCGATTTTTAAAAATAATATGTACGGTTTTCTGGGAACCCAGTTTCGAGCCCTTTAGAGGCCGAATTTAGAAAAAATTATAACTGTAAAGTTTTAGAAAACAGAAAACCCTAGGGTCCAACATGGACACTTTTTTAAAAAAGGGCTCCAAAGGTCTCTGTTTTTATGAGTTTTCTAAACTGGCCGGTCTTGGGTACTGTACACGGCCAGAATTTTCCAAGAAGAAAAAACGGGCAAGTTACAGATAGATTTATGTTTCAGTCAAAACGAAAGTTGTAGATTTCGATGAGATCTACAATTTTGATGTAGAAAACTTTTTCAAAATCTAAACTGATTTAAAGATAAAATTAGATTTTTAAAACTGCACATAGTATAGGAAACTCCTGCACACGTACTTTCAACCAAATCAAAAGGCTGTTTTCAAAAGCAGTTTTCAAGATTTTACAATTTTATGAACCCTGTTAAAAAAGAAATTACGGTTTTACAAAAAACAGTTTTAAAAGGTTTTGAATCCATTTGAAATTTTACAAATGATTTTTAAAAGATAATTTCAAGTATTAAATCAAGGTAATACTTGATTTATGAAGTCTTGGTATTTTCCAAGTAAATAAGGTGTTTTCTAAAAAAACAAGGTATTTTTGAGTAAAAGGGAAATAAAATTAATAGGCCCAAGTTACTTAGAAATATGGTAACAATTCTATAACGGATGGTAGATTGATTGGAGACCGACTTAGTGATCAATGAATATGTTATGATTTAATGAGTAATGTGGTACAATGATTTTTACGCCTAGTTTGAAAACAGGAGTATAACCTGTTGTCGTACCTTGTTGGAACGATAAACTAAGAGCATAGGATAATTTGTAAGTACAACTCCGTCTACAGCATAGGCAAACATGTTTTTACTGCTTTGCATGTTTTACAAAGCTCATACATTAATGTATGTGATGCAAATGTTTTATTATTGTGGCATTATGTAAGCATGCTCACCAATAATAAATCAGATGACAAGAACAAGACCAAGATTTCAAGTATGAAACGATAAAGATTCAAGTTTTTAAGCATGAAACAATTATGATTTAAGCTTTCAAGTATGTTCAAAACAAGAATAAGTTTTTAAATATTAAAACAAGCTTTCACATATGATGGCAAGAAAGTTTTCTCGCGTCGTACTGACCTGCCACGAGGGGGGGGTTTGGTCCATGTTTTGAGTTGGACAGGGCTGGTCGCCCCAACCACTCCATGGCTGCGCGCCACAGTACGTGCACTCATATTATATGAAGGGCCCAAAAATATGGTAACATAAGAAAGCATAATTGATTCATGCATTCTTTATTATGATTGTTTTGCGGGTAAAAAAAAAGTTGTACTTGCTGGGCGAAAGCTCATAATTTATGTTTATGCTGTAGGTAAGCAGCCTACCAGTAATGTATGATACAAGACTTTGGAGAATGACATAGCAGACTGTGAAAACTTTGGGTTGGACACCGCCACGTGTTTTAAAAATGTTTGTATTATTTATGTCAATTTGATGATAATGTTATCTAGTAATTAAAAGAGTTTGAAAACTCAATATTTTTGATTAAGTACGTATATATATATATATATATGTATGAAGTTAAGATAGGTTTTAAATCTAAGTTTAAAAAAAAATATATTTCTAGTATTTTTGCAAAGTTAAGTAAGTTAAGTATTTAAGTAAAGTAAGTATGGTAACGGCCAACGTAGTCGGGTCGTTACAAGGAGAATCGGGGAGACACTAAAAAGTGGAATCAACCCATTCTGCTGAAGGTGTGGACTCAGTGCCCTTTGTAAAAGAGGAAACTCCAATAGAAGAATTAGAAGGAAGAACTGTCACTACTACAAAAAATGTCATCTATAACAGGAGGAAAAATGCTATGGTTACAAATTATAGTGGATACGTAAACGCTATAACATGCCACGTTATAAAAGGTCTATACATTTCATAGCATTTTTCTGATGCCATTAAATCGCTATAATATATCGTTTAATAGCATTTGTTTGATGCTATTCTAGGTTTTTTAAAAGCATTTTAGTTGTGTAATGAAAATGACTTTATTTATTTTATATTAATATAATAGCATTTTTAAAACACTACAAATTTATTTTTATCTCGTTCAAAATTTGCAGTCAAACTATAAGTATTTTTTTCTTTCCTTATTGGAATATGTTTGATAGTTAATTAATAATTATACTAGAATTTCGATCCACTTGAAACTTTTGAAATTATTGGAATAAGTAATACGGTAGATTCGAGGAATAATTTCACAATCTATAATACTTCAAAAGTATTTGACATGATATCTTCTCATGAGTCCAGAAGTGCTAAAATAAGTACCTAGTCTCATACATTGTTTCCTGATCAGAAGTCTTTGAACCAACATATATCAAAACATTAAACCAGGGAGGTTTCCAAAATACATGCATTATTTACAAAAATAGAGTTAAACTAGTCCCAAAAGAATCCAATACATTTTAGGTTAATTGTTCAACAGAATAGTCCTTCCAAGACATTTTATCATTCTTAAGCTTATATTTTTGCTATACCAAATCCATGGTTTGTCTACTTTGAATCTTGCCTGCAAGCAAAATGGAAGAAAAAGGATTTCTTAGTATCCCTATACCAAATCAGTAATAACATAAAGACTTGAATAAATGAAGTTATACCTGGACAGATTTCCACAAAACTTCTTTCATCCCTTTAGTTACCCTCCTCCAATCAACAATTGTTACAGGTACAATTTCTCTAACGAGTGGCCCTAAAAAAGAAGACAAACTAACAGATCCAGCACCGATGGGTTGACCTTTCGAATTGAACCTGATCTCAACGCGACCATTAGCATCCATGCAAAGGCTTTTCATTTTCGTTGGACCTCGCTTTTGTTTAAATTCTTTAGGATCTTCCATAGGGACATTAGCACTTCGATCTTCAATAACCTGGGTGCTTTCATCCAAGTTATTCCATGGTGGTTGGTTAGTCTGAGTTGGTGGTTGGTTAGTTTGAGTTGGTGGAAGGTTAGCTTCAGGACTTTCCCTTGTTGTTGAATTGTTATGGAGAGCTCTCTTGGTAGGGGTGGCAGGGGAATCTCGGAGTGGATGTGTTTCTTGTGTCTTTTTTGAAACTTGAGATAGTGTTGGAAAAGGTTCAACTTCAGGAGATTCCTCTCTCACAATCATCTTACGAATGGGCTTTTTAGCTTTTTCCGTAGGTGAATCTGGATCTTTTTGAACCGGTGCTGCTAGGTTATGAAGTGAATTCTTTTTATGAGGTACAGAGTGACCTTCAATTGAAAAAGACTCACATTTCGGTCCAAGCATCAACAGAAGTTCTCGCCTCTTTTTCTCAAGCATTCGTTGTAGTTGTAATGGTGATGTAAACGTTTGGGCATTTACAGGGTCTACTTCATGTGATTTTGCTTGTCCTCCTAATTTGCAAAGCTTTCTCTTCTTTTGATTGGCCATTTTAATCGAACCTGCATATTAAAAAAGTATCATATCCAAAACAAAATAATAATAATAATAACAATAGTAAACAAACTAAGTTGCTAGTGACCGATTGAAACATATGGAAACCATCTAATAGTTTTTTGTTGTGTTTGAAACGTTTGACAATTAATCAGTTTCTAGTCTTTTGGTTTGAAACATTCGACAATTATGTCAGTTTCTAGTCCTTTAGCATTTATATCACATTTGATAATCCTTCTTTCCTTAATGATGTGAACCAATTTGAGAATTTCCCATAAGCATATGCCATCACCTGTTTTTTTTGTACTGAAACAAACAATAGAACAGAAGAACCAAAATGCAATGAATATGTAAATTTTTATATATTTTGCTGATCTCTTTGCTAACTTGTTTGAGTCGTTTAACATTCACTAGGTAACTCTTGTTGCTGCCCTTGCTGTTGTGCTCCTCTTGTGATTACCGATTCTTATTTTACAGAAGAAAAAAAAAATAAAAAACCTCTCATTTTGAAAACACCCAAACAAACACAGAGGAAGAAAAAGAGATGGGCAGAGAAACAAAAACAGAGGAGACTAATCTGATAACTCTGTAAACTAATTGAACCATAACTCTGACCAATAAAATTCTCAGAGAAGAAAAATATCTCAAAACTGGAATGGCAACTCACACACTTGGATTGCTTTGCAATGGATGAAAATGTAAGGAAGTTCAGAGGGAGAAAGCCTGTCGTTTAACATTCACTGGGTAGCTCTTGTTGCTGCCCTTGCTGTTGTGCTCCTCTTGTGATTACCGTCCTATTTTACAGAAACAAAAAAACAACAAAAACAACAAAAACAAAACAAAACAAAAAAAATCAAATTTTTCTGAAACTGGAAATCCAAAACCAATATGAAAACAAAAAGGAAGAAGAAGTTACAGAACAAACAAAATTTTCATATACCCAAAACCCAAAATTCATAGAAAAAACCAAAACCAAAAAAAAAAAAAAAAAAAAAAGACGAAACCAAGAATCTACAGAACAGCAAAGAAAAAATATTCTCGTTTTCATTAAAAAAAAAATCCCTCTCATTCTGAAAACAACCAAACAAACATAGAGGAAGAAACAGAGATGGGCAGAGAAACAAAAACAGAGGAGACTAATTTGATAACTCTGTAAACTAATTGAACCATAACTCTGAGCAATAAAATTTTCAGAGAAGAAAAATACCTCAAAACTGGAATGGCAACTCACACACTTGGATTGCTTTGCAATGGATGAAAACGCAAGGAAGTTCAGAGGGAGAAAGCCCCTCTGGTTTTGACTAGCAGTATTGTGGGAGAAAGCCCCATAAATCTCCCTCCTTTCCTTCCCAGTTTCTCTCACAAGCTGTTTCTCTCTCTACTTTCTCTCTCCTACACCGAATAATGTGGAGGACTGGCACATATTTACTAAAGCCAAGCAATACTATTGATATTTACCTTGAAAAAAAAAAAAAAAAAAAGGGAAGCTGCTCCCGCTCTTTTTTTTTTGGCTGAATGAAAGCTAGTCTTGCTTTTGGTCAAAAAACTCCCGCCCATTGAAAAGGACTAATTATCACACTTTTTCAAACGCGCTATCATTTAATGCTATTGATGAGCACTTTTGTTGTAGTGTGTTGAGGCAGTAACTTGAAATTTGAATGCGAAGTAGAAAATTGAGATAACAATTCAGACCCAGAATTTGAAAGTGTAGGGTCAGAAGGAAGGGTAACTGGTGTATGAGTTGGAGGTACAAAAAGTGAGTCGAGGTTGAAAGTTGAGGAAGAAAAACCAGAAAAAGAACTGGGAACAGGTTCTGATTCGGAAACCTAAATTGAAGAATCTGAAGAGAGAGGAGGTAGATTGAGAACAGCTTCTGAAAATTTTTCAACATTATGAGATTCAAGCATTGTAACAATTAGGGGTTGGACCTCAGGATCGAAAATGACGGAAACAGAAGCAACAGAAGCATTAATCGAGGATTGAACTGTACAAACTGAAGAAACGGGAACTGTCAACTTCTCAACGACTACTTTAGGATGTAGCTTTTTGGCTAGATGAACTTTTGCCGTTTCCACCGTATCCTAGGTCTTACTAAGAACCTAATCAGAATAGTGGAAGTAGGAAAGTTTCCCTGATTCAGCTCCTTCCTTGAGAGGAGTGCAAAATTTGAAGTAGAAGGTTTAGAGCGTTTCTTGTTCATTTTACTCTTGAACTCTCAGGATGTTCTTTTTACTCCTGTTGGCTGTGGACTTAAGTCGGATGATAGGTCGGGAAGGGGTAGTAGATTCAGTACCTTTCAAATATGGTGGTTGGGAAGCTTGTGATAAAATAGATGCAGAATAAAATTTGGACTTGTCAGGAAGAGATGGGCACATATCTGATAGCCACTTCTTAAACTGACCAAGAAAATTTGAGTTCACAGAATAGTCTGAACTATCTTTCAGATGGATGAATCTGAGGAGGGTAAGACATTCTGGGCGAATGACAGCCCTAACGTCACAAAGGGTAGATTGCATCACCTTCTTCAGAATTTCAACCCTCTCCTCAGAGATAGTGGAACTAGGCGAACTAATAGAAATTGGCGAGATAAACAACTAATTAAAAACTTGTAAGCTTTGAATAAAGATAGAAGTTCAGAATAATCGACATAATAAGACGAGAAGAAAAATAAGGTTATGTCGAGAATGTTTCTCATGCGTAATTGGAGGGCAAGACTCAATCTTCGAACTCCAATCCCACTTTCCTTTAATAATAAAAAGATTTTCTGCCCAATCTTTCTCTTTGTCAAGAGGTGAGAGAAAAAGTTCAGGAAACCAGAATTTTTGCGACTCTGGAGATGAAAGTGCCCCTACCCTTCTCTGAGCAAACAAAAGAGTAAATTGCCCGTAGATCATTACGAACCAGGAGGGCATCCTTCTGAAGTTCTGATTCAACAACATTCAGAGCACAGAAACTGCTTAGAATGCGAAATGTGTTTGGATTGCACTGGTTGGGTCGAAATTGAAGAAAAGCAAAAAACAAGTTGAATGAGGGATGGAGAGGAAGTGGGAGACATAGTAGCTGTTTGAAAGACACGATTAAATCCCCCTAATTTTGCTTGGTCTAGAGTGGTGTCAAAGCGCTCAATGGAGACATCATTAGGAATTTGGTATAGCTGATGAGTAGTTTTGATACGGAGAGTGGAAATCTTAGGAGGCATGATGAATAAGGAAATTGAAGAGCAAGAAAAGAATAAAGGGAAAATAGAAAGGTAATCGATTGGGAATTTTTGGGGAAAGGGAATCATGAAGGGAATTTTACAATTGTTAAGAGGAAAGAATGAAAGATTACGAAATAAAAGAATAGAAGAAGTTTAAATAGTGATGTTTAAAATTGGGAAAGTTAATCGTCTAAAAAAAATGGGAAAGTTTTGAATTATTAATAAATGACATCATGGCGGGAAATGAAAAGATGCGAATTTGACATAGGCATATAGGTAAAGGAAATACAGACCGACATCTCAAATTGCACTTTATTTACAAATCAGATTGATAGATAGAGACAAGAAACTCAGAGTGAACTTACGTTATTTAGTCATAGGGTCAAACATGAGTCATAATTCAGAATTAATTAATGTTCAGACTGATCAACTAATTTGTGATTAGAATGATTACACATTGGAGACTATGATTATAAAAAGGGGGGTACATAGATTCAGATTAAATTGAAGCGTAGCAGAGTGGATAGATTCAAGTTAGTGCTGCTAGATTTATTAATTATATAGTAATTGACCAAAATAGTCCCTAAACTCTTTCAAATGTGACGGTTTGGTTCTTGTTGTTTTTTTCTTTGGCGGAGATAACCCTGAACTCCTATTTTTTGGCCATTACATTCCTTTCCATCCAAAACCGTTAAGTTTTTAATTGAATGAGTCATGTGCAATGCATGTGATCTAATTTTGTGAGGTTATTTTAGTAATTTAACAAAATAAAATAATCATAAAAAACAAATTTTCTCTCTCCTCCTTCTCTCTTTATCTCTCTCTCCATTTTTGAAAACCCTATCCACAACAGGGGAGGGGGCTGCCACGGAGAAGAATTGGGGGGGGGGGGGGGGGGGGGGGGGGGGATTGGGGGTGGAGGGAGATAGGAAGGGAGGAAGGGAGAGAGACGGCAGCGGGGGTGGGGGGGGGGTGTTGGCGAACCCAGATCGTGGCTATGTCAGATCATGCGAGAGTGGGGGGGGGGGGGATCCAAACCCAGATTGCAGCGTCGGCAGTGGGGCCAAAACCCAGATCGCGTGGGGGCGGGGGGAGGAGGGAGGGAGGGAGACAACCTTCTATTTCGGCTCTAGCTGCGGCGTCGGTGTCGGATCTGGGTGTGTGGGGGTTGCGAGAGGGAGGGATGGGAGGGGTGGGGAGAGAGAGAGAGGTTTCTCCTCTTTTTTGTTTTTAAATATGAATAGGGGTATTTTTCTAAAGCACAAAGCATGCTTCTCAAGCTATTATTCTGTGAGTTTTTTAACGGAACTAGACAGAAAGGACTTGAATAGCCAAAAAGTAAGAGTTCAGGGTTATCTCGGCCAAAAAAAAAAAAAAAAAAGAATAGGGACCAACTGTCACCTTCGAAAGAGTTCATGGATTATTTAAGCCCATTAGTCTTAATTATATGCGGAGTCAAAGTTTCCCAAATAAATGTGGACATTTCATTAAAATCCCAGAAATACAAGTTACAAAATACAACTATCGAAAAGAAAAGAAAATCTAAAATACAACGTCTAAGGGGGTAGGGGAATTCGGGTTGGAAGAACTCGGGCTGGAAGAATCTCCATCAGAAGAATCTGAATTAGAACCAAGTCAGAGTTAAATGAGTCAACATCATCATAATTAACTTCACTATCATTAATGGCACGACAATTACTCTTTGCGAAGTCGAACCCATAACTTTCATAAAATTCACCTATGCATTTGGACCTCGTTTTGGACGGATCCTTTAGTGCGGTAATCCATCCCAATTCGAAGCCATTACAACCTAGATGTGAACCCAATCTAAGTAAGATATTTATTGCGAAAACAAAGTTTGGCATCATGAATTTTCTTTTTAAATTTTTGTTTCAGTTTATTGTTTTCCTCGAGGAGATTAGCCGAGAACTACTTTGCTTCTGCAAACTGATCTTCTAATAAGAGCTTGATATGTGGAAGAGATTAAGCAGGTTGCTCTTCATGGGAGTCATCTCTGAAAGTTCAATAGTAGCCTTGCTAGAAGAATCTTGAGTTTTGTTCTTCTCGTGAGTCAGCCTTTGAATAGAATCTTCGAATTCTAAGAGCTGCTCCTTTAGTGCACTATTTTTATTAGTCAAAGCCTCATTTCTTTCACTATGGGAGTTGATGAGAGCAGAAATGGATGGATCAAAATTCATAGAACCAGACTAATTACGACCTTGAAGTTCAGTCTAAAGCTTTAAGATTCATAATGAAGAACATAGATTTTGTCCTCAAAAGAAGTCCTCTCGTTAATGGAAAAAGGATTGCTATTAACCCGATTTTGTAAACGAGAAATCTCAAAAATGTCCTCATGAAGTCTTTTAAGGCATGATATTTCTCGGACGTCCTTCTGATGTTGGTATTCTAGTTCTTGAATTCTACCAGCTTGTTTGTCGATTTCGGATCGAACTTGAGGGCTGGTATGAAGATCAGATTGAAGAGCTTTAAGTCTGCTTACGGCCTTCTCTTTTTCCTCCTTTTCTTCATCTCATTCTTTGAAGACTTTGTCATACAAACTCTTGAACTTGTCCTGTTCTTGGATGGCTGGTTGAAGTTGATGAAAATCGCCATGATGTGCTTCTTTATATAGTATACCAGCAGCATGCCCGTACTTTCCAATTCTTGATAAGTATATTGAAGTTGGCGATGAGCGTCTGTAGGGGTATTGAGGGCACGCATGATAGCTCTGCCGATGGCAGGATTGTGAGATACATCTCCATTTAAAATGGGCACTCCGTCAGGATGAAGAAAGCGAGGTTGCCAAGATTCGATCTCATCATCACCACAAGAAGAAATGTAATCACTTTGACCACCAAAGTTATCACAACGTTCAGGACAAGGTTGAATGGGAGAATTTCACGGCAATGTTTCTGTCTAGAAAATTCAGGATGATCTAATTCAGTGCGTGAACGCATGTCTTCAATGTCAGCACATTCCTCTTTGGACATAAACAGTCTGTATTTGCCGATCTTGTGACGAGCATAACATGGTTCGTCAGAGACAAGTTTAAGAGCTTGACAATAAAGTTTAACTATAGAGGGTTTGGTATTAGCAACATGGGCAGAAGAACAAAATAGCTTTTCAATATGGAGATCATTGGAATTAGTGATAGAACGAAGGTACTTCCTGCGTTCAGAAGGGATGTAAGAAAGTCTCAGAACTCCGTTATGTTCAAAGGAGTTGAAACAGGTAGATATTGAGAAAGAGGGGTTAGATTTCCAATTCCCTTTAATTGCAGTTAGGTATTTATCCCAAGAAGGATCGTCAAAAACTAGAAAATCTGGAAAAATGATTGGAATGCCAATCTTGGGAGAAAGTTTATAGAAATATAAATCAAAATGTTCAAAAGTGAAAGAAGAAAAGATATTAGAGATGGTGAACGATTAACCCTGGTTTTCGTTAGCATATGCATAAACCGCAATCAAATGAAAAGAAGAAAGAGCAATTTGAAAAGCAGACATGTTGGCAATTTGAAGAAGTTCAAGTATGAATGGGAAAAGAGGAAATTTGAAGGATCTGATGTGGTCTAGAGCTAAGATAACGCTCCCTGGTTCAATTTTTTCATCAGTATGAATATTTGCATCATCAGGAATGGGGGATAGAGTGATATCTTCAGGAATTTTGCAGGATTGATAGATCTCATCAAAGTAAGAAGGAATTGGTTTTTCAGAGGCCACTGAATTGGAGAAATGAAAGATCAGGAAATAGAGTTGGTTGAAAGGGAACAGAAATTTAAAAAGGTTTTTTCTCATAAATTCGGATGAAATTCAAGTGTTTCGAATTTATAAGAAAAAAGAGGGCTTATGTGGGAGAATGAATATCCAGTCATATAAAGCGATGTCGTATATTTAATAATCGAAACGACATGTCTTCAAGAGAAAATATAAAACGACATCACTTTAATAAGTGAATCGGAATAAGTGAATCGGGTTTGAGAAAGAATGAAGTCTTGTAAGATTCAGACTAAAGAGATACAAGAAGACGATTATATTGATATAAAAATGATGGTTCAGAATGAGAAAGCTGAGCTGGCATTAGGACCATCTGAAGCTTATAAATAGGGATCAAATCCTTATACTAAGGGAACTTCTTCTTTCTGAGAGTTCTAGGAGATAATTTTAGAGAGAAGCATTGTGAATTCTTAGAGGGAGAAAAACTTTGTTATTGCATTTGAGATTTACTCAGCGATAAAGAATTTCATTTGAGAATTCCTTTCTTGGAATAAACTTTACAATTTATGTTTGTGATTCTTAGCGAAGAGAATCACCCGAACACTAAGTTATATTGGTGAATATGATGAGGAAATTAATTTGTAATTTAGAAATTATTATTTGTGATGTATTCATAAAATATGATGATCTTTTACAATTTGTGGATAATACTTTAGGAAAATATTGACGATGATTGTGAATCATAATAGGTTAAATAATAAATATCATTTTGATCATTTCTTTGACTAAAAACGAATTTTTTTTCTTCTTCCAAAGAAAGTATGGACATTCTACGAAGGTTTTCTTTCTTTCTTTCCTTTTCTTTTCTTGTTTTCTTTTCAATCGTATTAAAAGTGCAACGTATGAATTTTATGCGTGCATTCAATGATGGTTTAAAACTGTCGTGAAATCCTACTTACTCTAGTAAGTATGAAATTGGTATATAATCTCTTATTCTATTTGTAATCTTGTACATCATAATATTTCGTATGTCATAGCTATTTTATTGCATAAATATAAAGATTTGAAACTCATGGAAGTATGCTTTTGATTTTTGAAATAATTATAAATGACAACTTCGTAAAGATTAAATTAAAAGTCAAAAACAACAATTAATAACAATCAAATATTTAATATATGTTGTAAATTAGTCCAAATTTAGCACTAACTATAGCATATGTCAAATTTAACACAGAAATAATAATGCATCATAAAGTGATTTTCTTACTCATTATTACTGGCATTACATGAAACATGCTCTTGTCTTCTTTCTTTATTTCTTCGTTTTTATTATTGTTATTATTATTATTATTATTATTTGGTTTGAAATTTGTTTTATTTCTAAGCTTCTCTGATTTCTACCTAATTGAATTTTAGAGGTGTGAAATCTGAGCTCAGGAAATCTAGTTGTTGATATTATACAAATCACTGCTAAACTAAACATATCTAACCACTAAATTATGATATAATATTGTAGCACAGTAATTCCATCTAATTTGATGTGCCTAACAGCCGGGCAATAATAGTAGTCTAACTAAATAATTGTGCAGCCGGCACTAATGACCAAAATGTTACAAACGTACGTCAGATCCAAAGTTTAGATACATTGGATTCTAATATCGACATAGAAAAGACAATAAAGTGGCCTCACATTCTAACGTCCAATTACATAGGATCACCTGTTGAAATTAGAGTGTTGAAATATTTTGATTGAAAATTAATTAAAATTTGAAAATGTGTGTTTGGTTTAAAATGAATAGTCTAGAGTTAAAAAATGTAAAACTTAGACAAATATTCGGGAAAAAATAGTAATATGTTATCTCGTTTCTTTCATTATTCTATGTAATTATATATATTAAAAAAAATTATCTCATTTTAATTTGAAATAAAAAAATTATATATTTTTAAAATTTGAGTTTTTTTTTTAATAAAAAGGAAAGATTTAGGGCATCATATCACATTATTTAAAATGACAAATAAAGTAAATATTTATCATAATATTAATAAAAATACATGAAAAGCGTCATAAATAAAGAGACGTATTAGTAGTGCTCTAGTCAATTCCGAAACATAAAGTTAGGGGCGATAGATGAGATAAGGAGTATCTCACTGTGATCATCAGAAAAAAATTTAAGAAGAAAAAAATATTATGGGGGAGGAAGTGAAGTTGTTCAGAACATGGTCGAGTCCTTATGCTCTAAGGATTGTGTGGGCACTGAAACTCAAAGGCGTCCAATATGAAACTATCTATGAAGAAGTCTCTCACAAAAGCAGAGCTCTGATCGAGTACAACCCCATCCACAAGAAAGTGCCGGTGCTTGTACACAACGGGAAACCAATCGCCGAATCCCTCGTCATCCTTGAATACGCCGACGAGATATGGAAACAACCTCCTTTGCTCCCTCAAGACCCTCATCGGAGAGCCATGGCTCGATTTTGGGCAAAGTTTGCCGACGAGAAGGTAAAATTTTGTATCATCTACAGTTAATTATTTTGGGATTTTGTACTATTTATCAATCAACAACTTGCAACTATCATAATCTCATGAAAATCTTAAGAGTTTTGAACTTTTACTGTTGGAAATTTGCTATTTTTTGCCATTCTGAAGTAAATCCCGATCTGTTGGGTTTTCCTGTCAATAACTTTTGGTCATTTCATAATGATTTGGTTTTCTGTTGTTGATGAACTTTTCCGTTTTAGAGAAAGTTTTAACTTAAATTCATGCGCTTTTTTCCCCCTTTCTTCGATTGATTCTAGTGGTGATGTTCATCATGATGATTATTTGGTTTTATCTTATTAGTTTACTCATTGTGAGCGTAAGCCTCCGGGCTTGTTGCTTTTGTTTTTGTTTTTCTTTTATTAATTACAAAATTTTCCCCTGAATTATAGCCTTTTAACACTTTTCCTTATGAAATTTTGAAACGTAACATCACGTTTCGCCCAACTTTTAAACCTTAACAATTTTGTGGTACGGAATACTGTTCAGTAGTAAAAGGCTGGATTGGGAAAAAAATAACTCAGACTCAAAATAAGTCTAGGAGGACGCCACTAACGGTTCCCACACATTAGATAAGTCAAAAACTCGCCACTCTAGGAATCCACCTAAGAGATAAGAGTTCACAATTCACACAAGAACTGAATTTTCTCATTCAACAGAAAGCTGTCACAATACAGATCATTCCAGCCCTTTGTAGGACGAATTTTACATCCCAATATAAATAAAATTCAGTTACAAACACTCCCATAATTACGTACTTAAAACCAAGAAAACTGCCCCACCATAACTACTCTGAAAATCATCCATATTCCTATAATCACACCCTTTACTTCAGCCACCAAAACAGCCCAATAGTCTAACAAACTTCTACATAACTCCAACACAATTAAAACCAACTTGAAAATGTAGTAAATACTAGAATAAAACTGAAAATAAGCACTCAGAAATCAGCAATTAAAGTTGAGTTTGAAAGCCAAGCTTGTGAGCCAAGAATCAAGCCATGAAAGCCATGCACACTTGCCAAAAATGTGTTGCTTGAGGTTAGAACATTGCCGTGCACTGCATCATTTTGCCCCATATCATTAGTTTTTTAGATGGACAAACTCACTTGACGTGCACATGACAATGAATAACACCATTTTAATTATTAAAAAAAAAGGACTAATTACAGAAATTCCTCACGAGTTATAAGTCTTGTAACACGTTAACCACCAAATTTCAAAATACAATACATTCATTCCCCCGATCTATGTTCTTTTAACAAATAAAGTCTTGTTAGTATATTTTTCCTCTTGATGATGATGTTTTTTATTCTGTTTTTATATGATGATGATATTATAATTGGCTTTGGTGGGTGGAAATATAAAAGGAAGCTTCTAGAAAACATTTCCCAAAAATGAAAAAAAATGTTATTGAATGTGATTGATTTGAATTTCTATTGGCATGTAAGCTTTTTTTTTTTTTTTTTTTTTTTTTTTTTTTTTTCATATCTAGTTTGTTTCCAAGTTTGTTTGTTTTTTTGTTTTTAACTACATTTTGTCAGTTCCTTGTTTTTTTTTTCTTTCTGTGTTTAATGTATAAGTTAATTTATGTTTTATTTTTTAAATTTTATTTCAAACATTTATTATAGTTTTAATCAAATAATTTAAAATGTGTATTAGAATAGAGGGTAAAATAGTAATTAAGTATTTGATATCTCAACAACCGTATTTGAATGTTTATATGTGTAATTTCCATCAATCAAAATGACTAAACTTGCTAGCGAAGCATAGATGAGAGGGAATGAAAATTACATTTTGAAATTTAGGGGGTAAAATAGTACGAGATTTATAATTTGTGGAATTTTTAATAGTCAATCTTTTTTTTTCTTTGGAACTCTTTTAGTATTTCTCTTTAATTATTTTAATAAAATCGGTGACTCAGGCGAGATAGAGTTTGAAGATGTCTATATATATATATATATATATATTTACAACAGTTGTCATATATATAAAGCATGCTAGCTATAGCAGAGAGTTTAAGTGTAGGAGAACCCAAACAACTGTTTGTGCATTATAGAAAAGCAACGAAAAGAAAAACTTATGTAAAAAAATTGAATTTTTACCGGTAGTTAAAAAAATACTAAATATCACTCTTAGCCTATGCTTAGTGCGAAGGAAGAAAACAAGAATAAAAGGAAAAATATAAGTGAAAAAAAAGAAAAAGTAGATGAAATATTTTGTTTTTCCTTTGATGTTGGTTGGTATCATGAAAGGAAGTAAATAAAAAGGCCATGTGATTACTATTTAATTTATCTATGTATATTATTTTATTTAAAAAGCATGAATGAAAAAGTAATTTTAGTAGTTGCTGAGTGAATTTTAATTTTCCCTCCTATTTTCATACTCATTCTCTTTTCTTTTTTATCAAACAGCTAACTCCATCAACTTCTCTTTACTTTTCCCTCATCCCACTTCCTTCTCTCCTTCCGTTTTTTTACCCTACCAAACATAGTGTTAGTGACAATTTGGACTGAATTTTAATTAGTTAGAAATTGTTGTATCTAAAATAACACGAGAATATATGAATATGCGAAAAGTGGATTAAAACAATAATAGTTACTCCCGATAAATGGTGGATTTGAAGAACAAACCTACAAATTAAATAAATAGCAATTTCTTAACTTTTTTTTCACAAAATGTAAATCGTATACTTATGGCATATACAATTAATACCAAATTATATGTGCTTCTCACTTAATTTTCTCACTTTCATATTTCTTTTAATATGGAATTTTTCACCTTTCAACGTCTAACAAATATTACATGCACTTAATTTTACTATAGGTTCTGCCATCAATTTGGGAAGCTTTTAAGAAGCAAGGGATGGAGCAAGAGGAAGCTCTTTCAAGTGCTATGGAGAACCTCAAGTTCTTGGAAGAAGAACTGAAAGGGAAGAAGCTGTTTGGGGGTGAGGAAATTGGGCTAGTGGATATTGCATTGGGATGGCTTGCAAACTTGGTGAGTGTATTTGAAGAGATAATTAGATTGCAATTGATGCCAGAAGAAAAGTTTCCGCATCTGTTTGCTTGGATGCAAGTTTTTGCAGACATTCCAGTGGTCAAAGAAAGTTGGCCACCTAGAGACAAAATGGTTGCCAAATTCCAAGCCCTTCGTGAGGTCCACCTTTCAAAAGAGGCCCAAAAGGACTAGTGAGATGCGTTTTTATCTGAACAATGTTATCAGGTACCAACGGTATTAAGTATTACTAATAATGAGACTTACCTTGTATTATGATAGCCATTTTAGCATTGGTGATATCCCAAAGTATTTTCTTTTTATGTAGTTTGGTGCAATGTCACATCATTGGAAATTGTGTCGGATTCATATCTTAATTGGTGATTAAGGGGACGTTTTGAAACACCAACTGCAGTTGGTGTTTTGGAAATATTTTTATTAGAAATAAGTGAATCTATAAAATGTATGTTTGGTTAAAAATAAACTGTGATAGTTAAAAGGTGTAAAAATTTGAATGTGTTTAGAAAAAAATACAATATTATAGATCTTACTTCGTTATTCTCGTCATTGTAAGTAATTAAAAAAAATAATTTCATTTCGACTTTAAATAAAAAGTTATGGATTTTTAAAGTTTGAGTTTGTTGATAATTAAATAGAGAGATTTGGAGATGTTAATAGAAAAATTAATTTACTTTTACTTAAAAAGACAAAGAAACATTTGGAAAACTGCAACTGGAATGGAGGTTCCAAATGCGCCCTAGTGATAAAGTAACGGCCACCCCCCCCCCCCCCCCTTCTTTTTTAAGTCAGTGGAGGGAAGAAAAAATGTACCACTCAAATTTATCAAAATAAAAAGAAAAACATAAATAAAGAAATTTAGAATACCAACTTTAAGGAAGGGAAAAAAAAAAAAAACGAAACAATCTTACTGAAAAGGCATAGGAAACTAATCAACTTTTGGGGTCATTTATAAATCTTGAAGCTCTTTACTTTCGGCCATGACGTTTATAGGCACTCTGTTTTACAGAAGCAATAATCATGCCTCTACACATTTTATTGAACTCCACAAACTTCCGAAGATTTTGAAACCAGCAACTCCACTTCTTTTTGAGCAAGTGAATATCTATTACCTAGCACGATGTATTGGGAGTTTGGAACATCTTCAAGATCGTTGATCATATTTGCAGATTTTGGATTAGTTGACGCTTGATGCTCCATTTTTTTTCTCAATCTGATGGGAGTGAAAGCTTCTGCTTTCTCAATCTGATCCGCCCAAGTGATAGTGTATCCATTAGAAAAGTCATAGTGATAGCTCGACCTTACGCTAGAAATTATTTTCTTTGGGGAGTAGCTTTGTAGATCCGACATGCTATGGTTATTTTCCTCAGGAGTAGAAACCTTCATCTCAGATTTCGTGCACTTTGAAGAACTCTCCGTATCAATCTAACAAGTCCTATTCTCCTTACCACCTAATCGCTTTCCATGGCCGAAGTGTCGGGAGTATTGTCTTCCACAAAGCCGTATACAATTGATTTCTCCAATATTCTTGCTCAAACTATGAGATGAAAAAAGTCTTGCATTTCAAGTTCCTTTGTTGGAAGGCTTTGGGTTTGGGAGAAACCTTTCGGTAGTTTTTCAATTTTCAGAGGCAAAACGAGCGTTTTGGTCAAAACGGAAGAGGAGAAGACCAAGGAGGAAGAGGAGAAGAGAGGATTTGGGGAATGAGGAAGCAACAGAGTTGGAGGAGGAAATGAGGAAAGGGAACATGGAATTTGTTGGTCATGGTTTTGGTGGATTTGCCAAGTGTTGTTCGTTATGAGGCTTCTTTGCTCAAAAATATATATGTTGTAACTTTAATATAGGTCTGCCTTTTTTCATGGTTGTTCACGCTTATATAAAAACATCCTTCCGATCAAAGCAAGTTTACATATTGCAAAGCGTTCTTGAACGATGTCTTTTGAAATAGTAATAGCGATGTAATTTGTTTATTTCTAGGTGGCTCGGAACCTGATCCATCAACTGTATAATCCTGCTTTGGGCTATCAACAGTACAGAAGGATGATTTTTCTTGTCAAATTGAGAATGTACATCCTGTGTAGACACCACAATTTGGCTCCTTAGACTTACAAAATTGTGTCACTTTGCTGGGACTGTAGACGGCTTGAGAGAGGGCAAGTTCGTGACTTGCAACAATATACAAAGAATAACATCTGCAAAATTTTACCAAAAAATATAGAGGAAAGACAAAAATAACCAAGTAAAAGGACAAAGGATAGAAAGTGTTCTGCATGCTTTCTTTAATATTAATCTGCTAGCCTTTTAAACAGGCAGTACACCAACGGTAGAAAAACAAGAAAGAGGAACTAACCAACAAACTCTTGACCACTACTCCTAGATACTAGCAAATTACATCAACGGCTAGTAGCACTACACAGAAACAAATTCTCCTAAAGATCAGGCTCAACAACAGATCATGCTATTGACCAGGACACGTACAATAACCATAATACCACTGAAAAAACAAATTCCAAATGACCAGAACAATAATTCAAATGCTTAAATAAGTAAAATAATACTTCCAACAATCCCTCCCTTAAACTGAAAACTTGAAAACATTCTGTTTAATTCCAGCGAGCCAACACCAAGTAGCTTTCTTAGCTTCTGAAACGCAGCCAACTTGAGGGACTTGAAAAAAATATCAGTAACTTGATCTTTCCTTCTGCAATGGATGAGATCAACAATTCCTTCCTTTGTGAGGTCCCTTAAGAAGTGTAACTTCACGTCAATATGCTTGCTTCTTCCATGAAGAACATGATTTTTGGAGAGCTTTATTGCTGAGCTGCTGTCACAATAAACTGTTGTGGCTCCTACTTGATTGAAATGAAGCTCTTCAAGAATTTTACTCAGCCAAATCACTTGACTAACAAAAGCTGTTGCAGCGACGAACTCTGCTTCAGTTGTTGATAAAGTTACAATGGCTTGCTTCTTTGAAGACCATGAGACGGCCCTTGTAAAAAGCATAAAAACATATCTTGAAGTGCTCTTCCGATCATCTGAATCTCCAGCATAGTCATTGTCAGTAAAACTAAACAAATCTGACTTTTCTCCTTTCTTGTAGAACTTCCCAAAATCAGTAGTACCTTGCAAATACCGAAAAATTATTTTTGCAGCAAGAAGGGGCATCTCGTAGAATTATCCATGTATCTGCTAATGAGACTCACAGAATTCATAATTTCTGGCCTTGTTGCTGTCAAATACATCAGGAATCCCACAATTTGCTTGTAGATAGTGCTGTTAATTCTTTTCCCTTCAACATCTTTCATTAGCTTCAAACCAAGCTCAGTTGGTGTGGAAACAGAATTGCAATTCTTCATCTGAATCCTATCTCAAATTTCTTGCAGCTATTTCTTTTGAGAAAATAAGAATACCAGTAGGAGTTTGCATAACTTCTATGCCAATTAAAGGGTGCATCATTCCAAGATTAGACATATCAAATTCAAGTATCATGGATAGCTTAAAATTTTCAAATATGGCACTATCATTTCCAATGTAAATTAAATCATCAACATGTAAGCAAACAATAAGCATCTTCTCTCCATCTTCAATTTTGACAAAACGTGTATGCTCATATGTACATTTTTGAAAACTCTCCTTCAAAAAACAAGCATCTATACGACTATACCAAGCTCTGGGAGCTTATTTTAATCCATATAGTGCCTTTTTTTATTTATATACCTTATGCTCATCACCAAACTTCTCATAACCAGGAGGTTGATCAATGAATACCTGTTCTTCCAAGTCTCTATGTAGGAATGCTGATTTCACGTCCAACTAGAAGATAGGCCATGAATTTTGTACTGCCAACGCAATCATCAATCTAATTGTGTCAAGCCTTGCAACAGGAGCGAAGATCTATTTGTAATTGATACCGAACTCCTACTTGTAGCCTTTTGCGACCAATCACTCCTTGAATTTGTCAACTTCGCCATTCTCCTTCAGCTTCGTCTTGTATACCTAGTTCACAACAATGGCCTTTTGCCCTTTTGGAAGTTCTGTCAACTCCCAAATATCATTTATGTCCATCACTACAATTTTGTCATCCATTGCTTTTCACCACTTTAATTCTTTAACAGCATCTTTGAAAGCTACAGGATCACAATTTGAAATAGAGCAAGATGTGTAAGTGGATCTTCAGTTTGATCAATCCTAGTTACCTCATAATCCGCTAGTGGGTTCCAAATGGAGTATCAAATGAAAACTTAGCTATAATCATGTTGTTATTGAGTATGGAGTGAGCAAGGATCGTTCCTATACATGATTAGTTCCAATTAATTAATTACCGACTCTAAAACCTAAGACACACCAAACTAGATGCTAAATAGAGAGGGGTTTCTGATATTTAAAGTGAATAAATGAAAACGTAAAAGAAATTAAAGAAAGACTCTTAAATTAAAAAATATTGGTTAAGGAATCATTCTCCACCACTAGGCATAAAATTATAATTGAAATAAAAATAATCTCCAACTTTTTATTGAAACTATCAACCATAGATAATAACAAGCTCTATTATCCCAATCTTTACTAAGTTTGTTATTGGGCAAAAAAAGCTCTTCACCTAATTCCCTTCCCATTAAAACAACCTAGAATAAGCTCTCTATATTAATCCAATGGAAGCATTAAGATGAGAAAGATAGGTTGATCTAAGAAACAAACACACAAGCTCGGTTTGTTTATCCTATATTATGTTCCACAAGTAATCACATGAAAATATCCCATAATTAATTATCACAATAACTACTAATGATAAGGAAATCAAGACAATTATGGATCAAGATTCTTAATCTAGCAATAGAAAATTTCCAAGTCCTATTTAGTTGCGCACCCCAAATAAAACAAGAAAATATTTAAGAACAATAAATTTGGTAGAACATAAATAGTCTCAATTGGAAAGTTGGAAAATAAAAATTTAGTTCATTCAATTAATAATCATATGTCTAGGGTTTTGAAATCTCCCTTAACCAAAGACAAACCTAATTACACATAATTGAAAATAACAAGAAAATAAAAACTGAGAACATGGAAGAGAAGAGAATAAAGGAAGAACAATATATTTTTCTTTTTGTCCATGAATGGCAACTAAAGAATGGTTAAAGGAATCTCAAATAAATCCTAGAAGGACCTAGTTATAGGCCTCCAAAGTTGGGTTCAAAAGGGCAAAGTTCGAGTTCAAATTAAAATTTGAGATTAGAAAAATATTGAACTAGTGCTGCGGCTCCAAATTCCAGGGCCACGACGCCTGGCCTGCGGGTCTAAGGGTTGATTTTCTCCTTTTCTCACCTTTTTGCTCCGTTTTCATTCTCTTTTCATTCTTTAGTATCCAAAACACCTACAAGAGATCAAAACACTAATAAACACTCAAAATTCTCAAGAAATCAACAAATAAACATAGGAGGATTGACATAGAATAATGAAGAATTAAACACTTACCAAATTCCCCCACACTTAACCTTTGCTAGTCCTCGAGCAAAACCTAAACTAGTCCACTTTAGTAGGAAATCACGATTGAATTTAGCATATGCAACAAGCCTTTAAACCCCTAGGTGGCCCATAGAGGATGAGTTATAGTCTCGTGAGGGCTTCCAGCGGCGAAGCCCACAAACACCAACTTACCTAATCTTCCAGCATTATATCTTAGAGAACTAAAGGAGGTTATAACCTTGAAATCAAACAAGCATTAAGTTAGATCTATAGTCATTCGAAAGTTAATATATTCTACAACAATTTGACTCAAGTGTGTGTGTGTTTAATAGACATTGTTAACGATGGTGAAATGACATATGCTTTGAAAAAGATAAATCTCATAGTCCTCATAAAAACAATCACCCAATCTCGGTTGAAAGAATCAAATGCCATATGCTCTGTAATAACCCGAATTTTGATGACTCTAGATTTCCTTTGAATGAGGAAAACTTAAGTTTAGATCATGTTGGAATGGAATATCGGTATAAGTTTGAGTTCTCGGTTAATTAGCTACGAGAATCAACGATGGATTACTTAGCCTAGTATAAGGCATTTTAAGGAAAACGGCATGACAAAATTTCATGATTTCATGTTGGTCAAAGTTTGACCAAGAAAGTCAATATTGACCAAAAAGTCAAAGGGTTGACCAAGAACAGTCAAAGGTATGACTGTACAGTAATAGGATAAGCAGTATGGGAAATATACTGCTAAAATTGTCTTTTTGGACAAAATAACAAGAGTAAGCTATGAGACCACCCTCGAAAAATCAAGCACACTAAGTTGGATATCAAAGTCCTAATGACTTTCAGAAATAAGAAGAAAATTTTTACAGTCCATTTTTACGCAGATAAATTTTGGACTGCAATCAAGTATAACAGTACTAAATTATATTGTGTATTAGTAAACACAGTATTGGAAATATCTGTGTTAGCAAGAAAATAGACTGCATTTTAAGGAAAAAGCAAAACAAGGCCTTATGATGATGTCACCCTATTTTGGAATTATGACATCATTTTGGAGAAAGAAAAATGGTGAAAAGAAATAAAAATTTGTTGCCACCTTGCACAATGATGGCTGGCCATGTGGAGGACTAAAGTGCAAAAATTTTACCTTTTTTGGGGCAAAAGTGCAATTTTTGAAAATATGATGATGTAAGCATGAGGTAAGCACATGATATCATCAAGATGATGTCATCATGATGAGGTAAGAAAAACTTGGGCTCCAAGGCATGCAATGGCCAGCCAACACTTGTAGGGGTCAAAGTGCAAATATTTTTGCTTCAAGGACTAAAGTGCAATTTTGGAAAAGTAATTAAATCCAAATTCAAGGACTTTTTAGCAATTTTGAAAGTTCAAAATCAGCTATAAATAGGGGTGAAGGGGGGCGGATTTTTGTGTGGAAAAATTGGAAAAACAAGCCAAATTATGGCAAAATTCTCCCATACCCATTTTCTCTCTAAAACCGACCCTAGGAAGAGAAAAAAAATTGGTTGGCTGGATTTTTGGTAATGGCCAGACCTTGTGTTAGTGTGTGAGGCTCAATTTTATTGGCCAAAATTTTTGGAACCCCAATTGAAGGGGAGGCCGGTTGTGTGGAGCCAAGGAAAAAAAGAGAGAGAAAAGTTGGAATCAATCAAGCCAACCTTTTGGATTGATCTAGGTAAATCTCTAAAACCCTTAAGGTTTTATATTGAGCTTGAAACTAGATACTCAAGTGGTTGTTTTTCATGAGGAATGGCCGAAAATTGGAACCCATTTGGGGGAGGAGAATCGGCTGCAATGGCAGCCAAGGGGGAGTGAGGAAAAAGTTGGAATCCAAGCTTGTGAACCAACATCCAAGCTCTAGAGGTAAACCGTAGGCCCTAAACCTTTTTAATTTGAGCTTAAATTTGGGAAATTTAAGTGTATTTCCATGTTTGGGATGTAAGAGCATAAGCTCATTTTCTTATGCCATACAATAAGTTTTGTGCTTGATTATGTGCTTGATTAGGGTGTTAAGGTCTCAATTATGGTTATGGTGCATGAGTTGCTAATTATGCTTGCATGATTATTAGGGTTTCATGCATGCACATAAGGTGTTGATATATGTCCCCAATATGCCTAAGAAGTTATAGGTCATGCATGTTTATGTTTGAGCTAGATTAGAAGCTTGATTGATGAATGGTGATGCAAATCAAATGTTTTGCAAAACCTAGTTTGGTGCAAGAACACCCAAGGGTTTTGCCTTGAATGGATGAATGTTTTACGTTAACAAGTACTGCATGACTGATATTAGGCTCCCGCTGTGGGCGGTTGAGGTAGTGTGTGCGTAATAGGACGTAAAACGAACTTAAAACCGAAAACTGCCAGTTCGGGCGCCAACTGGCCAGTTTCGGGAAAATTGAAATTTGAGGCCTTTAAAGGTCGAATTAGAGAAAACTTAAAACATGAAAGTTGATCAGAAGGGCTTTTCCTAGAGGACAGCATGGACATTTTTCCAAAATAAAGCTCCAAAGGCCTTCGTTTTTACAAAAACCCGAGACTAAGAATTCCTGGGCGAGTCAGATTTGTGCTCTCGGTGTGGGGACTTCAACAAGGAAAATGACTAAGTTAAATGCAGAACTGGGTTGTTCTCAAAACATGAAAGTTTTAGTATTTTCCGAGAACTACAACTTTCATGAAGACAACTTTTTCAAATTCAATTCATATCTTTAAACTGACATAGTTTTATAAAGACTGTGCAGGGAACAAGAAATTCCTGCATAGGATTTTCTAAAAACAGTTTGGAAAAAAATTGTATCTTTCTCCAAAACCACTGTTTTGATTATGGAAACTGTTCCAAAGGTAGCTTTCAGCCCTAAATGATTTTTACAAAGACCTATTTCAAGAATATGAATTTTTGTGAGTTAAGTAAAAGATTTTTGAAGTTAATTTACCCAAGTTTCTAGAGAAATGGAAAATAGATTTTTAAACTAAAATTAGGTAAGTAAGACGATTACGGGAAGTAACCGGAAGTGATATCCGAGTTACTGGGCCAAGCCTAAAGCCCAAGTTTGACCCATATAGGGTTAGCCTTAGTTGACCAAAAATTGACTTTGGTTGACCAAGAGTTTGACTACAATTAACCTTAAGGGTTAGTCAAGATAACCCTAAAGGATACCAAGATTAATAAATTGGGCTAAGATATAAGGTTAATTGAGGTAATCCAATAATTATTGACAAGAATAAAGCCCAAGGTTAGGAAGGTAACCTAACCCTAATGGTATGTATAAAGGTTTAGCACATGAGGGTATCCAACATAACCTCTTAAAGATTAATCCATATTGGGTTGTTTTTAAAATAATATGGTTACTATTTGTAACCCAGTAAGACATCTAGTATCGGGGACATACAACTAGGATTATGTAGGCATGTTGGTTAGATCACCAACATTCCACAATATTAATTAGAACCTCACCTATGTCATTCAACAAGCAGGAGGGAACCTGCAGCTGTACTCAGAAAAGGAGCAGCACTACGCAGCACATAGCAAGAGAGGTAAGTACTGTGACGCCCCGACTTCCCAAGCCAGGTGACGCCCCCGACTTCCCAAGCCAGGTGACGCCCCGACTTCCCAAGCCAGGTCGACACCATACGTACTTGTTCTTTACTTGAAAATTTGAGATAAATTTTTTTTTTCAAACATATTCATATAAGTTATCTTGTAGAGAAAAACTTGTCATACATACAGACTATACTGAAAGTATCTTCTTGTGTCTTCAACTTCGTACATATAACAAAATATAATTTACTATTGAAATATTAACATATTTTCTGAAAATTGGATGCGGAAAATTATGCGTAGTGGTATCCCACACCGCCCTTCACCCGCCGCATCGTCCGCATAGCCCACCAATTAAATTGCAGGCTTCTTACCTACAGTATGAAATATAAGGGTGAGCTTTCGCCCAGCAAGTTCAAACATAATCTCACAAAAACATTTCAAACATTTAGAAATATGCCAATCATCATGTAACTTATGCATGAACCATTTATGATTGATTGAATGTCTTATGCTTCATTATAGACTCAATCTTTAATTATCTTGTCTCAACATGTGGGCCCATAGTGTCCGTACCAAAAGCGCGCAGCCTCCAGATAAAGCTAGGGTTTGCAAGGCCCTAACAGTTCTGGGAATTTTAACTTGACCCTTCACGATCACGGATTTCGATCACGGAAGGTAATTATCACCACTAAACATGTAGCCTCCTCGATTAGGGGAGGTTGGTACGACACCTTACTTGATTATCTTACCATGTGATTTAACATTAGTGAACATATTTCATGATGTCACTATGTCATATCATACACAACATTTGCCATAATATGGCCTTCTTGAAAACATATCACTTCTGGAACCATGACATTTTTGTAAACATGACACTTTTGTAAATATAGCACTTTTATAAACATAGTATTTTTATAAACATAGCACTTTTATAAACATAACACTTTTGTAAACATAGCACTTTTATAAACATAGCACTTTTATAACATAGCACTTTTATAAACCTAGCACTTCATAGCTATAGCATGGCATCACACATCATGGCATAACATAGCATGTATACTTGAAAATAGTCTTTACTATTTTCATACCGTAGGTGAGGTTTGATACTTGCCTGATTTGCTAGATTCCGGTTTTTGTTGTCTTAACTCGGATTGCAATTGCAGGTTCCTTCCTGCTATTAAAAGAACATAGGATAAGAATCCTATAAAAAGTTGGTAACCTTTCCAACATTTTAGTTATATGTCCCCCCACACATGTCTTGGTATCCTATAGGATTACTTTGGGTAACCCTTAATTAAACGTTGGGTTAAAGTCAATATCTGATCAACTAATGGTCAACCTTGGGCTTTGAGGCTAAGCCCAGTAACTCGAGTATAACTCCCGGTTACCTTTCGTAAACTAGTCGCTTGCTATATTCTAACTTGAAAAATTCATTTCCCTTACTTGGAAAATTTAGGGAAATTAATCCCAAAACTTCATTCTTAACTTATAAAATCCTTTAATTAAATCGTAAAAATCCAAACTCTTGGATTAGTGCTTTATAAAATCATTTGAGGTTGAAAACTGCCTTTGGAACAGTTTTTTTCATAATCAAAACAATAGTTTGTAGTAGAAAACAGTTTTCTAGAAACATTTGTAAAACTAGTGGTGCAGGAATTTTCGGATTCCCTGCGCACCTTTCGAAAAACGATTCTAATTTTAAAATTGGTTCATAATCTGAAAAAGTTTTCTTCATAAAAGTTGTAGCTCTCGAAAAATACTAAAACTTTCGTGTTTTGCAAAAATTCCAATTCGGCCTAGATTCGTCCCAGTTTTTGTTTGAAACTGGCTGACCCGAAAAACTGAGTGAAAACTGGGTCTGGGGATCAGCCACAGGTTTTGGGGTAAACGGAGGCCATTGGGGCCTTATTTTGCAAATCCGATCACGTGATCCCCTAGGAAAAACTGTTCCGAGCAACTTTTGTGTTTTAAGTTTTACCAAATTCGGCCTCTAAAGGCCTCAAAATCGGCTTGCCGTAAAACTGGTCAGGATCCACCCGAACCTGGCAGTTTTTCGGTTTAGAGTTCGTTTTACGTCCTAGACGTGGAACCTAGCTCAACCAGCCACCGCGGGAGCTCTAATACACACATGCAGCGGTTTTCTAGCGTAAATTTTCTTTAATCACAATTTCTAACATCACCATGCAAACCTAATTGATATTGGATCAACTAAGTTGCATGATTTTTGGTTGCACAAAACCTAGCAAGCATACTAATGTTTTTCTAGCAACCTAGCACAAAATTATCATTCACCAACACTAGGACAGATTGGGGACATATAATAAACTAATATTTAGCATGCAAATTAAGAAAATTAAAGCAAGCATGCACATAAAAATCAATCACCCCTAATTCTAGATCAAGCACAAAATAAAATTGAGCTTATGCTCTTACAATTTCAACTTGAAATACATGTAAATTTCAAATTGAATGCTCAAAGGAAGGAGTTTGGGGTTTAGGGACGATTACCTTGATTAACCCCAAATTTTAGGGTTAGGGTTTGGTTTTCAAAATTCCCTCCCACTTTGGCTCCACCAACCGGTTCTACACCAAATTTTTGCACCAAAATTTTAGTTGATCTCTTGGTATAATCTTGAACCAAAGCTAACCAAATTTTTTTTCCTCATTCCCTTCCTTGAAAACAGTCAGCCTCTAGACTATAAAAGCACAAAGAAGTTAAAAAAAACTTACTTGATGAGGTAGAAGAGAATCAACCACTAGCCCACTCTTTTTCCCTTGAATCAAAAAATTTTTCACTCTCTTGCTCTCTCTTTGGTGTCCGGATTTGTTGAGAGGAGAAATGGGCAGAGTTTAGCTACTTTTCTGAATTTTTTTGAACCAAAAACCGCCCCCCCCCCCCTTATGCCTATAAATTTTGGTGAGATTTTGGACCCTTTTGCAAATATTTTGGTTCACCTTTTGCTCATAAATCCTTGGAGCAAAATTTTTGCACAATAGCCCTCCATGTGGCCGGCCATTAGGGGTGAACTTGGTGGCCAAGTTTTGATTTTTTTTAAGCTTATCTTAAGTTAATCATGATGTCATAATTAAGGATAAGGTGATGTCATTCACCTTATGCCTTGTTTGGCTACTTCCTCCAATAAGCAATCCATTTTAAGCCAATACAGATATTTCTAATACTGTGTTTACTCAAACACAGTATTTATTTAACTAAAATTTATTTGTTGAAAAGAAAACGGACAGTACAAAATTTTTCTTATTTTCCTGAGTCCTCTTTCCATAAAAAGCCTGTTATGGAGTCTCATAGTTAATTTACCGAGAATTCAACCTCATACTGATAAAATCATGAATCTTGTATTAATATTCATAATTTTCATAAAATTACACATAATACGAGCTTTAGATTTCTTATATACAAGAAAATCATGAGTTCGTAGAAATTTTGGATATTACAAGTGCAACTCCGCCTACAGCATAGGTCCTTTGTTTTTAAAATAACAGGGTTACTATTTATAACCCAGTAAGACATCTAGTATCGGGGACATACAACTAGGATTATGTAGGCATGTTGGTTAGATCACCAACATTCCACAATATTAATTAGAACCTCACCTATGTCATTCAACAAGCAGGAGGGAACCTGCAGCTGTACTCAGAAAAGGAGCAGCACTACGCAGGACATAGCAAGAGAGGTAAGTACAACTCCGCCTAAAGCATAGGCCCTTTGTTGTTACTTGCCTAATGTGATGGTATGTGATGATATGTTATGGCGTGTAATGTGATGGTATGTTATGAATGAGGTTATGTTATGTTATATATTGTGACATCATGAAGCATGTTCACTAATGTTAAACCATCCGGTAAGAACAAGACAAGTAGGATGTTGTGTCGTGCTGACTTGCCACAAATGCGGGTTTAAATGGTATGGTTCATGGTTTGAGTTGGATTGGATGGCTACCTAAACTACTCCATGTTAAACTTTGTGTTTCATGGTTTGAGTTAAAACGGACTGCCGCCTTCAACCATTCCTTGGCTATGTACCACGGTACGAGCACACATGATAAGTAAAGGAATGGAACTAAGCTAAATTATGAATCCATATTTGATTCATAAGAGGTCATAATTGGTTCATGCATAATGATATGTGTTTTGCGTCGCAGATGTAACAGTTGTACTTGCTGAGCGAAAGCTCACGTCTTACGTCTATGCTGTAGGTAAGCAACCTGCCCGCAATCTCTGATGCATCGATGCAATACTGTGGAAGGCTGGTGCTGCGGACTGTGAAATGTGAGATGGACACTGCCACGGATTTTGAAAAAAAAAATTAATATACTCTATAAAATATGTTGTAATGAAAAAGGGTTTTCATATTTTCATGATGTTTTAAGTATGAATGACAAAGTTTATATATGTATGGCAAGCAAGGAGGGTTTGAAAGTTCGGGTTTGGTCTTGTGGTACCAATCCTCATTAAGTCGGGTTTGGTCTACAATTTGATTATGATGGCCTTCAAGGAGGGTTTGAAAGTTTGGTACTCGAGTAAGTACCTATCAGTAAGTATGAGTTTGAGAATGAAGTTCAAGTTAAAAGTTTTAAAATAAAGTTTAAAAGAAAAAAAAATTTCTCCCAAATTTTCCGCAAATTTAAGTTAAGTATGTAAGTAAGGTGATGACCCGGCGTGGGAAGTCGGGGCGTTACATGCTCTCCCCTCAGTACGAATCTCCACTACGCCAAAGGCACCATCTGAAGTCAAAAGGTCTTCGATATTGATTGTAATGGGGCTGAGGGGTAGTGGTGTGGCTAAAGAATGAAAGGAATAGGATGTACCAAAGGTTCCAAAAACTTCATGGAGTAGGAGACTTCAGAGAATTCATCAAGGAATATTTCTCAAACCCCGAGTACTAAAAACATAGGCCGATTGTCATTGTGTTGGGCCTGAACTTCATTGTAACCGACCTTGTAACATCTGCAACTTTGATTTCTAGCTCAAGAGATGATACTTTTTATTTCTTTTTTTTTTTTTAATTTCTTTTCTCTTTATTTATTTTTTTCTTTTTTCAATTCCTTCGTATCAACTTATTTTTTTATTTTTTATTTTTTTGGTTTTTTTATCTCACTTGAACTATTTCTTTCACAACTTTCCCTTCCTCTCTTTTGTTTCGTACTCTCCCCCATAGTTATCTTTCGTTCCCAACCCAATTCATTGTTAAATTCTCCTTGTACATGAAATAAGTGTCTTAAGCTCCAATTCATCTTTAGAACAAGGGTGAGGATACAAATATACTAGGCTAGGTAGGAAGATGTGATTAACCAGAGAAAAAGACTTATTAAATGAAGGCTCAAACTGGCTTACTAGGGGATGATCTCTTGGAACATCAATTGGAGAACTAGTTGATTTAACCATGGTGCTAAAGTCCTAGTGCCTTAATCATTTTCCAAGTGATGCTCAATCAGTCGTTCACCTCGAAAGACCACTGGGAGAGTTCTAACATTTAATCCCTGCATGTGGAAATCAAAGCAATCATCAAAATGAGGGTACAAAAAGTTCACTTTTCCTAACATGCTTGTGTCGGTGTCAAATAACATGGCTATTGTACATAATACTTTGAGTATAATTATAAGAAAAACATATTAACCAATAAATAACGCCAAGATTCAAAATCATACTCATCATCTATCAAAGCCATCAAACTAAAGCTCAATTCTCATCAAAGTAGTGAGAAGATATCCTAAAACTCAAACAAAACAAATCTAAATAAAACTAAAGAAAAAAAAATTTTTGATAGCAAAAACCTAATTCATAATCCTTCCCCCACACTTAATTCTTACATTGTCCTCAATGTAACACTGAAGCCAACGAAAATACTAGGTGGAACAAACGAACAAAAATAAATTAAAAATTCTAATAAATTAAAAATCAAAAGGAGAAGAGTGAGAGTAAGAGAGATCAAGTATGTTTATGTGCACTCTCGTAGTCTTTCCTCCATCCATTGGGTTGCCTCCCAATAAGTGCTTGATTTATAGTCATCGGCTTGACTATCAGAGAAGCGGTCGTCAAATAGTGGCTTCTGCCCATAGAATGTGTCATAAAATAACACATATGGGTCTTGATTGTCGATGCCCTCAAGCTTGGCAAGATTTGGAAGAGTATAGCACATGTAATTAATCAACAAGATTTGGCTTTGGTGAACATGCTTGTTGGGCATATAGGAATGATGCTATGGTGGGTGGAGGAGGAGTTAGCCATGTCGAATCTTGATAGATGTGGGGATTGACGACCAATGGTGGCAAAATAGGTTGGATACCATCGACTTCTTCTTGTAATTTGTCTTTAACGATCAAGTCTTGTATCCCATCTTCACTTAGAGAGTCTTCTTCATATATCTCCAAGTGCTCCTCACTTGGTATAGGCTCCTCAAGGTGGCATTCATCCATGTTGACAACTGAAGCTTCCATGGTAGGAATGGGTGCACTCAATTCTTCAACGATAAGATCTCCGATCACATCCCCACTTAAGGAATCATCTGTCACGACCCCGACCTACGCTACGTAGGGCCGTGACGTCCGTAGTTACTTAACTTATTTCTTGATTCAAATACTTTAAACTTACTGAAAATTTCAGAGTAAATTTTTTTCTTTTAAACTTTATTTTAAACTCAAACTTAAACTTGACTTAATCTCATACTTATACTCATACTTATTTATAGGTACTTACTCGAGTACCGAGCTTTCACACCTCATTTGAAAGCTATCATATTCAAACCATGGACCAAACCCGACCTAGAGCGGGTCGGTACAACACGAGGCAACTGGTTGCCATCATACTTGAAAACTTTTCCTTACACATGCCATCATATTATTATAGTGCAACATAAGCACATTTCACAATATATTTTACAAAACATATTTTCTACGATCCGTGGCGGTGTCCATCCCACATTTCACAGTCCGCAGCGCCATCTCTCCATAGTCTTGCATCAAGCATTGCTGGTAGGTTGCTTACCTACAGCATGAACGTAAGTAATGAGCTTATGCCCAATAAGTACAATATTCAATCCGTAAAACATTTTTAGTGCAAGAATGCATGAACCGATTATGCTTTCTTGTGAATCAATTATGCTTTCTTATATTAACTTGGTTCTGTACCTTTACATGTCATGCGTGCACGTACCGTGGTACATATCTATGGAGTGGCTGGAGGCGACTAGTCCAATCCAACTCAAACCATGAAACAAACCGTTTAACATGGAGTGATTGGGGCAGCCAATCCAATTCAACTCAAATCATAGACTAAACCGTTTAAACCCACCCTCGTGGCAAGTCGGTACGATACAATAACATTAGCTTGTCTTATCTTATAACTTAAAACATGTTCTTACCATGTGGTTTAATATTAGTGAGCATGCTGCATGATGTCACTATATCAAAACCTATAACATAACATAATATCAATCATAACATAAAATCTCATGACATAATACATCGTAGCATAACACATCATAACATAATACATCGTAACATAAAATATCATAACATAATACATCGTAACATAAAACATCTATAAATCGTGTAAATCAATTCATAATTTCTTGATAAACATGTCATGCAACAAAAACATTTTGTTCATGCTGTAGGCAGAGTTGTACTTACTTGTCATCCTACGCTCTTGGTTTATCGTCCAAACATGGCATGACAACAATTCATACTCCTGTTTCCAAACAGGGTGTAAGATAAGAGTCATTCACATTCTATCTTACCATAAATTATACTTGAATAGTATTAGGTTACTAATCTTACTAAGGCCCAACCCAATAGCTTGGGTATCTTATGTGGTTACTATAAGTAACCTAAATTATTTGGCCCAATAAAATTTGGTAACCTTCCCGGTTACTATTTGTCCTATAGTTGTTTACCATAGTACTTGGCTTATTTGATTTATTTCAATCCTTGTTTGATAAATTTTAACCCCTTTTTATAAACTACTTAAAACAGTCCCATAAGCTTTGGTTATCAGTGCATGTGCAGGAATTTCCTGCTTATGCACTGTTTTTAGGAAATCCTATGCAGGAATTTCCTATACCCTGCATAGTTTTGGGAATCTGGCTTTACTTTAAAATTTGTTTGGAATTAGAAAAAGTTTTCTTCATAAAAGTTGTAGACCTCAAATAATACTACAACTTTTATATTTTATTCAAAACCTAATTCTGCCATTAACATGTTCATATTCCCTGTTGAAACCGGCTGGCCGTGCACAGGGTCTGGGCAGACCAGGGCTCGGGTTTTCATAAAAACAGAGGCTTTTGGAGCCTTATTTTTAAAAACTGTCCATGCAATCCCTTATGATTTTCCATTTCCTACAACTTTGTAGTTTTGAGTTTTCCCAAATTCGGCATCTAAAGGCCTCAAAATCCACTTACCAGAAAACTGTCCAGTTTTACCCGAACTGGCAGTTTTCTTTCTTAAATCCATTTTTACAGTCAAATTACACGCACCCTACCTCAAACAGTTGTAACCGTGAGCCTACAACAATCATGCAGTGCTTTCTAACGTAAAATCTCATCACTATATATCCATGCATTCACATGCAAACCCTTGGGTGTTCTTGCACCAAGCTAGGGTTTGTAAATTTGGGATTGTATATCCATTCATCACATAAGCTAACAACCTAACTCAAACAAAAACATGCATAACCTGCAACTTCTTAGGCACATTGGGGACATACAACTAACATCATAAAGCACACATGCAAACCCTAAAATCATGCAACCATAATCACATAATCATGCATAACACATAAATCAAAACCACCCAATAACCTAATCAAGCGCAAATCTAAAAATCTAAACTAGGGCATAAGAAATAAAATGAGCTTATGTTCTTACAAGCCAACTTTGGAAATAAACTTAAATTTGTTGGGATCTAAATGTGACGCCCCGACTTCCCAAGCCAGGTGACGCCCCGACTTCCCAAGCCAGGTCGACACCATACGTACTTGTTCTTTACTTGAAAATTTGAGATAAATTTTTTTTTTTAAAACATATTCATATAAGTTATCTTGTAGAGAAAAACTTGTCATACATACAGACTATACTGAAAGTATCTTCTTGTGTCTTCAACTTCGTACATATAACAAAATATAATTTACTATTGAAATATTAACATATTTTCTGAAAATTGGATGCGGAAAATTATGCGTAGTGGTATCCCACACCGCCCTTCACCCGCCGCATCGTCCGCATAGCCCACCAATTAAATTGCAGGCTTCTTACCTACAGTATGAAATATAAGGGTGAGCTTTCGCCCAGCAAGTTCAAACATAATCTCACAAAAACATTTCAAACATTTAGAAATATGCCAATCATCATGTAACTTATGCATGAACCATTTATGATTGATTGAATGTCTTATGCTTCATTATAGACTCAATCTTTAATTATCTTGTCTCAACATGTGGGCCCATAGTGTCCGTACCAAAAGCGCGCAGCCTCCAGATAAAGCTAGGGTTTGCAAGGCCCTAACAGTTCTGGGAATTTTAACTTGACCCTTCACGATCACGGATTTCGATCACGGAAGGTAATTATCACCACTAAACATGTAGCCTCCTCGATTAGGGGAGGTTGGTACGACACCTTACTTGATTATCTTACCATGTGATTTAACATTAGTGAACATATTTCATGATGTCACTATGTCATATCATACACAACATTTGCCATAATATGGCCTTCTTGAAAACATATCACTTCTGGAACCATGACATTTTTATAAACATGGCACTTTTGTAAATATAACACTTTTATAAACATAGTACTTTTATAAACATAGCACTTTTATAAACATAACATTTTTGTAAACATAGCACTTTTATAAACATAACACTTTTATAACATAGCACTTTTATAAACCTAGCACTTCATAGCTATAGCATGGCATCACACATCATGGCATAACATAGCATGTATACTTGAAAATAGTCTTTACTATTTTCATACCGTAGGTGAGGTTTGATACTTGCCTAATTTGCTAGATTCCGGTTTTTGTTGTCTTAACTCGGATTGCAATTGCAGGTTCCTTCCTGCTATTAAAAGAACATATGATAAGAATCCTATAAAAAGTTGGTAACCTTTCCAACATTTTAGTTATATGTCCCCCCACACATGTCTTGGTATCCTATAGGATTACTTTGGGTAACCCTTAATTAAACGTTGGGTTAAAGTCAATATCTGATCAACTAATGGTCAACCTTGGGCTTTGAGGCTAAGCCCAGTAACTCGGGTATAACTCCCGGTTACCTTTCGTAAACTAGTCGCTTGCTATATTCTAACTTGAAAAATTCATTTCCCTTACTTGGAAAATTTAGGGAAATTAATCCCAAAACTTCATTCTTAACTTATAAAATCCTTTACTTAAATCGTAAAAATCCAAACTCTTGGATTAGTGCTTTATAAAATCATTTGAGGTTGAAAACTGCCTTTGGAACAGTTTTTTTCATAATCAAAACAATAGTTTGTAGTAGAAAACAGTTTTCTAGAAACATTTGTAAAACTAGTGGTGCAGGAATTTTCGGATTCCCTGCGCACTTTTCGAAAAATGATTCTAATTTTAAAATTGGTTCATAATCTGAAAACGTTTTCTTCATAAAAGTTGTAGCTCTCGAAAAATACTAAAACTTTCGTGTTTTGTAAAAATTCCAATTCGGCCTAGATTCGTCCCAGTTTTTGTTTGAAACTGGCTGACCCGAAAAACTGAGTGAAAACTGGGTCTGGGGATCAGCCACAGGTTTTGGGGTAAACGGAGGCCATTGGGGCCTTATTTTGCAAATCCGCTCACGTGACCCCCTAGGAAAAACTGTTCCGAGCAACTTTTGTGTTTTAAGTTTTACCAAATTCGGCATCTAAAGGCCTCAAAATCGGCTTGCCGTAAAACTGGTCAGGATCCACCCGAACCTGGCAGTTTTTCGGTTTAGAGTTCATTTTACGTCCTAGACGTGGAACCTAGCTCAACCAGCCACCGCAGGAGCTCTAATACACACATGCAGCGGTTTTCTAGCGTAAATTTTCTTTAATCACAATTTCTAACATCACCATGCAAACCTAATTGATATTGGATCAACTAAGTTGCATGATTTTTGGTTGCACAAAACCTAGCAAGCATACTAATGTTTTTCTAGCAACCTAGCACAAAATTATCATTCACCAACACTAGGACAGATTGGGGACATATAATAAACTAATATTTAGCATGCAAATTAAGAAAATTAAAGCAAGCATGCACATAAAAATCAATCACCCCTAATTCTAGATCAAGCACAAAATAAAATTGAGCTTATGCTCTTACAATTTCAACTTGAAATACATGTAAATTTCAAATTGAATGCTCAAAGGAAGGAGTTTGGGGTTTAGGGACGATTACCTTGATTAACCCCAAATTTTAGGGTTAGGGTTTGGTTTTCAAAATTCCCTCCCACTTTGGCTCCACCAACCGGTTCTACACCAAATTTTTGCACCAAAATTTTAGTTGATCTCTTGGTATAATCTTGAACCAAAGCTAACCAAATTTTTTTTCCTCATTCCCTTCCTTGAAAACAGTCAGCCTCTAGACTATAAAAGCACAAAGAAGTTAAAAAAAACTTACTTGATGAGGTAGAAGAGAATCAACCACTAGCCCACTCTTTTTCCCTTGAATCACAAAATTTTTCACTCTCTTGCTCTCTCTTTGGTGTCCGGATTTGTTGAGAGGAGAAATGGGCAGAGTTTAGCTACTTTTCTGAATTTTTTTGAACCAAAAACCGCCCCCCCCCCCCCCCCCTTATGCCTATAAATTTTGGTGAGATTTTGGACCCTTTTGCAAATATTTTGGTTCACCTTTTGCTCATAAATCCTTGGAGCAAAATTTTTGCACAATAGCCCTCCATGTGGCCGGCCATTAGGGGTGAACTTGGTGGCCAAGTTTTGATTTTTTTTAAGCTTATCTTAAGTTAATCATGATGTCATAATTAAGGATAAGGTGATGTCATTCACCTTATGCCTTGTTTGGCTACTTCCTCCAATAAGCAATCCATTTTAAGCCAATACAGATATTTCTAATACTGTGTTTACTCAAACACAGTATTTATTTAACTAAAATTTATTTGTTGAAAAGAAAACGGACAGTACAAAATTTTTCTTATTTTCCTGAGTCCTCTTTCCATAAAAAGCCTGTTATGGAGTCTCATAGTTAATTTACCGAGAATTCAACCTCATACTGATAAAATCATGAATCTTGTATTAATATTCATAATTTTCATAAAATTACACATAATACGAGCTTTAGATTTCTTATATACAAGAAAATCATGAGTTCGTAGAAATTTTGGATATTACACTAAATGTGCCCTAAGGATAGAAAATCAATATTAGGGATTTTCTGTAAATATGACATTTTGATATTAATAAGAGGAGGTTATTCATGTTTAATAAGTTGTGTCCTATTTACTTTCATTTGTTGATTGTATGGTTATTTTGAGCAAACATAAAATACTCCATGACTGTTGGTAATATATCGGATTACCATATGTATACGGGGTATACATAGAAGACGTGGTAATTTGATAACAGTCTAAATAAATAGTCCGCAATCGATGGAATAAGATTTGGGGATCTTATTCATGATAAGATTGTAAAGGTTGTCTACTTCTTTGGAGGGATGGTTTGTCTTGACCATCGGATAGGTTCCGATTAGAAACTTTAATGTATACCAGTATTGAGGTATGACATTGGACTGGATCTAAAGTGTTAATTGTTTCGGTTTAATAATTCCATTTATAAGAATCAATGACACTTTGATTATCATCCTGCATTAATCTTAATCCTGAAATGATTACTTGAGTTCGCATCCATGACTTATGTACTTTAATGCACTACAGGTGAGACACTGTTAATTCATGGTCAATATACTTGTGTTTTGGGTGCATGACTTATGGATGGAGAAATCAAGATTCATAAATACGGAATCCATAGCTATCTTAACGATAGTAAATGTTATCTACCTAAAGGCATTATTCGGGGATTGAATGATAGTATAACAAGATCTTGGCCATCGGTTTACTTTGTATTCTCTGGTGGTTTACCAATTGTATGGTTTTATAATTGGTGATTCTTTCAATAGAGAATAATGTAACTTTAAGTTAAAATGATTGAAAACGTAAAACGGAAAAAGTCCTTAATTCAATCATGGATAACATATGGGGATTAAGCAAGCGATGAATAAATCATGGAAGAAGCACTACGTAAGAGAGCTTTTGTAATGTGGTATGTAAACAGGAGTTCAGCTTCAAACTTTTAGTGGAATAGTTTTGAAGTTGATAATTGATGAATAATTAATCTGGGATTAATTTTTCACAATTATAGGAGCCTCTTTACATATTCCATCGGGTCCCTCTACTAGCTCATATAGTTCCATGAAGCGTCTCGGGATTTGTTCCTAATGAGATCGGTAAATTAAATAGGAATTTAGTAATGTCTATTAAGACATGGTACTCTCTAACATGTAATCCAGAAAGGATTGGACATGTGAAATTTGTAGACAAATGATTTGTCAACATGTGATTGGTTAATTTGAATTTTGGAAATAAGATTATGTTTTGAATTATTTAATTTTAGGAAAACAAATTTTTCTCTCCTAATCTAAATGTGGTACACGGTTTTTAGATAGGTGGAGGGAAAAAAATTTTGTTTCAAAATTGTTCAAATATATTCCTAACATTAAATTATTAATTGATTTAAATAATGGAGATTATTTGATGGATTTTTTCTTTCCTTTCAAAATGTTGTGGACGGTTTTGAGAGGAGAAAAATTTCAAATATTCCATTTATTTAAATTAATAAATATGGTTGATGTTTGAGAAAAATATTTAATTCAAATAAGTGAATCTTATTTAAATTCAAAAAGGTTTAAAAGAAATTTGAATCTAGATAGGACTAGGTTCTTTTGACTAGTCTAGATTCTTGATTTAAGATTTGAACCACCAATCAACCTTTGAATTTCAAAGGTGACCGAATTTTTTGAGGAAAGATTTCCTCTTGGAAAAACGTTTTTAGGTTCAATGAATCTTGCCCTAAAGTTGTATGATCTTTTAATTCAAAATGTATCCAGAAAAATAATTATTAATTATTTTTAGAGATGAATTTTGAAAAAAGGATTGGACTTCTATATAAAGGTAAGGGATTCTTGAAAAACTAATTTTTTTTGGTAATTCACAAGAGGAAAAACGTTTTTGGGAGTGAGAGAAAAACCAATAAGGGTTTCTTCTACTTCAATAAAATTCAGCTATCTTGTGAGAGAGAAAAAGAGAGAAAATTCCATTGAATCAAAATTGTGAGGAAGGTTAAACCGAGTGATAATTTTCGTATGAGGTTAACCGGTTCCTGTTTTACAGTTTTGAAGAAAGAAGTTGGATCATATTCTCAACGAGGAACATCGGAATTGAGAAGGAAGGATCTAGACTTCGGAAAGCATTACCGGTCGCTTGGATTCATAGAACGTGTGCCCACACACACTCTGAGACGTGGAACTCGAGAATAATAGAGAAGACACGTTGGTCAAATGCTCTAGTAATTCCGGAATCCAAGAATTATGGTACGCTTGATCATGAATTTAATTTATTGTTATATGCATCATGAGCTTCTTTTCCGAATCGGCATAAAAATTTTAAAACTTCCACTGCGCCGTAACTCTGATACCGGATCCGATTTTTCCAACAACTAGTATCAGAGCCAACTCATGATCATGTATATAACATAAATTATTTGATCAAATAAATTTCTCTTTATGCATTACTGAAATATTTTAGAGAGTTGGCACTTTAGGTTTTATTTTGAGTATGTTAAATATATTATGAATGAATGTATTGATAAATGAATGCTTTATATTATTTTTATAATATATGATGTTTGTTCAATTTTGCCGGTTATGATTCCATAGAGGTTCGAATTTGTATCTAGGTTTTTCAAGTGTAATAGATGCGGTCTATTATCACCGCTAGGTCGTTCTTTTAAATCCTAGAATTTTTGTAAGCCGGAAACGGCGTAGGAATTTTTTTGTAAAATTCGGGCTACAATGGATTTGAGAAGATTGAAGATGAACGAAGGTATGGAAATTTTCAAAGGATGTGATTTTTTGTTTTTTGGAATTTTTTAATTAAAAAACGTTTTTTTAATAAAAATTAAAAAATCATAGAATCTTTTTGAAAATTTAATTTTCCAATGATATGTGATCTTGATAATTTGGAAATCAAAATTAAAAATTTAAATTTAAATTTAATGGATATTATTATGAATTTTAAAATTTTGTGATTTAAATTTGAAATTTGGAAATTTCAAGTTTTTTGAATTTTTAAAATTTAATAAATCGGATTTTTATTTAAATTTTGATATTTTGTAATTTTGATTAAAATTGAAAATCACATATAATCTTTTTGAAATTTAAATTTAATTTTAAATTTGAAAAGATGTGACATTGGAGAAGGAAGACACATTGAAGAAGGATACAAGGCATGGATCTACAAATGAAGGCCGATATATGTTTCGGTTAATTTTTGTAAATTTTGCAAATTTTTTTTCTCTAGGATGGAATCATGATCCACGGCTATTTACATATTTTGCAAACCATGGATGATGTGTTGCTAGATGAATATGTTATACTATTTCGTGATATATTGATAACATGCCATATAGACTAGGGAGTGCCACTCAATAAATATTGTTTATGCATGAAAAACAAAAACCCTTATTTAAAAGATTGAGTGGGAGAAGGTTTTACACACTAAGACCTATGGCCTCCATCTTTGGTCCAATAGTTACGCATGGTAGTGCCTACTACTTGGTTTTGATCCGGGAATTCCCTTCGGATAGGTGTCTTACCTAGAGTGCACACTGATTTGGATTTCCGAAAGGATAACAATTTTGAGCATATTTTATGTTTAGATCACCCTTCAGTGGCGGATGTAAAATATGGATTCAAAATTGAAAACGATGGTTACACACTCATGCTACTTTATTTATTAACCCTCCCTCGAGGCTCTGTTATATAAAGTAGTGGCCAAATAAACAATAGTTAATATATATTTAATGGAATTTGCTCCATGGACGAATATGTATTAATCGGAAGGGATCCGTGTTCTTGGCTAGTTATTCTATGACTACCCCTCGGTAGCTTAGTAAGCAGAAACTAGGAATTATCGTTGTAAGGTATGTGTTTTAAGGGTTTTCACATAAACATTTAGATTGCATATAGATCTTTTTGTTTCATTACAAAACTAAATTTTATAAACTGATAGGATGTTTGCTCATACTTATTACATGTTTTCTTATTATAGATCAAAATGTCGAGCCTTTTATCTGTGATACTTACGCAAAACAAATTAACTGGCAAAAACTTTAATGACTGGAAAAGAAACTTGCTTATCGTCCTAAACTTTGAGACACAGTTTCGTCCTAACCCAACCTAGACCACCTACGCCTGCGATCGATGCTCCTGATAGGGATTTTGTAGCGTTTGAGCACTAGGACAATTCCAACCTAAGTGCTATGTGCTATATTCGGGCGAGCATGTCTAACGTGCTCCAGAAACAGCATGAAGAGCATCAAACTGCTAGGCAGATCATGGATAACCTGGAGGAAATGTTTGGTGAACAAACTATCCAGGCTAAGACCGATGCTATCAAAGGTCTCATGAACTGCAGGCAGAAGGTTGGAACTCCCATCAAGGAGCACATGATGAAAGTCATGGCTTATTTGTCTGAAGCACGGGCAAATGGGGCTGAGATCGATTATGCAACTCAATTGGTCATGGTTTTCCAAACCTTGTCCAAGGATTTCGATTTGTTTCAGGCATCCTACAACCTTAACCGGAAGGAGATGTCTTTAACGGAATTGATGAAAGAGTTACAAGCCTTTGAAAACATTTTTAAGGGTTCTGGATCTAAGGCTGAGGCAAATGTGGCTGAACCTAGTTCGCCTACTCCTAATCCCAAAAGGAATAAGGAAAAGGGGAAGAACAAGGGGTACAAGCCTGCGGTGAATGCACCTACTTCTAAGAAGTCTACCAAGACTAAGAAGCGGAAGGTGGATCCCAAAAAGGTTAAGTGTTTTCACTGTGGGAAGAAAGGACATTTCAAGAAGGATTGCCGAGAATACCTGTCTATGCAAAAGCAAAAAGGTAATTTCGATGTTCTGTATCTTGAGGGTTGTTTAGTGGAAGAATCTAAGGACAATTGGATTATAGATTCTGGAGCTACTAACCATGTTTGTATTTCTCTACAGGGGTTCAAGGTACGCGAAGTCTGTATGAGGAGAACTTCACGTTAAGAACTGGTGATGGGACATTGGTGCGAGCTGAAGCAGTGGGAGAAGTGCATCTTCATTTTGATGAATTTAGGTTTATTGTTTTGAGACATCGTTTTTATGTTCCTAGTTTCAAGAGGAACCTAATTTCGGTAGCTTGTTTGATTAAAGATTCTTATTCAGTTTCTTTTAATAATAAATGTTATTAGGAAAAATAATTCTCTTATCTGTAATGGATGGATGCATGAAAATCTTTATTTTATCAAACCTAAATGCACTCACTGCTTGATACAAAATTGGAAAAGAACTCTAAAAGACATAAGTCTTCTCACTCTAACAAATCATATATTTGGCATTTACGACTTGTTCACATAAGCCTTAACAGAATTCAAAGGATGGTAAAGGATGAATGCCTTGACTTATATGAGGTTGAACCTTGGCCACAATGTGAATCCTGTTTGGAGGTCAAGATAACTAGAAGGCATTTTGCTGCCAAGGATGGTCGTGTCGAGGAACTATTAGAGCTTGTGCATACGGATGTTTGTGGTTCCATGAACATAGAAGCACGTGGTGGGTATGAGTATTATATCACTTTTATTGATGATTACTCAAGGTATGGATATGTCTATTTGATGATCCGCAAAAGCAAAGCCTTTGACAAGTTCAAAGAATTTCGGGCTGAAGCGGAGAAACAATTAGGCAAGTCCATTAAGACACTTCGATCGGATCGAGGTGGGGAATACCTATCGGATGAGTTCTTAGGATATTTGATAGAGAATGGGATACAATCCCAATTGACTACACCTGGTACTCCTCAACAGAATGATGTAGCTGAGAGAAGGAATAGGACCCTATTGGATATGGTCCGGTCTATGATGAGGTACTCCACATTACCTTTATCATTTTGGGGGCACGCCGTACAAACTGCATGCTATCTTCTAAATAACTTTCCCTCCAAATCAGTTCCTTAAACTCCTTACGAGTTATGGACGAGTAGGAAACCTAATTTGAATCATATTCGAATTTGGGGTTGTCCGGCACACGTCCTGGATAAGGAAGCGATGAAGTTGGAGTCACGATCAGAAGTGTGCTTGTTTGTTGGCTATCCAAAAGGGACAAAAGGTGGTGTGTTCTATAATCCGAAGCAAAATAAAGTCTTCGTTTCTACACATGCAACATTCCTGGAGGAAAGTTACATAGAAGACTTTAAACCTCGTAGCAAAGTAGTGCTTGAGGAGATGACTTCGGGTTTGGATATTCCTAAAGTCACAGAAAACCCTATGGAAAAACCGCTAAAGAATCAACAACCAGGGGAGCTTCGTCGTAGTGGGAGGATTATCAGGGAACCTGAAAGGTACATGTTCAATGGTGAAGTTTTTGAAGCAGAATCCATAGAACATGATGATCCGACTACGTACAAGGAAGCTATGGATGATGTTGATTCTAGTCTTTGGCAAAAGGTTATGAACACCGAGATGGAATCTATGGATTCCAACGGGGTCTGGAAACTTGTAGACTTACCCCAAGGCATAAAACCGATTGGGTGTAAGTGGGTATACAAAAGGAAGAGAGGTGTGGATGGGAAAGTGGAAACTTTCAAGGAAAGACTTGTAGCGAAGGGCTATACGCAGAAAGAAGGAATCAACTATGAAGAAACCTTCTCACTTGTAGCAATGCTCAAGTCAATCCGCATTCTTTTATCCATAACGGCTGCTCTCGATTATGAGATCTAGCAAATGGATGTCAGGACAACTTTCTTGAATGGCTCTCTTGAAGAAGATATCTATATGATACAACCAGACGGGTTCAAGGAAAAAGGCCAAGAAGACAAGGTATGCAAGTTGCTTAAATCCATTTATGGATTAAAGCAAGCATCTCGTTCTTGGAATATTAGGTTTGATCAAGCGATCAAAACCTATGGATTCGAACAAAACATTGATGAACCATGTGTTTATAAATGTATCAAGAATAAGAAAGTGGTTTTCCTTATACTTTATGTGGATGATATATTGCTTATTGGAAACGATGTGGCAACATTATCATTTATCAAAGTTTGGTTAGCCAAACAGTTTGACATGAAGGACTTAGGAGAGGCTAGTTATGTTCTTGGTATTCAACTCTTTAGAGATAGAAATAACAAAACGATAGCACTCTCTCAAGCTTCATACATTGATAAAGTACTTGAGAAGTTTTCTATGAAAGATTCCAAGAAAGATGCCCAACCTTTCAGGATTGGAATCAAGCTTTCTAGAGATGATTGTCCCAAGATATCGGAAGAAAGGGAGCATATGAAAAATGTACCTTATGCATCAGCGGTAGGTAGTCTTATGTACGCTATGTTATGCACTAGGCCTGACATTTGTTTTGCGGTTGGTATGGTAAGTCGATATCAGTTAAATCCAGGACCGAACCATTGGGGTGCGGTCAAGCATATACTCAAGTATCTACGGAGAACGAGGGACTATATGCTAGTGTATTCCGGTCAGGACCTTGTTCCTAGAGGATACACAGATTCTGATTTTCAATCAGATCAGGATTTAAGGAAATCAACTTCAGGATCTGTTTTTACCCTTGGAGGTGGTGCCGTTGTGTGGAGGAGTATTAGGCAATCTTGCATTGCTGATTCGACCATGGAAGCCGAGTATGTGACAGCCAGTGAGGCATCAAAGGAAGCGGTATGGTTTCGCAGGTTTCCTTGGTGACCTTGAGGTCGTTCCTGGTATGAATAAAGCTATAGTGCTCTACTGTGACAACAGTGCAGCAGTAGCTAATACCAAGGATCATAGGCATCATAAGTGTGATGCCCCGACTTCCCAAGCCGGGTCGACACCATACATACTTGTACTTAACTTACTTGAAAATTTGAGACTAAATTTTTTTTTTCTTTTTAACATAAATACATAGATTATCTTGAAGAGAAAAACTTGTCATGTATGCATACCATACTGAAAATTTCATAACTTAATTAAACTTGCCCATCTGGGTAAACTTCTCCATGCCTACCCATTACTTGCTAAGCCGATTAAAAGGTAACATAAAACCTTTTAAACCGGACTTTGAAACATTCCATACATAACATGGTACATATAACTTAGTCATACATGTACTAGTTCGTAATTTAAAGAGTTGCGGAAAAATCTGCGTAGTGGTATCCCACACCGCCATTCACCCGCCGCATAGTCCGCATAGCCCACCACTTAAGCTGCAGGCTTCTTACCTACACTATGAAATATAAGAGTGAGCTTTCGCCCAGCAAGTACAAACATAATCTCACAAAACATTTCAATCATCTTAAAACATGCCAATCATCATGTAACTTATGCATGAACCATTTATGATTGATTGAATATCTTATGCTTCATTATAGACTCAATCTTTAACTTATTATCTTGTCTCAACATGTGGGCCCATAGTGTACGTACCAAAAGCGCGCAGCCTCCAGACAAAGCTAGGGTTTGCAAGGCCCCTAACAGTTCTGGGAATTATAACTTGACCCTTCACGATCACGGAAGGTAAATATCACAACTGAAACATGTAGCCCCCACGATCACAGGAGGTTGGTACGACATCTTACTTGATTTATCTTACTATGTGGTTCAACATTAGTGAACATGCCTCATAATGTCACTATGTCTTATCATACCTAACACTTGTTATAACATGGCATTCTTGAAAACATGGCATTTTTGAAACCATGACATTTTGAAAAAAACATGGCATTTTTGTCAACATGACATTCTTGTAACACGGCATAACATGTTATAGCATATCTTAGTATATCATCGCATGGCATCACATATCATAATATAACATAGCATGTACACTTGAAAATATGGTGTAAATAGCATAGCTTAACATAGCATATTTGAAAATAACTATTTTCATACTGTAGGTGAGGTTTGATACTTACCTCGTATACTATGTCCTTTGCTGCTTCACGTTAGGATACAATAGAAGACTATCCCCTACTATAATAAAGGGCATAGGTAAGGATCTCTAGTCATGACCGTAAAATGTTGGTGACCTAACCAACATGCTTACATGATCCTGGTTGTATGTCCCTTTGTGCATAAAATCTTACTTGGTTACACTTAGTAACCCTATGGTTATGAATTTGTTTCTTTAAAAGGTTACATTGGGTAACCTTATATGCTAAGCCCACAACATACCATTAGGGTTAAATCATCTTCCAACCTTAGGCTTCTTCTTTAATCCACAACTAACGGGTTATGTCCATTAACCCTTTATCTTAACTCAATGGGTATCCTTTAGGGTTACATTAGATAACCCTTAAGGTTAACTAAGTCAATATTATTAGTCAACCAAAGTCAACTATGGTCAACCCTCTTTGGGTCAACCTTTGGGCCTTGGGCTTGACCCAGTAACTCGGGTATCCTTCCCGGTTACCTATGCGTAATCGCTTTACTTACTAAACTTTAGCTTTAAAGTCTTATTTTTCCTTAACTTGGAAAATTTGTGGAAATTAATCCCAAAACTCTTTACTTGACTTGTAAAAATCCATATTCTTAAAATGGGGTTTTGTACAATCATTTGAGGTTGAAAACTGTCGTTGGAACAGTCTCCATCGTCAAAACAGTGAAAATTAGAAAAATATAGTTTTTCTAAAACAGTTTTTAGAAAATCCTGTGCAGGAATTTCTTGTTCCCTGCACCAACTTCAGAAAACCATGTCAGTTTAAAAATCCATTTAGAGTTTGAAAAAGTAGTCTTCACGAAAAATGTAGCTCTCGAAAAATCCTAAGACTTTCACGTTTTGCAAAAAATCCAGTTCCGCTTGTATCCTTGTTAGTTTTCATTTGTAACTGGCTGGTCGTGTAAACTAGGTCTGGGCAGACTAGTCTCGGATTTTTATAGAAACGGAGGCCATTGGAGCCTCATTGTGAGAAACCGTCAACAGTTTCCCATAGGAAAAACTCTTCCGAACAACTTTCATGTTTTACGTTTCACCCAATTCGGCCTCTAAAGGCCTTAGATTTCCATTTTCCCGAAACTGGCCAGTTTTGAATCCGAACTGGCAGTTTCGGTTGTTAAGTCTGGTTTACGTCCTATTCCGCGAAGTCTAACTCAACCGAACACTTGGGAGCCTAAATATCATACAAGCAGCGTATTCTAACATCCCACATGAACCATCATGTATTTCTAACGTCTCCATGCAAACCAAAACAGATCTGCCCTAACCTAAGGTTTGCATGATCTAGGTTTGCACCACATTCCATTCATCCATCTCATGCCATTCTCGGTTAGCACTAGCAACCTAGCATAATTGCCACAACCGGCTTGCACAAACAGGGCACATACCAACCATCTGATCATGCAAAAATCCTAGCATGCAAGCAAGCAAGCATAAACATATAGCAAGCAAAGCATAAATAAAGCCATAGCCAAACCACCCTTAAAATCCTAATCAAGCACATACTAACCAAACTAGGGCAAGAAATTAGAATGGACTTATGTCCTTACAAAACCAACTTGAAACACAAATAAAAGTCCAAATTGAACTCAATGGGAGGATTAGGGCTCAAGGAAGTTACCTTAGATCAAAGTTAGGGTTTGAAAATTGTAACTCTCATTCCTCCCTTGCCTTCCCTTGCCCACGGCTTCAACCTAGTTAGGGACCCAAAAATTTTCTCTTGGCTCCTTGGTTGATCCACACCAAAATCGAGCACACCACCAAGCTTTCTCCTCAAAATTTCTAACTTTTCCTCTTCCTCTTCTCCTCTCCCTCACTCTCGGTCACTATACTCAGAATGACCCAAAAAATTCAAACTCTTTTTTTTTTTTTTTTTCTAGAGCAAAACCGAACTCCCCTAAGTAAAAGCCCTATGAAAATTTTGATTTTTCTCTCCTCTTTCTCTCTTCCTTGGCTGCTGATTTTCAAGAAGAAAATTGGCAAGAACCTCCCCAAATTTTTGAATAAAAGTGAATAGCAACCACCCCTATTTATAGAGGTTGAAAACTTTGCTAAATTGCACAAAAACCCCTAAAAAATTAAACATTGCACAATGGGAGGGTGAGGTGGCCGGCTGTCTACTTGGAGAGCAAGGCAAGAGGACCTCATCTTGGTGACATCATCTAGGTGACATCACATGCTTACATCACTAAATTTCTAAAATTTGCACTTTGGCCCCAAAAGTTAAAATTCTTGCATTTATGCCCTCTAGGTGGCCGGCCATGTCATCATGTTCTAGAGAGTTCTTGGCTTTCTTTCCAAGCTTATTTAATCCAATTATGATGTCATAAATTGAGGATAGGATGATGACATCCTCCAAAGGCCTTGTTTGGCTTTTTTCTTCATTATGCAATCCAATTTTGAGCTAACACAGATATTTCAAATACTGTACTCACTAATACACAGTATTGTTATCTATACTGCAGTCCAAAATTCATCTGTGTAAAAATGGACTGTATAAAATTTTTCTTATTTCTTTATGCCCTTATGCCCTTTTTATTTCTAACTTGGTGTGCTTGATTTTTCTATGGTGGTTTTAAATCCTATTCATGCTATCTTGTCCGTAAAAAATAGTTTTCACAGTATATTCTCATACTGCTTTGCCATAATACTGTATAGTCATCTCTTTGACCATTTTAGTCAAACTTTGACTTTCTTGGTCAACTTTGACTTTCTTGGTCAAACTTTGACCAACATGAAATTATGAAATTTCGTCATGCTGTTTTCCTTAAAACGCCTTTTACTTAGCTAAGTAATCTTTTGTTGAGTCTCGTAGCTAGTTAATCGAGAACTCAAACCTATACTGTTATTCCACTCCGATCATGATTCAGACTTAGGTTTTCCTTATTTTAAAGGAAATCTAAAGTCATTAAAATTTCGGGTATTACAATAAGAGGAGTAAGCACATTGACAGAAAATATCACATCATCAGAGGCTTTGTTGAGAGTGGAAATATGACGGTTTGCAAAATCGCATCAGAGGACAATCTTGCTGACCCGTTCACGAAGACTTTGGTGGCCAGAAGATTCGAAGAACACGTTGAAGGCAAGGGGATGCGTAATATGTCAAATTTACTCGCTTAGGGCAAGTGGGAGACTGTTGGGATCTAAATGTGCCATAAGGATAGAAAATCAATATTAGGAATTTTCTGTAAATATAACACTTTGATATTAATAAGAGGAGGTTATTCATGTTTAATAAGTTGTGTCCTATTTACTTTCATTTGTTGATTGTATGGTTATTTTGAGTAAACATAAAATACTCCTTGACTGTTGGTAATATATCGGATTACCATATGTATACGGGGTATACATAAAAAACGTGGTAATTTGATAACAGTCTAAATAAATAGTTCGCAATCGATGGAATAAGATTTGGGGATCTTATTCATGATAATATTGTAAAGGTTGTCTACTTCCTTGGAGGGATGGTTTGTCATGACCATCGGATAGGTTCCGAGTAGAAACTTTAAGTGTTAATTGATTCGGTTTAATAATTCCGTTTATAAGAATCAATGACACTTTGATTATCATCCTGCATTAATCTTAATCCTAAAATGATTACTTGAGTTCGCATCCATGACTTATGTACTTTAATGCACTACAGGTGAGACACTGTTAATTCATGGTCAATATACTTGTGTTTTGGGTGCATGACTTATGGATGGAGAAATCAAGATTCATAGATACGGAATCCATACCTATCTTAACGATAGTAAATGTTATCTACCTAAAGGCATTATTCGGGGATTGAAAGATAGTATAACAAGATCTTGGCCATCGGTTTGCTTTGTGTTCTCTGGTGGTTTACCAATTGTATGGTTTTATAATTGGTGATTCTTTCAATAGAGAATAATGGAACTTTTAAGTTAAAATGATTGAAAAGGTAAAACAGAAAAAGTCCTTAATTCAATCATGGATAACATATGGGGATTAAGCAAGCGATGAATAAATCATGGAAGAAGCACTACGTAAGAGAGCTTTCGTAATACGGTATGTAAACAGATGTTCAGCTTCAAACTTTTAGTGGAATAGTTTTGAAGTTGATAATTGATGAATAATTAATCTGGGATTAATTTTTCATAATTATAGGAGCCTCTTTATATATTTCCATCGGGTCCCTCTACTAGCTCATATAGTTCCATGAAGCATATCGGGATTTGTTCCTAATGAGATCGGTAAATTAAATAGGAATTTAGTAATGTCTATTAAAACATGGTACTCTCTAACATGTAATCCAGAAAAGATTGGACATGTGAAATTTGTAGACAAATGATTTGTCAACATGTGATTGGTTAATTTGAATTTTGGAAATAAGATTATGTTTTGAATTATTTAATTTTTGGAAAACAAATTTTTCTCTCCTAATCTAAATGTGGTATACGGTTTTTAGATAAGTGGAGGGAAGAAAATTTTGTTTCAAAATTGTTCAAATATATTCGTAACATTAAATTATTAATTGATTTAAATAATAGAGATTATTTTATGGATTTTTTCTTTCCTTTCAAAATGTTGTGGACGGTTTTGAGAGGAGAAAAATTTCAAATATTCCATTTATTGAAATTAATAAATATGGTTGATGTTTGAGGAAAATATTTAATTCAAATAAGTGAATCTTATTTAAATTCAAAAAAGTTTAAAATGAATTTGAATCTAGATAGGACTGGGTTCTTTTGACTAGTCTAGATTCTTGATTTAAGATTTGAACCACCAATCAACCTTTGAATTTCAAAGGTGGCCGAATTTTTTGAGGAAAGATTTCCTCTTGGAAAAACGTTTTTAGGTTCAATGAATCTTGCCCTAAAGTTGTATGATCTTTTTAATTCAAAATGTATCCAGAAAAATAATTATTAATTATTTTTAGAGATGAATTTTAAAAAAAAGGATTGGACTTCTATATAAAGGTAAGGGATTCTTGAAAAACTAATTTTTTGGTAATTCACAAGAGGAAAAACGTTTTTGGGAGTGAGAGAAAAACCAATAAGGGTTTCTTCTACTTCAATAAAATTCAGCTATCTTGTGAGAGAGAAAAAGAGAGAAAATTCCATTGAATCAAAATTGTGAGGAAGGTTAAACCGAGTGATAATTTTCGTAGGAGGTTAACCGGTTCCTGTTTTACAGTTTTGAAGAAAGAAGTTGGATCATATTCTCAACGAGGAAAATCGGAATTGAGAAGGAAGGATCTAGACTTCGGAAAGCATTACCGGTTGCTTGGATTCATAGAACGTGTGCCCACACACACTCTGAGACGTGGAACTCGAGAATAGTAGAGAAGACACGTTGGTCAAACGCTCTAGTAATTCCGGAATCCAAGAATTAAGGTACGCTTGATCATAAATTTAATTTATTGTTATATACATCATGAGCTTATTTTCCGGATCGGCATAAAAATTTTAAAACTTCCGCAGCGCCGTAACTCTGATACCGGATCCGATTTTCCAACAAAATTTCCAATTAAAGCTTAAATTGAAAAGCTTAGGGAACCAAAGGGAATTACCTTAATCCTCACAAAGGTTGGGGCTAGATTTTGGATTCAAACTTTTTTTTTCCCCTTGCTTTTTACCACAACCGGCTTTCTCTTAGCTTGAAGATCCTCCAAAAATTTTCGGCCACCACTTGCTTGGTGATTCTCCAAATCCGACCCTCTCATTCATTTTTTTTTCTCTCTATAGGCTCGGCTTTCTAAGGGGGGAGAGAGTGAGGTGAGATTGTGGCATAGTTTTGGGGTATTTTCACATAAAGTGAAGCAAATGATCCCCCCCCCCCCCCCCCAATCACCTATTTATAGGTGATAATTATTTAATTTTGAATTTATTTTTAATCTAAAAATTACATAATAGCCCTTACACTACTAAAAAATAGGGATTAAATGACGGCGATTACATGACGGTTTCATAAAGGAATACACGACGGTCCCTTAAGGACCGTCGTGTAATCCTCAGTATTACACGACGGTGTGCAAATATACCATCGTGTAATCATCCAAAAAATTTGGAAATTTTCAACTTTCATTTTTTGAAATCCGCTCGAAAACCCATTACTTAAATACAACTTCCTCTCCATTTCTCTTCATGTATCTCTTCATTTCTCTTCACACTCTCTACATTTTCCAATTAACCACATCCTTCACCAACCTGCCGCAACCTCTCTTTTAAAATCCGGCCAAGCCGCCGTTGCCGCCGCCATTGCCGTCGTTGCCGCCGCCGCCTCTCTCTTGGTGTGGCCGTGCCTATTCTTCTTCAAAGAAAAGCAAGGTAACTTCATATATAAACTAAAACACTTTTGCTCTTTTGTATTGTTGTTTGTCACTAAAGATCCATTTTTGAACATGGGTGTTCTTGTTTGTAATGTTGCTCTTTGTAGATGAATGGTTTGTAGATGGTTTTGTTTTTTTTCACATGATTTTTTCCCGCCCACAACATGCTCGATGAAATGTCAAATTGAGTTTTTCTTATTGAAAAGTTTATAGAGTTTGATAAATATTCATAGCATAACTATAGCAAGATTACATGAAGTCCCCTAGCATGAAAATACATCAAGAATGCCTCAAATGCCCTATGTCCGTAAAGACCGCGACGGGCGCCTGGCCCCCCTAGGGGCCTTCAGGCGCCAGCGCCCGTGGGTGGGGGGCTCCAGGCGCCTGGTGCCCGTGGGGGGCGCCTGGCGCCTAGCGCCCGTGGGGGGGGGGGTGGCGTCTCGCGCCCGTGGGTGGCACCATACGCCCGTTAGGGCATCTTAGCACCAGTGGGGGGCACGGGCACCTGGTGTGACGCCCCGACTTCCCAAGCCAGGTGACGCCCCGACTTCCCAAGCCAGGTCGACATCATACGTACTTGTTCTTTACTTGAAAATTTGAGATAAATTTTTTTTTTAAAACATATTCATATAAGTTATCTTGTAGAGAAAAACTTGTCATACATACAGACTATACTGAAAGTATCTTCTTGTGTCTTCAACTTCGTACATATAACAAAATATAATTTACTATTGAAATATTAACATATTTTCTGAAAATTGATGCGGAAAATTATGCGTAGTGGTATCCCACACCGCCCTTCACCCGCCGCATCGTCCGCATAGCCCACCAATTAAATTGCAGGCTTCTTACCTACAGTTTGAAATATAAGGGTGGAGCTTTCGCCCAGCAAGTTCAAACATAATCTCACAAAAACATTTCAAACATTTAGAAATATGCCAATCATCATGTAACTTATGCATGAACCATTTATGATTGATTGAATGTCTTATGCTTCATTATAGACTCAATCTTTAATTATCTTGTCTCAACATGTGGGCCCATAGTGTCCGTACCAAAAGCGCGCAGCCTCCAGATAAAGCTAGGGTTTGCAAGGCCCTAACAGTTCTGGGAATTTTAACTTGACCCTTCACGATCACGGATTTCGATCACGGAAGGTAATTATCACCACTAAACATGTAGCCTCCTCGATTAGGGGAGGTTGGTACGACACCTTACTTGATTATCTTACCATGTGATTTAACATTAGTGAACATATTTCATGATGTCACTATGTCATATCATACACAACATTTGTCATAATATGACCTTCTTGAAAACATATCACTTCTGGAACCATGACATTTTTGTAAACATGGCACTTTTGTAAATATAGCACTTTTATAAACATAGTACTTTTATAAACATAGCACTTTTATAAACATAACACTTTTGTAAACATAACATTTTTATAAACATAGCACTTTTATAACATAGCACTTTTATAAACATAGCACTTTTATAACCTAGCACTTCATAGCTATAGCATGGCATCACACATCATGGCATAACATAGCATGTATACTTGAAAATAGTCTTTACTATTTTCATACCGTAGGTGAGGTTTGATACTTGCCTGATTTGCTAGATTCCGGTTTTTGTTGTCTTAACTCGGATTGCAATTGCAGGTTCCTTCCTGCTATTTAAAAGAACATAGGATAAGAATCCTATAAAAAGTTGGTAACCTTTCCAACATTTTAGTTATATGTCCCCCCACACATGTCTTGGTATCCTATAGGATTACTTTGGGTAACCCTTAATTAAACGTTGGGTTAAAGTCAATATCTTATCAACTAATGGTCAACCTTGGGCTTTGAGGCTAAGCCCAGTAACTCGAGTATAACTCCCGGTTACCTTTCGTAAACTAGTCGCTTGCTATATTCTAACTTGAAAAATTCATTTCCCTTACTTGGAAAATTTAGGGAAATTAATCCAAAACTTCATTCTTAACTTATAAAATCCTTTACTTAAATCGTAAAAATCCAAACTCTTGGATTAGTGCTTTATAAAATCATTTGAGGTTGAAAACTGCCTTTGGAACAGTTTTTTTCATAATCAAAACAATAGTTTGTAGTAGAAAACAGTTTTCTAGAAACATTTGTAAAACTAGTGGTGCAGGAATTTTCGGATTCCCTGCGCACCTTTCGAAAAACGATTCTAATTTTAAAATTGGTTCATAATTTGAAAAAGTTTTCTTCATAAAAGTTGTAGCTCTCGAAAAATAATAAAACTTTCGTGTTTTGCAAAAATTCCAATTCGGCCTAGATTCGTCCCAGTTTTTGTTTGAAACTGGCTGACCTGAAAAACTGAGTGAAAACTGGGTCTGGGGATCAGCCACAGGTTTTGGGGTAAACGGAGGCCATTGGGGCCTTATTTTTCAAATCCGTTCACGTGACCCCCTAGGAAAAACTGTTCCGAGCAACTTTTGTGTTTTAAGTTTTACCAAATTCGGCCTCTAAAGGCCTCAAAATCGGCTTGCCGTAAAAAACTGGTCAGGATCCACCCGAACCTGGCAGTTTTTCTCGGTTTTAGAGTTTCATTTTACGTCCTAGACGTGGAACCTAGCTCAACCAGCCACCGCGGGAGCTCTAATACACACATGCAGCGGTTTTCTAGGATAAATTTTCTTTAATCACAATTTCTAACATCACCATGCAAACCTAATTGATATTGGATCAACTAAGTTGCATGATTTTTGGTTGCACAAAACCTAGCAAGCGTACTAATGTTTTTCTAGCAACCTAGCACAAAATTATCATTCACCAACACTAGGACAGATTGGGGACATATAATAAACTAATATTTAGCATGCAAATTAAGAAATTAAAGCAAGCATGCACATAAAAATCAATCACCCCCCTAATTCTAGATCAAGCACAAAATAAAATTGAGCTTATGCTCTTACAATTTCAACTTGAAATACATGTAAATTTCAAATTGAATGCTCAAAGGAAGGAGTTTGGGGTTTAGGGACGATTACCTTGATTAACCCCAAATTTTAGGGTTAGGGTTTGGTTTTCAAAATTCCCTCCCACTTTGGCTCCACCAACCGTTTCTACACCAAATTTTTGCACCAAAATTTAGTTGATCTCTTGGTATAATCTTGAACAAAGCTAACCAAAATTTTTTTCCTCATTCCCTTCCTTGAAACAGTTAGCCTCTAGACTATAAAAGCACAAAGAAGTTAAAAAAAACTTACTTGATGAGGTAGAAGAGAATCAACCACTAGCCCACTCTTTTTCCCTTGAATCACAAAATTTTTCACTCTCTTGCTCTCTCTTTGGTGTCCGGATTTGTTGAGAGGAGAAATTGGGCAGAGTTTAGCTACTTTTCTGAATTTTTTTGAACCAAAAACCGCCCCCCCCCCCTTATGCCTATTTATAGGTGAGATTTTGGACCCTTTTGCAAATATTTTGGTTCACCTTTTGCTCATAAATCCTTGGAGCAAAATTTTTGCACAATAGCCCTCCATGTGGCCGGCCATTAGGGTGAACTTGGTGGCCAAGTTTTGATTTTTTTTTAAGCTATCTTAAGTTAATCATGATGTCATAATTAAGGATAAGGTGATGTCATTCACCTTATGCCTTGTTTGGCTACTTCCTCCAATAAGCAATCCATTTTAAGACAATACAGATATTTCTAATACTGTGTTTACTCAAACACAGTATTTATTTAACTAAAATTTATTTGTTGAAAAGAAAACGGACAGTACAAATTTTTCTTATTTTCCTGAGTCCTCTTTCCATAAAAGCCTGTTATGGAGTCTCATAGTTAATTTACCGAGAATTCAACCTCATACTGATAAAATCATGAATCTTGTATTATATTCATAATTTTCATAAAATTACACATAATACGAGCTTTAGATTTCTTATATACAAGAAAATCATGAGTGTCGTAGAAATTTTGGATATTACAAATCTACCCTCCTTAAAGAATTTTCGTCCTCGAAATCAGAGACAATTCTGGGGTAGCTTTCTTCATATCTTTCTAGCAGTTCCCATGTTGCTCTCCTCGACCTCATGATTTCGCCATAGGACCTTAACTAAAGGTATAACCTTGTTCCTAAGCACCTTCTCTTCTCGTGCCAAGATTTGAACCGGCTTCTCTTCATACGTCATATCCTCGTGGACCTCAATTGGTTCGTGGTCCAATACATGGGATGGATCCGAGATGTACTTCTTTAGCATCGACACATGAAATACGTTGTGTACATATGCTAACTCTTGGGGCAAAGCCAACTTATAGGGCCACATTACCAACTCTTTCCAGTATTTCAAACGGCCCTATGTATCTGGACTTAATTCCCCTTCTTTCCGAATCTCATACTCCTTTGAATGGAGCACTTTGAGGAAGACCAAGTCTCCTACTTGGAATTCTAGAGGTCTTCTGCGTTTGTCGGCGTAGCTCTTTTGTCGACTAAATGCAGTTTCCATCCGTTGGCGTATAAGTTTCACGGCCTCAGTGGTTTTCCGAATAAAATCCGTGGACACAAGTTCCTTTTCTCTTGTCTCATACCAGTGAACTGGAGATCTACATCTTCTCCCGTACAGGGCTTCATAAGGAGCCATTCCAATTGAAGCTTGAAAACTGTTGTTGTACGAGAACTCAATCAAAGGAAGCTTCTTATCCCAAGTCCCTTTGAAATCCATCACGCATGCTCGCAACATGTCTTCTAGGGTCTGAATGGTCCTCTCTGATTGTCCATCCGTTTGAGGGTGAAAAGCGGTACTAAAAGTGAGCTTTGTACCCATGGCTTGATGTACACTCTTCCAAAATTTAGAAGTGAACCGTCCATCACGATCCGAGATAATCGATTTCGGAATCCCATGGTAGCGAATGATCTGCGCGACGTATAATTCCGCTAGCTGCTCTACTGAAAAGCTAAGCTTGATGGCAATAAAGTGTGCAGACTTCGTCAAACGATCAACAACCACCCAAACGGCGTCGTTGCCACTGGGAGTTCGGGGTAGACCAACTACAAAGTCCATGGTCACTTGGTCCCATTTCCATTCTGGGATGGAAATTTTCTGCAATTCTCCCCCTGGACGTTGATGTTCCGCCTTGACTCTTTGACACGTAAGGCATTTACTGACGAAAGTTGCAACATCATTCTTCATTTTTGGCCACCAAAAGCTTTCCTTCAAGTCTTGATACATCTTTGTGGCTCCAGGATGAACGGAATACGGGTCTCATGTGCCTCTTTCATGATTTGCTCCTTCAACTCGTCCTCGTTAGGAATACATAGTCTATTTTTCCGATAGAGTATGCCTTCATCAGATACGTTGAAATCTGACTCCTTTCCTTCTAGGACTTCGTTTCTCGTCCGAAGCAGCGAGGCATCTCCTTCTTGTCGCTCCTTCATCATCATCCAAAATGGTAGGTTGAAAGGTTAGGGCAGCTAAACTTTTTGTGATAAGCTCTATTCCAGCTTCCGCTAGCTCCTTCTGAAGAGGTTCGATCAACGGTTGTAGGGACATTGACGTGGAAGACGACTTCCGACTAAGGGCATCGGCTACTTTGTTAGCCTTCCCTGGATGGTAACGGATGTCTATGTCATAATCCTTCACCAATTCGAGCCATCTTCTTTGCCTCATGTTAAGCTCCTTTTGTGAAAATATACTTCAAACTCTGATGATCTGTGTAAACTTCACACTTAATACCATAAAGGTAGTGTCTCCAGATTTTGAGCGCAAATACTACCGCCGCAAGTTCCAAATCATGCGTCGGATAGTTCTTTTCATGATCCTTAAGCTGTCGTGAAGCATAAGCGATCACCTTTCCATTCTGCATGAGTACAGCTCCTAATCCTATCTTGGAAGCATCACTGTATATCACGAAGTTTCCTTCCTCCACATTTGGAATTGTGAGGATCGGAGCGCGAGTCAGCCTATTTTTCAGCTCTTGGAAGTGCTCTTCACACTTTGCAGTCCATTCATACTTCTTTCCTTTCCGTGTAAGTGCGGTGAGCGGCGCTGCAATCTTAGCAAACCCTTCAACAAAACGTCGGTAGTAGCCCGCCAGGCCGAGGAAACTACGTATTTCGGTGACGTTTTTCGGAGCTGGCCATTCACTTACTGCTTCAATCTTAGCCGGATCCACAGATATGCCGTCCTTGGAGACCACATGTCCTAAGAAATGGACCTTTTCCAACCAGAATTCACACTTAGTGAATTTAGCATAGAGCTGGTTTTGCTTCAAAATCTGCAGAGTGATCCTTAGGTGTTCCTCGTGCTCCCCCTTTGATCTTGAATAAATCAAGATATCATCTATAAAGACGATAATAAACTTATCCAAGTAATCCTTGAATACACGATTCATCAGGTCCATAAAGGCTGCCGGAGCATTTGTCAATCCGAATGGCATAACAAGGAACTCATAATGTCCATATCGCGTACGAAAAGCCGTCTTGGGGACATCTCCTTCCCTGATTCGGAGCTGATGATATCCAGATCGTAAGTCAATTTTCGAGAAAATTGAAGCTCCTCTCAGCTGATCAAACAAGTCGTCGATCCGAGGCAACGGATACTTGTTCTTGATGGTTATCTTGTTTAACTCCCGATAGTCAATGCACATCCTAAGAGTGCCATCTTTCTTTTTAACGAACAGAACTGGGGCTCCCCATGGCGAGTAGCTTTGACGAATGAATCCTCGATCCAAAAGCTCTTGTAATTGAATCTGCAGTTCTTTAAGTTCGGCAGGCGCCATCCTGTAAGGTGCCTTAGATACTGGTGCTGATCCAGGAAGTAGTTCAATCTCAAAAGAGATCTCTCGTTCTGGTGGCAACCCTGGCAATTCTTCGGGAAAAACTTCTATAAATTCTTTGACTATCGGTACTTCTTCTGGTCCGCTTTCAGTCTCTTGCGTCTTATCCACCACGTTGGCTAGAAATCCCCTACATCCTTCTGCCAACAATTTTCTAGCCTTTAGCGCCGAAATAAACATCTTTGGCTGTTTTGGAGTAGATCCTCTGAAAATAAACTCCTCGCCTCCCATAGGCTTGAATGTGACAGTACGTCGTAGACAGTCGATAACCGCGTTGTACTTCCCCAGGAAATCCATGCCCAGAATGACGTCGTAGTCGTATAGGTCAATGATGATCAAGTTGACATACATTTCCCTACCACATATAATTATTGGAACGTGACGTACCCAATAATCAGACAACAGAATCTCCCCGGAGGGTAATGCAGTCCTAAATGTTCTTTCGATCCTATCACTTGCTCTACCTAGTTTCTTAGCGAACCTAGGTGATGTGAATGAATGCGTGGCTCCAGAATCAATTAACACGTAAGCATCTTGTTGGGCAAAAGGAAGCTGACCTGTCACCACGGTGGAAGGTCCAGTTTGAACATCCTCTTTTGTATAGGCGTAAATGCGTCCTTGAGGTTCCGGAGCTTCTAGCCTGCCTTGAGAGATTGCAGGTCCCTCGAGCTTCATCTGTGCAGCGTGAAGTTGAGATCCCTGTCCTCTCTGTTGGTTCTGCAGACTCTGGGAATTGAAATTGCAGCTTTTAGCATAGTGGCCTTCCTTGCCACATAGAAAACAGCGACCATCTCCAACACGGCACTCTCCCGGGTGTTTCTTCCCACATTTTTGGCAAGTGGGGTAACTATTGCTATTAGGAGTATTCTTCTTCTGGGGAAAATTCTGTTGATTCCCCTGTCCTCCTGCATTCCACTTCCTCTTCTGCTGGTTGTTGCCGTACTGTTGTTGTTGTTTTGACCCGAAGGTCCTCCTTGACCTTTTTGTTGAGAGGTCTGGCCTTGCTTGACTTGGTTCTGCTTAACTTGGGCCTTTTCTTCCCTCTTCTCCTGGAAAAACTTCGCCCGTTGTTCTCTGTTCTGCCCTACCCAGTATTCAGCTCGAACTGCTCGGCTGACACAATCGCAACGGTGGTTGGTGGATAGGTCCACTGTTGATCACCACTGCCAAATCCGAGCGGAAACTTCATCATCTTTCGCACTTTGTCCCTTTCGGAACTGAAAGTGAGGACAGAGACGTGCTAGCTGCTCAAACTTTTGCACTGCCTCGCTACCGACAGATTACCCTGGCGAAAATTACTAGTTCGTCCTGTTGAGCTTCCATAACCTCGGTATTGAAGTATTTTTCTTTAAATGCCTCACAAAGTCCTCCCAAGTCATTTGTAACATCCCACCGGATCTGGACTGTTTCCCACCAAAGGCGAGCATCTTTCTTCAGGACAAAGGATGCACAGAGGATTTTCTCTTGATCATTGAGCCTGAGGAAGTTCAGGATAACCTGGAGGTCAATTAACCAATTGTCGGCATCAATTGGGTTTGTTGAACCTTCAAATTCTGGTGCCTTCATGCGCCGAAAACTGTCATATAGTTCTTCTGGGGTTCGAACTCGGGGTGCTGGTGGAACAACAGGTGCAACAGGCACTTCAGGAGCTATGGGGTTTCTGGGGATCACCGGGTCAACATCAGGAATTTCCGGTGCAGCAGGCTGATTCACAGGTACTGGTGGTACCTCAACATCAGGAGGTCCCTGATTCCGCTGAGCCAACTGAGCTCTAAGCCCCCCTATTCTTGCTGTTGGGCTAACATCATCTGTCTTAGCTCATTTAGCTGGGCCGCAAGATCAACGTCTTGGATCGGTGCTCTTCTACGCTTTGGTGGCATGGCTCTATACGGAAATAAGAAAATAATCTTAGCTTCTTTTATTATAAAATTAATAAAATCATTTCTTTTATATAGAACCATAATCTTCTTTCCATATAAAAGCATAATATGAACATATCTGAATTATCATGATCTTGTTCATATCTCCTTCACAAGGAGTACATAACCATAACAATTGGAAGATATAAAACTTTCGATTATTTCCGTATGTCACCTGGTTGCCACCACCAAGCTAAGGCACCACCCAGCGTTATCCCCGTGTCCAACATTTCCAGCATGATCGTTGAAGGAAGATACTTACTATACCCATAAGATCTAACTAATTCTAATAGTAAGAAATAACATAACTTACTTGGACCGTTGCGGAACGATGTGAGGCGAAGTGAAGTAGGCTGGCAGGATACCGCTCTGATACCAAACTGTGACGCCCCGACTTCCCAAGCCAGGTGACGACCACCAGTCGACATACTACTGTTCTTTACTTGAAAATTTGAGATAAATTTTTTTTTAAAACATATTCATATAAGTTATCTTGTAGAGAAAAACTTGTCATACATACAGACTATACTGAAAGTATCTTCTTGTGTCTTCAACTTCGTACATATAACAAAATATAATTTACTATTGAAATATTAACATATTTTCTGAAAATTGGATGCGGAAAATTATGCGTAGTGGTATCCCACACCGCCCTTCACCCGCCGCATCGTCCGCATAGCCCACCAATTAAATTGCAGGCTTCTTACCTACAGTATGAAATATAAGGGTGAGCTTTCGCCCAGCAAGTTCAAACATAATCTCACAAAAACATTTCAAACATTTAGAAATATGCCAATCATCATGTAACTTATGCATGAACCATTTATGATTGATTGAATGTCTTATGCTTCATTATAGACTCAATCTTTAATTATCTTGTCTCAACATGTGGGCCCATAGTGTCCGTACCAAAAGCGCGCAGCCTCCAGATAAAGCTAGGGTTTGCAAGGCCCTAACAGTTCTGGGAATTTTAACTTGACCCTTCACGATCACGGATTTCGATCACGGAAGGTAATTATCACCACTAAACATGTAGCCTCCTCGATTAGGGGAGGTTGGTACGACACCTTACTTGATTATCTTACCATGTGATTTAACATTAGTGAACATATTTCATGATGTCACTATGTCATATCATACACAACATTTGCCATAATATGGCCTTCTTGAAAACATATCACTTCTGGAACCATGACATTTTTGTAAACATGGCACTTTTGTAAATATAGCACTTTTATAAACATACTTTTATAAACATAACTTTTATAAACATAACACTTTTGTAAACATAGCACTTTTAAACATAGCACTTTTATAACATAGCACTTTTATAAACCTAGCACTTCATAGCTATAGCATGGCATCACACATCATGGCATAACATAGCATGTATACTTGAAAATAGTCTTTACTATTTTCATACCGTAGGTGAGGTTTGATACTTGCCTGATTTGCTAGATTCCGGTTTTTGTTGTCTTAACTCGGATTGCAATTGCAGGTTCCTTCCTGCTATTAAAAGACATAGGATAAGAATCCTATAAAAAGTTGGTAACCTTTCCAACATTTTAGTTATATGTCCCCCCACACATGTCTTGGTATCCTATAGGATTACTTTGGGTAACCCTTAATTAAACGTTGGGTTAAAGTCAATATCTGATCAACTAATGGTCAACCTTGGGCTTTGAGGCTAAGCCCAGTAACTCGGGTATAACTCCCGGTTACCTTTCGTAAACTAGTCGCTTGCTATATTCTAACTTGAAAAATTCATTTCCCTTACTTGGAAAATTTAGGGAAATTAATCCCAAAACTTCATTCTTAACTTATAAAATCCTTTACTTAAATCGTAAAAATCCAAACTCTTGGATTAGTGCTTTATAAAATCATTTGAGGTTGAAAACTGCCTTTGGAACAGTTTTTCATAATCAAAACAATAGTTTGTAGTAGAAAACAGTTTTCTAGAAACATTTGTAAAACTAGTGGTGCAGGAATTTTCGGATTCCCTGCGCACCTTTCGAAAAACGATTCTAATTTAAAATTGGTTCATAATCTGAAAACGTTTTCTTCATAAAAGTTGTAGCTCTCGAAAAATACTAAAACTTTCGTGTTTTGCAAAAATTCCAATTCGGCCTAGATTCGTCCCAGTTTTTGTTTGAAACTGGCTGACCCGAAAAACTGAGTGAAAACTGGGTCTGGGGATCAGCCACAGGTTTTGGGGTAAACGGAGGCCATTGGGGCCTTATTTTGCAAATCCGTTCACAACCCCTAGGAAAAACTGTTCCGAGCAACTTTTGTGTTTTAAGTTTTACCAAATTCGGCCTCTAAAGGCCTCAAAATCGGCTTGCCGTAAAACTGGTCAGGATCCACCCGAACCTGGCAGTTTTTCGGTTTAGAGTTCGTTTTACGTCCTAGACGTGGAACCTAGCTCAACCAGCCACCGCGGGAGCTCTAATACACACATGCAGCGGTTTTCTAGCGTAAATTTTCTTTAATCACAATTTCTAACATCACCATGCAAACCTAATTGATATTGGATCAACTAAGTTGCATGATTTTTGGTTGCACAAAACCTAGCAAGCATACTAATGTTTTTCTAGCAACCTAGCACAAAATTATCATTCACCAACACTAGGACAGATTGGGGACATATAATAAACTAATATTTAGCATGCAAATTAAGAAAATTAAAGCAAGCATGCACATAAAAATCAATCACCCCTAATTCTAGATCAAGCACAAAATAAAATTGAGCTTATGCTCTTACAATTTCAACTTGAAATACATGTAAATTTCAAATTGAATGCTCAAAGGAAGGAGTTTGGGGTTTAGGGACGATTACCTTGATTAACCCCAAATTTTAGGGTTAGGGTTTGGTTTTCAAAATTCCCTCCCACTTTGGCTCACCAACCGGTTCTACACCAAATTTTTGCACCAAAATTTTAGTTGATCTCTTGGTATAATCTTGAACCAAAGCTAACCAAAATTTTTTTCCTCATTCCCTTCCTTGAAAACAGTCGGCCTCTAGACTATAAAAGCACAAAGAAGTTAAAAAAAAATTACTTGATGAGGTAGAAGAGAATCAACCACTAGCCCACTCTTTTTCCCTTGAATCACAAAATTTTTCACTCTCTTGCTCTCTCTTTGGTGTCCGGATTTGTTGAGAGGAGAAATGGGCAGAGTTTAGCTACTTTTCTGAATTTTTTTGAGCCAAAAACCGCCCCCCCCTTGCCTATTTATAGGTGATTTTGGACCCTTTTGCAAATATTTTGGTTCACCTTTTGCTCATAAATCCTTGGAGCAAAATTTTTGCACAATAGCCCTCCATGTGGCCGGCCATTAGGGGTGAACTTGGTGGCCAAGTTTTGATTTTTTTTAAGCTTATCTTAAGTTAATCATGATGTCATAATTAAGGATAAGGTGATGTCATTCACCTTATGCCTTGTTTGGCTACTTCCTCCAATAAGCAATCCATTTTAAGCCAATACAGATATTTCTAATACTGTGTTTACTCAAACACAGTATTTATTTAACTAAAATTTATTTGTTGAAAAGAAAACGGACAGTACAAAATTTTTCTTATTTTCCTGAGTCCTTTTCCATAAAAAGCCTGTTATGGAGTCTCATAGTTAATTTACGAGAATTCAACCTCATACTGATAAAATCATGAATCTTGTATTAATATTCATAATTTTCATAAAATTACACATAATACGAGCTTTAGATTTCTTATATACAAGAAAATCATGAGTTCGTAGAAATTTGGATATTACACTAAATGTGCCCTAAGGATAGAAAATCAATATTAGGGATTTCTGTAATATGACATTTTGATATTAATAGAGGAGGTTATTCATGTTTAATAAGTTGTGTCCTATTTACTTTCATTTGTTGATATGGTTATTTTGAGCAAACATAAAATACTCCATGACTGTTGGTATATATCGGATTACCATATGTATACGGGTATACATAGAAGACGTGGTAATTTGATAACAGTCTAAATAAATAGTCGCCATCGATGGAATAAGATTGGGGATCTTATTCATGATAAGATTGTAAAGGTGTCTACTTCTTTGGAGGGATGGTTTGTCTTGACCATCGGATAGGTTCCGATTAGAAAACTTTAATGTATACCAGTATTGAGGTATGACATGGACTGGACCTAAAGTGTTAATTGTTTCGGTTTAATAATTCCATTTATAAGAATCAATGACCTTTGATTATCATCCTGCCATTAATCTTAATCCTGAAATGATTACTTGAGTTCGCATCCATGACTTATGTACTTTAATGCACTACAGGTGAGACACTGTTAATTCATGGTCATATACTTGTGTTTGGGTGCATGACTTATGGATGGAGAAATCAAGATTCATAATACGGATCCATAGCTATCTTAACGATAGTAAATGTTATCTACCTAAAGGCATTATTCGGGGATTGAATGATATTATAACAAGATCTTGGCCATCGGTTACTTTGTATTCTCTGGTGGTTACCAATTGTATGGTTTTATAATTGGTGATTCTTTCAATAGAGAATAATGTAACTTTAGTTAAAATGATTGAAAACGTAAACGGAAAAAAGTCCTTAATTCAATCATGGATAACATATGGGGATTAACAAGCGATGAAAAATCATGGAAGAAGCACTACGTAAGAGAGCTTTGTAATGTGGTATTAAACAGGAGTTCAGCTTCAAACTTTTAGTGGAATAGTTTTGAAGTTGATAATTGATGAATAATTAATCTGGGATTAATTTTTCACAATTATAGGAGCCTCTTACATATTTCCATCGGGTCCCTCTACTAGCTCAATAGTTCCATGAAGCGTCTCGGGATTGTTCCTAATGAGATCGGTAAATTAAATAGGAATTTAGTAATGTCTATTAAGACATGCTCTCTAACATGTAATCCAGAAAGGATTGGACATGTGAAATTTGTAGACAAATGATTTGTAACAAGTGATTGGTTAATTTGAATTTTGGAAATAAGATTATGTTTTGAATTATTTAATTTTAGGAAAACAAATTTTTCTCTCCTATCTAAATGTGGTACACGGTTTAGATAGGTGGAGGGAAAGAAATTTTCTTTCAAAATTGTTCAATATTCCTAACATTAAATATTAATGATTTAAATAATGGAGATTATTTGATGGATTTTTTTTCCTTTCAAAATGTTGTGGACGGTTTTGAGAGGAGAAAAATTTCAATATTCCATTTATAAATTAATAAATATGGTTGATGTTTGAGAAAATATTTAATTCAAATAAGTGAATCTTATTTAAATTCAAAAAGGTTTAAAAGAAATTTGAATCTAGATAGGACTAGGTTCTTTTGACTAGTCTAGATTCTTGATTTAAGATTTGAACCACCAATCAACCTTTGAATTTCAAAGGTGACCGAATTTTTTGAGGAAAGATTTCCTCTTGGAAAAACGTTTTTAGGTTCAATGAATCTTGCCCTAAAGTTGTATGATCTTTTAATCAAAATGTATCAGAAAATAATTATTAATTATTTTTAGAGATGAATTTTGAAAAAAGGATTGGACTTCTATATAAAGGTAAGGGATTCTTGAAAAACTAATTTTTTTTGGTAATTCACAAGAGGAAAAACGTTTTTGGGAGTGAGAGAAAAACCAATAAGGGTTTCTTCTACTTCAATAAAATTCAGCTATCTTGTGAGAGAGAAAAAAGAGAAAATTCCATTGAATCAAAATTGTGAGGAAGGTAAACCGAGTGATAATTTTCGTAGGAGGTTAACCGGTTCCTTTTACAGTTTTGAAGAAAGAAGTTGGATCATATTCCAACGAGGAACATCGGAATTGAGAAGGAAGGATCTAGACTTCGAAAGCATTACCGGTCGCTTGGATTCATAGAACGTGTGCCCACACACACTCTGAGACGTGGAACTCGAGAATAATAGAGAAGACACGTTGGTCAAATGCTTAGTAATTCCGGAATCCAAGAATTCTGGTACGCTTGATCATGAATTTAATTTATTGTTATGCATCATGAGCTTCTTTCCGAATCGGCATAAAAATTTTAAAAACTTCCACTGCGCCGTAACTCTGATACCGGATCCGATTTTCCAACAACTAGTATCAGAGCCAACTCATGATCATGTATATAACATAAATTATTTGATCAAATAAATTTCTCTTTATGCATTATTGAAATTTTAGAGAGTTGGCACTGTAGGTTTTATTTTGAGTATGTTAATATATTATGAATGAATGTATGGATAAATGAATGCTTTATTTATTTTATAATATATGATGTTTGTTCAATTTGCCGGTTATGATTCCATAGAGGTTCGAATTTGTATCTAGGTTTTTCAAGTGTAATAGATGCGGTCTATTATCACCGCTAGGTCGTTCTTTTAAATCCTAGAATTTTTGTAAGCCGGAAACGGCGTAGGAATTTTTTGTAATTCGGGCTACAATGGATTTGAGAAGATTGAAGATGAACGAAGGTATGGAAATTTTCAAAGGATGTGATTTTTGTTTTTTGGAAATTTTTTAATTAAAAACTTTTTTAATAAAAATTAAAAAAATCATAGAATCTTTTTGAAAATTTAATTTTCCAATGATATGTGATCTTGATAATTTGGAAATCAAAATTAAAATTAATTTAAATTTAATGGATATATTATGAATTTTAAAATTTTGTGATTTAAATTTAAATTTGGAAATTTCAAGTTTTTGAATTTTTAAAATTAATAAATCGGATTTTTATTTAAATTTTGATATTTT